>JBBPBP010000004.1:47720647-47740319 GCA_037974735.1 Cicer chorassanicum | reverse complement strand
AAATGACCTAAATGTTCAACCAATGACACAAACGCACATATTGGATGCACAAGATTGGTTAAAAACCCTAATTGGATTAGAATAAGCCTAGGGAGGACGGAAATGACCTAAATGTTCAACCAATGACACAAACGCACTTATTGGATGCACAAGATTGGTTAAAAACCCTATTTGGATTAGAATAAGCCTAGGGATGACGGAAATGACCTAAATGTTCAACCAATGACACAAACGCACTTATTGGATGCACAAGATTGGTTAAAAACCCTATTTGGATTAGAATAAGCCTTTGGAGAATGAAAATGACCTAAATGTTCAACCAATGACACAAACGCACATATTGGATGCACAAGATTGGTTAAAAACCCTAATTGGATTAGAACAAGCCTAGGGAGGACGAAAATAACCTAAATGTTCGACCAATGACACAAACGCACTTAATGGATGCAAAAGATTGGTTAAAAAAACCCTAATTGGATTAGAATAAGCCTACGGCGGACGAAAATGACCTAAATGATCAACCATTGACAAAAACGGACTTATTGGATGCACATGATTGGTTAAAAACCCTAATTGGATTGGAATAAGCCTAGGGTGGGCAAAAATGACCTAAATGTTCAACCAATGACACAAACGCACTTATTGGATGCACAAGATTGGTTAAAAACCCTAATTGGATTAGAATAAGCTTAGTGATGACGAAAATGACCTAAATGTTCAACCAATGACACAAACACATTTATTGGATGCACAGGGTTGGTTAGAAACGCTAATTGGATTAGAATAAGCCTAGGGTGGACGATAATGACCTTAATGTTTAACCAATGACACAAACGCACTTATAAAATTCACAAGATTGGTTAAAAAATCCTAATTGGATTAGAATAAGCCTAGGGAGGACGTAAATGACCTAAATGTTCAACCAATGACACAAACACACTTATTGGATGCACAAGATTGGTTAAAAACCCTAATTGGATTAGAATAAGCCTATGGAGAACGAAAATGACCTAAATGTTCAACCAATGACACAAACGCACATATTGGATGCACAAGATTAGTTAAAAACTCTAATAGGATTAGAATAAGCCTAGGGTGGATAAAAATGACCTATATGTTCAACCAATGACACAAACGCACTTATTGGATGCACAAGATTGGTTAAAATCCCTAATTGGATTAGAACAAGCCTAGGGTGGGAAAAAATGACCTAAATGTTCAACCAATGACACAAACGCACTTATTGGATGCACAAGATTGGTTAAAAACCCTAATTGGATTAGAATAAGCCTAGGGAGGACGAATATGATCTAAATGTTCAACCAATGACACAAATGCACATATTGGATGCACAAGATTGGTTAAAAACCCTAATTGGATTAGAACAAGCCTAGGGAGGACGAAAATAACCTAAATGTTCGACCAATGACACAAACGCACTTAATGGATGCAAAAGATTGGTTAAAAAAACCCTAATTGGATTAGAATAAGCCTACGGCGGACGAAAATGACCTAAATGATCAACCATTGACACAAACGGACTTATTGGATGCACATGATTGGTTAAAAACCCTAATTGGATTGGAATAAGCCTAGGGTGGGCAAAAATGACCTAAATGTTCAACCAATGACACAAACGCACTTATTGGATGCACAAGATTGGTTAAAAACCCTAATTGGATTAGAATAAGCTTAGTGATGACGAAAATGACCTAAATGTTCAACCAATGACACAAACACATTTATTGGATGCACAGGGTTGGTTAGAAACGCTAATTGGATTAGAATAAGCCTAGGGTGGACGATAATGACCTTAATGTTTAACCAATGACACAAACGCACTTATAAAATTCACAAGATTGGTTAAAAAATCCTAATTGGATTAGAATAAGCCTAGGGAGGACGTAAATGACCTAAATGTTCAACCAATGACACAAACACACTTATTGGATGCACAAGATTGGTTAAAAACCCTAATTGGATTAGAATAAGCCTATGGAGAACGAAAATGACCTAAATGTTCAACCAATGACACAAACGCACATATTGGATGCACAAGATTGGTTAAAAACTCTAATAGGATTAGAATAAGCCTAGGGTGGACAAAAATGACCTAAATGTTCAACCAATGACACAAACGCATTTATTGGATCCACAAGATTGTTTAAAAACCCTAATTGGATTAGAATAAGCCTAGGGAGGACGGAAATGACCTAAATGTTCAACCAATGACACAAACGCACTTATTGGATGCACAAGATTGGTTAAAAACCCTAATTGGATTAGAATAAGCCTATGGAGAATGAAAATGACCTAAACGTTCGACCAATGACACAAACGCATTTAATGGATGCACAGGGTTGGTTAAAAACCCTAATTGGATTAGAACAAGCCTAGGGTGGGAAAAAATGACCTAAATGTTCAACCAATGACACAAACGCACTTATTGGATGCACAAGATTGGTTAAAAACCCTAATTGGATTAGAATAAGCCTAGGGAGGACGAATATGATCTAAATGTTCAACCAATGACACAAATGCACATATTGGATGCACAAGATTGGTTAAAAACCCTAATTGGATTAGAACAAGCCTAGGGAGGACGAAAATAACCTAAATGTTCGACCAATGACACAAACGCACTTAATGGATGCAAAAGATTGGTTAAAAAAACCCTAATTGGATTAGAATAAGCCTACGGCGGACGAAAATGACCTAAATGATCAACCATTGACAAAAACGGACTTATTGGATGCACATGATTGGTTAAAAACCCTAATTGGATTGGAATAAGCCTAGGGTGGGCAAAAATGACCTAAATGTTCAACCAATGACACAAACGCACTTATTGGATGCACAAGATTGGTTAAAAACCCTAATTGGATTAGAATAAGCTTAGTGATGACGAAAATGACCTAAATGTTCAACCAATGACACAAACACATTTATTGGATGCACAGGGTTGGTTAGAAACGCTAATTGGATTAGAATAAGCCTAGGGTGGACGATAATGACCTTAATGTTTAACCAATGACACAAACGCACTTATAAAATTCACAAGATTGGTTAAAAAATCCTAATTGGATTAGAATAAGCCTAGGGAGGACGTAAATGACCTAAATGTTCAACCAATGACACAAACACACTTATTGGATGCACAAGATTGGTTAAAAACCCTAATTGGATTAGAATAAGCCTATGGAGAACGAAAATGACCTAAATGTTCAACCAATGACACAAACGCACATATTGGATGCACAAGATTAGTTAAAAACTCTAATAGGATTAGAATAAGCCTAGGGTGGATAAAAATGACCTATATGTTCAACCAATGACACAAACGCACTTATTGGATGCACAAGATTGGTTAAAATCCCTAATTGGATTAGAACAAGCCTAGGGTGGGAAAAAATGACCTAAATGTTCAACCAATGACACAAACGCACTTATTGGATGCACAAGATTGGTTAAAAACCCTAATTGGATTAGAATAAGCCTAGGGAGGACGAATATGATCTAAATGTTCAACCAATGACACAAATGCACATATTGGATGCACAAGATTGGTTAAAAATCCTAATTGGATTAGAACAAGCCTAGGGAGGACGAAAATCACCTAAATGTTCAACCAATGACACAAACGCACTTAATGGATGCACAAGATTGGTTAAAAAACCCTAATTGGATTAGAATAATCCTACGATGGACGAAAATGACCTAAATGATCAACCATTGACACAACTGGACTTATTGGATGCACATGATTGGTTAAAAACCCTAATTGGATTGGAATAAGCCTAGGGTGGGCAAAAATGACCTAAATGTTCAACCAATGACACAAACGCACTTATTGGATGCACAAGATTGGTTAAAAACCCTAATTGGATTAGAATAAGTCTAGGGAGGACGGAAATGACCTAAATGTTCAACCAATGACACAAACGCACTTATTGGATGCACAAGATTGGTTAAAAACCCTAATTGGATTAGAATAAGCCTTTGGAGAATAAAAATGACCTAAATGTTCAACCAATGACACAAACGCACATATTGGATGCACAAGATTGGTTAAAAACCCTAATTGGATTAGAACAAGCCTAGGGAGGACGAAAATAACCTAAATGTTCGACCAATGACACAAACGCACTTAATGGATGCACAAGATTGGTTAAAAAACCCTAATTGGATTAGAATAAGCCTACGACGGACGAAAATGACCTTAATGATCAACCATTGACACAAACGGACTTATTGATGCACATGATTGGTTAAAAACCCTAATTGGATTGGAATAAGCCTAGGGTGGGCAAAAATGACCTAAATGTTCAACCAATGACACAAACGCACTTATTGGATGCACAAGATTGGTTAAAAACCCTAATTGGATTAGAATAAGCTTAGGGATGACGAAAATGACCTAAATGTTCAACCAATGACACAAACGCATTTATTGGATTCACAGGGTTGGTTAGAAACCCTAATTGGATTAGAATAAGCCTACGGTGGACGATAATGACCTAAATGTTAAACCATTGACACTAATGCACTTATTAGATGCACAACATTGGTTAAAAACGATAATTGGATTAGAATAAGCCTAACCAATGACACAAACGCACTTATAAAATTCACAAGATTGGTTAAAAAATCCTAATTGGATTAGAATAAGCCTAGGGAGGGCGTAAATGACCTAAATGTTCAACCAATGACACAAACGCACTTATTGGATGCACAAGATTGGTTCAAAACCCTAATTGGATTAGAATAAGCCTATGGAGAACGAAAATGACCTAAATGTTCAACCAATGACACAAACGCACATATTGGATGCACAAGATTGGTTAAAAACTCTAATAGGATTAGAATAAGCCTAGGGTGGACAAAAATGACCTAAATGTTCAACCAATGACACAAACGCACTTATTGGATGCACAAGATTGGTTAAAAACCCTAATTGGATTAGAACAAGCCTAGGGAGGACGAAAATAACCTAAATGTTTAACCAATGACACAATACCACTTAATGGATTGACAAGATTGGTTAAAAAACCCTAATTGGATTAGAATAAGCCTACGGTGGACGAAAATGACCTAAATGATCTACCATTGACACAAACGTACTTATTGGATGCACATGATTTGTTAAAAACCCTAATTGGATTGGAATAAGCCTAGGGTGGGAAAAAATGACCTAAATGTTCAACCAATGACACAAACGCACTTATTGGATGCACAAGATTAGTTAAAAACCCTAATTGGATTAGAATAAGCATAGGGAGGACGAATATGATCTAAATGTTCAACCAATGACACAAACGCACATATTGGATGCACAAGATTGGTTAAAAACCGTAATTGGATTAGAACAAGCCTAGGGAGGACGAAAATCACCTAAATGTTCAACCAATGACACAAACGCACTTAATGGACGCACAAGATTGGTTAAAAAACCCTAATTGGATTAGAATAATCCTACGGTGGACGAAAATGACCTAAATAATCAACCATTGACACAAACAAACTTATTGGATGCATATGATTGGTTAAAAACCCTAATTGGATTGGAATAAGCATAGGGTGGGCAAAAATGACCTAAATGTTCAACCAATGACCCAAACGCACTTATTGGAGGCACAAGATTGGTTAAAAACCCTAATTGGATTAGAATAAGCCTAGGGATGACGAAAATGACCTAAATGTTCAACCAATGACACAAACGCACTTATTGGATGCACAAGATTGGTTAAAAACCCTAATTGGATTAGAATAAGCCTAGGGATGACGAAAATGACCTAAATGTTCAACCAATGACACAAACGCACATATTGGATGCACAAGATTGGTTAAAAACTCTAATAGGATTAGAATAAGCCTAGGGTGGACAAAAATGACCTAAATGTTCAACCAATGACACAAACGCACTTATTGGATGCACAAGATTTGTTAAAAACCCTAATTGGATTAGAACAAGCCTAGGGAGGACGAAAATAACCTAAATGTTTAACCAATGACACAAACGCACTTAATGGATGAACAAGATTGGTTAAAAAACCCTAATTGGATTAGAATAAGGCTACGGTGGACGAAAATGACCTAAATGATCTACCATTGACACAAACGCACTTATTGGATGCACATGATTGGTTAAAAACCCTAATTGGATTGGAAGAAGCCTAAGGTGGGAAAAAATGACCGAAATGTTCAACCAATTGCACAAACGCACTTATTGGATGCACAAGATTGGTTAAAAACCCTAATTGGATTAGAATAAGCCTAGGGCGGACGAAAATGACCTTAATGATCAACCATTGACACAAACGGACTTATTGATGCACATGATTGGTTAAAAACCTTAATTGGATTGGAATAAGCCTAGGGTGGGCAAAAAGGACATAATTGTTCAACCAATGACACAAACGCACTTATTGGATGCACAAGATTGGTTAAAAACCCTAATTGGATTAGAATAAGCTTAGGGATGACGAAAATGACCTAAATGTTCAACCAATGACACAAACGCATTTATTGGATTCACAGGGTTGGTTAGAAACCCTAATTGGATTAGAATAAGCCTACGGTGGACGATAATGACCTAAATGTTAAACCATTGACATTAATGCACTTATTAGATGCACAACATTGGTTAAAAACGATAATTGGATTAGAATAAGCCTAACCAATGACACAAACGCACTTATAAAATTCACAAGATTGGTTAAAAAATCCTAATTGGATTAGAATAAGCCTAGGGAGGACGTAAATGACCTAAATGTTCAACCAATGACACAAACGCACTTATTGGATGCACAAGATTGGTTCAAAACCCTAATTGGATTAGAATAAGCCTATGGAGAACGAAAATGACCTAAATGTTCAACCAATGACACAAACGCACATATTGGATGCACAAGATTGGTTAAAAACTCTAATAGGATTAGAATAAGCCTAGGGTGGACAAAAATGACCTAAATGTTCAACCAATGACACAAACGCACTTATTGGATGCACAAGATTGGTTAAAAACCCTAATTGGATTAGAACAAGCCTAGGGAGGACGAAAATAACCTAAATGTTTAACCAATGACACAATACCACTTAATGGATTGACAAGATTGGTTAAAAAACCCTAATTGGATTAGAATAAGCCTACGGTGGACGAAAATGACCTAAATGATCTACCATTGACACAAACGTACTTATTGGATGCACATGATTTGTTAAAAACCCTAATTGGATTGGAATAAGCCTAGGGTGGGAAAAAATGACCTAAATGTTCAACCAATGACCCAAACGCACTTATTGGAGGCACAAGATTGGTTAAAAACCCTAATTGGATTAGAATAAGCCTAGGGATGACGAAAATGACCTAAATGTTCAACCAATGACACAAACGCACTTATTGGATGCAAAAGATTTGTTAAAAACCCTAATTGGATTAGAATAAGCCTAGGGATGACGAAAATGACCTAAATGTTCAACCAATGACACAAACGCACATATTGGATGCACAAGATTGGTTAAAAACTCTAATAGGATTAGAATAAGCCTAGGGTGGACAAAAATGACCTAAATGTTCAACCAATGACACAAACGCACTTATTGGATGCACAAGATTTGTTAAAAACCCTAATTGGATTAGAACAAGCCTAGGGAGGACGAAAATAACCTAAATGTTTAACCAATGACACAAACGCACTTAATGGATGAACAAGATTGGTTAAAAAACCCTAATTGGATTAGAATAAGCCTACGGTGGACGAAAATGACCTAAATGATCTACCATTGACACAAACGCACTTATTGGATGCACATGATTGGTTAAAAACCCTAATTGGATTGGAAGAAGCCTAAGGTGGGAAAAAATGACCGAAATGTTCAACCAATTGCACAAACGCACTTATTGGATGCACAAGATTGGTTAAAAACCCTAATTGGATTAGAATAAGCCTAGGGAGGACGAATATGATCTAAATGTTCAACCAATGACACAAACGCACATATTGGATGCACAAGATTGGTTAAAAACCCTAATTGGATTAGAACAAGCCTAGGGAGGACGAAAATAACCTAAATGTTTAACCAATGACACAAACGCACTTAATGGATGCACAAGATTGGTTAAAAAACCCTAATTGGATTAGAATAAGCCTACAGTGGACGAAAATGACCTAAATGATCTACCATTGACACAAACGCACTAATTGGATGCACATGATTGGTTAAAAACCCTAATTGGATTGGAATAAGCCTAGGGTGGGAAAAAATGACCTAAATGTTCAACCAATGACACAAACGCACTTATTGGATGCACAAGATTGGTTAAAAACCCTAATTGGATTAGAATAAGCCTAGGGAGGACGAATATGATCTAAATGTTCAACCAATGACACAAACGCACTTAATGGATGCACAAGATTGGTTAAAAAACCCTAATTGGATTAGAATAATCCTACGGTGGACGAAAATGACCTAAATGATCAACCATTGACACAAACAAACTTATTGGATGCACATGATTGGTTAAAAACACTAATTGGATTGGAATAAGCCTAGGGTGGGCAAAAATGACGTAAATGTTCATCCAATGACACAAACACACTTATTGGAAGCACAAGATTGGTTAAAAACCCTAATTGGATTAGAATAAGCCTAGGGATGACGAAAATGACCTAAATGTTCAACCAATGACACAAACGCACTTATTGGATGCACAAGATTGGTTAAAAACCCTAATTGGATTAGAATAAGCCTAGGGATGACGAAAATGACCTAAATGTTCAACCAATGACACAAACGCACATATTGGATGCACAAGATTGGTTAAAAAGTCTAATATGATTAGAATAAGCCTAGGGTGGACAAAAATGACCTAAATGTTCAACCAATGACACAAACGCACTTATTGGATGCACAAGATTGGTTAAAAACCCTAATTGGATTAGAACAAGCCTAAGGAGGACGAAAATAACCTAAATGTTTAACCAATGACACAAACACACTTAATGGATGCACAAGATTGGTTAAAAAACCCTAATTAGATTAGAATATGCCTACGGTGGACGAAAATGACCTAAATGATCTACCATTGACACAAACGCACTTATTGGATGCACATGATTGGTTAAAAACCCTAATTGGATTAGAATAATCCTACGGTGGACGAAAATGACCTAAATGATCAACCGTTGACACAAACAAACTTATTGGATGCACATGATTGGTTAAAAACCCTAATTGGATTGGAATAAGCCTAGCGTGGGCAAAAATGACCTAAATGTTCAACCAATGACACAAACGCACTTATTGGAAGCACAAGATTGGTTAAAAACCCTAATTGGAATAGAATAAGCCTAGGGATGACGAAAATGACCTAAATGTTCAACCAATGACAGAAACGCACTTATTGGATGCACAAGATTGGTTAAAAACCCTAATTGGATTAGAATAAGCCTAGGGATGACAAAAATGACCTAAATGTTCAACCAATGACACAAACGCACATATTGGATGCACAAGATTGGTTAAAAACTCTAATAGGATTAGAATAAGCCTAGGGTGGACAAAAATGACCTAAATGTTCAACCAATGACACAAACTCACTTATTGATTGCACAAGATTGGTTAAAAACCCTAATTGGATTAGAACAAGCCTAGGGAGGACGAAAATAACCTAAATGTTTAACCAATGACACAAACGCACTTAATGGATGCACAAGATTGGTTAAAAAACCCTTATTGGATTAGAATAAGCCTACGGTGGACGAAAATGACCTAAATGATCTACCATTGACATAAACGCACTTATTGGATGCACATGATTTGTTAAAAACCCTAATTGGATTGGAATAAGCCTAGGGTGGGAAAAAATGACCTAAATGTTCAACCAATGACACAAACGCACTTATTGGAAGCACAAGATTGGTTAAAAACCCTAATTGGATTAGAATAAGCCTAGGGATGACGAAAAAGACATAAATGTTCAACCAATGACACAAACACACTTATTGGATGCACAAGATTGGTTAAAAACCCTAATTGGATTAGAATAAGCCTAGGGATGACGAAAATGACCTAAATGTTCAACCTATGACACAAACGCACATATTGGATGCACAAGATTGGTTAAAAACTCTAATAGGATTAGAATAAGCGTAGGGTGGACAAAAATGACCTAAATGTTCAACCAATGACACAAACGCACTTATTGGATGCACAAGATTGGTTAAAAACCCTAATTGGATTAGAACAAGCCTAAGGAGGACGAAAATAACCTAAATATTTAACCAATGACACAAACGTACTTAATGGATGCACAAGATTGGTTAAAAAACCCTAATTGGATTAGAATAAGCCTACGGTGGACGAAAATGACCTAAATGATCTACCATTGTTACAAACGCACTTATTGGATTTTATTGGATTCACATGATTGGTTAAAAACCCTAATTGGATTGGAATAAGCCTAGGGTGGGAAAAAATGACCTAAATGTTCAACCAATGACACAAACGCACTTATTGGATGCACAAGATTGGTTAAAAACCCTAATTGGATTAGAATAAGCCTAGGGAGGACGAATATGATCTAAATGTTCAACCAATGACACAAACGCACATATTAGATGCACAAGATTGGATAAAAACCCTAATTGGATTAGAACAAGCCTAGGGAGGACGAAAATCACCTAAATGTTCAAGCAATGACACAAACGCACTTAATGGATGCACAAGATTTGTTAAAAAACCCTAATTGGATTAGAATAATCCTACGATGGACGAAAATGACCTAAATAATCAACCATTGACACAAACGGACTTATTGGATGCACATGATTGGTTAAAAACCCTAATTGGATTGGAATAAGCTTAGGGAGGGCAAAAATGACCTAAATGTTCAACCAATGACACAAACGCACTTATTGGAAGCACAAGATTTGTTAAAAACCCTAATTGGATTAGAATAAGCCTAGGGATGACGAAAATGACCTAAATGTTCAACCAATGACACAAATGCATTTATTGGATGCACAGGGTTGATTAGAAACCCTAATTGGATTTGAATAAGCCTAGGGTGGACGATAATGACCTAAATATTAAACCAATGACACAAACGCACTTATTGGATGCACAAGATTGGTTAAAAACCATAATTGGATTAGAATAAGCCTAGGGATGACGAAAATGACCTAAATGTTCAACCAATGACACAAACGTACATATTTGATGCACAAGATTGGTTAAAAACTCTAATAGGATTAGAATAAGCTTAGGGTGGACAAAAATGACTTAAATGTTCAACCAATGACACAAACGCACTTAATGGATGCACAAGATTGGTTAAAAAACCCTAATTGGATTAGAATAAGCCTACGGTGGACGAAAATGACCTAAATGATCTACCATTGACACAAACGCACTTATTGGATGCACATGATTGGTTAAAAACCCTATTTGGATTAGAATAAGCCTAGGGAGGACGAATATGATCTAAATGTTCAACCAATGACACAAACGCACATATTAGATGCACAAGATAGGATAAAAACCCGAATTGGATTAGAATAAGCCTAGGGATGACGAAAATGACCTAAATGTTCAACCAATGACACAAATGCATTTATTGGATGCACAGGGTTGGTTAGAAACCCTAATTGGATTTGAATAAGCCTAGGGTGGACGATAATGACCTAAATATTAAACCAATGACACAAACGCACTTATTGGATGCACAAGATTGGTTAAAAACCATAATTGGATTAGAATAAGCCTAGGGATGACGAAAATGACCTAAATGTTCAACCAATGACACAAACGTACATATTTGATGCACAAGATTGGTTAAAAACTCTAATAGGATTAGAATAAGCCTAGGGTGGACAAAAATGACCTAAATGTTCAACCAATGACACAAACGCACTTAATGGATGCACAAGATTGGTTAAAAAACCCTAATTGGATTAGAATAAGCCTACGGTGGACGAAAATGACCTAAATGATCTACCATTGACACAAACGCACTTATTGGATGCACATGATTGGTTAAAAACCCTAATTGGATTGGAATAAGCCTAGGGTGGGCAAAAATGACCTAAATATTCAACCAATGACACAAACGCAGTTATTGGATGCACAAGATTGGTTAAAAACCCTAATTGGATTAGAATAAGCCTAGGGATGACGAAAATGACCTAAATGTTCAACCAATGACACAAACGCACATATTGGATGCACAAGATTGGTTAAAAACTCTAATAGGATTAGAATAAGCCTAGGGTTGACAAAAATGACCTAAATGTTCAACCAATGACACAAACGCACTTAATGGATGCACAAGATTGGTTAAAAAACCCTAATTGGATTAGAATAAGCCTACGGTGGACGAAAATGACCTAAATGATCTACCATTGACACAAACGCACTTATTGGATGCACATGATTGGTTAAAAACCCTATTTGGATTAGAATAAGCCTAGGGAGGACGAATATGATCTAAATGTTCAACCAATGACACAAACGCACATATTAGATGCACAAGATTGGATAAAAACCCGAATTGGATTAGAATAAGCCTAGGGATGACGAAAATGACCTAAATGTTCAACCAATGACACAAATGCATTTATTGGATGCACAGGGTTGGTTAGAAACCCTAATTGGATTTGAATAAGCCTAGGGTGGACGATAATGACCTAAATATTAAACCAATGACACAAACGCACTTATTGGATGCACAAGATTGGTTAAAAACCATAATTGGATTAGAATAAGCCTAGGGATGACGAAAATGACCTAAATGTTCAACCAATGACACAAACGTACATATTTGATGCACAAGATTGGTTAAAAACTCTAATAGGATTAGAATAAGCCTAGGGTGGACCAAAATGACCTAAATGTTCAACCAATGACACAAACGCACTTAATGGATGCACAAGATTGGTTAAAAAACCCTAATTGGATTAGAATAAGCCTACGGTGGACGAAAATGACCTAAATGATCTACCATTGACACAAACGCACTTATTGGAAGCACATGATTTGTTAAAAACCCTAATTGGATTGGAATAAGCCTAGGGTGGGAAAAAATGACCTAAATGTTCAACCAATGACACAAACGCACTTATTGGAAGCACAAGATTGGTTAAAAACCCTAATTGGATTAGAATAAGCCTAGGGATGACGAAAAAGACATAAATGTTCAACCAATGACACAAACACACTTATTGGATGCACAAGATTGGTTAAAAACCCTAATTGGATTAGAATAAGCCTAGGGATGACGAAAATGACCTAAATGTTCAACCTATGACACAAACGCACATATTGGATGCACAAGATTGGTTAAAAACTCTAATAGGATTAGAATAAGCGTAGGGTGGACAAAAATGACCTAAATGTTCAACCAATGACACAAACGCACTTATTGGATGCACAAGATTGGTTAAAAACCCTAATTGGATTAGAACAAGCCTAAGGAGGACGAAAATAACCTAAATGTTTAACCAATGACACAAACGTACTTAATGGATGCACAAGATTGGTTATAAAACCCTAATTGGATTAGAATAAGCCTACGGTGGACGAAAATGACCTAAATGATCTACCATTGTTACAAACGCACTTATTGGATTCACATGATTGGTTAAAAACCCTAATTGGATTGGAATAAGCCTAGGGTGGGAAAAAATGACCTAAATGTTCAACCAATGACACAAACGCACTTATTGGATGCACAAGATTGGTTAAAAACCCTAATTGGATTAGAATAAGCCTAGGGATGACGAAAATGACCTAAATGTTCAACCAATGACACAAACGCACTTATTGGATGCACAAGATTGGTTAAAAACCCTAATTGGATTAGAATAAGCCTAGGGATGACGAAAATAACCTAAATGTTTAACCAATGACACAAACGCACTTAATGGATGCACAAGATTGGTTAAAAAACCCTAATTGGATTAGAATAAGCCAAAGGTGGACGAAAATGACCTAAATGATCTACCATTGACACAAACGCACTTATTGGATGCACATGATTGGTTAAAAACCCTAATTGGATTGGAATAAGCCTAGGGTGGGAAAAAATGACCTAAATGTTCAACCAATGACACAAACGCACTTATTGGATGCACAAGATTGGTTAAAAACCCTAATTGGATTAGAACAAGCCTAGGGAGGACGAAAATAACCTAAATGTTCGACCAATGAGACAAACGCACTTAATGGATGCACAAGATTGGTTAAAAAACCCTAATTGGATTAGAATAAGCCTACGGCGGACGAAAATGACCTAAATGATCAACCATTGACACAAACGGACTTATTGGATGCACATGATTTGTTAAAAACCCTAATTGGATTGGAATAAGCCTAGGGTGGGCAAAAATGACCTAAATGTTCAACCAATGACACAAACGCACTTATTGGATGCACAAGATTGGTTAAAAACCCTAATTGGATTAGAATAAGCTTAGGGATGACGAAAATGACCTAAATGTTCAACCAATGACACAAACGCATTTATTGGATGCACAGGGTTGGTTAGAAACCCTAATTGGATTAGAATATGCCTAGGGTGGACGATAATGACCTAAATGTTAAACCATTAACACAAATGCACTTATTAGATGCACAAGATTGGTTAAAAACGATAATTGGATTAGAATAAGCCTAGGGAGGACGAAAATGACCTTCATGTTCAACCAATGACACAAACGCACTTATAAAATTCACAAGATTGGTTAAAAAATCCTAATTGGATTAGAATAAGCCTAGGGAGGACGTAAATGACCTAAATGTTCAACCAATGACACAAACGCACTTATTGGATGCACAAGATTGGTTAAAAACCCTAATTGGGTTAGAATAAGCCTATGGAGAACGAAAATGACCTAAATGTTCAACCAATGAAACAAACGCACATATTGGATGCACAAGATTGGTTAAAAACTCTAATAGGATTAGAATAAGCCTAGGGTGGACAAAAATGACCTAAATGTTCAACCAATGACACAAACGCACTTATTGGATGCACAAGATTGGTTAAAAACCCTAATTGGATTAGAACAAGCCTAGGGAGGACGAAAATAACCTAAATGTTTAACCAATGACACAAACGCTCTTAATGGATGCACAAGATTGGTTAAAAAAACCTTATTGGATTAGAATAAGCCTACGGTGGACGAAAATGACCTAAATGATCTACCATTGACATAAACGCACTTATTGGATGCACATGATTTGTTAAAAACCCTAATTGGATTGGAATAAGCCTAGGGTGGGAAAAAATGACCTAAATGTTCAACCAATGACACAAACGCACTTATTGGAAGCACAAGATTGGTTAAAAACCCTAATTGGATTAGAATAAGCCTAGGGAAGACGAAAATGACCTAAATGTTCAGCCAATGACACAAACGCACATATTGGATGCACAAGATTGGTTAAAAACTCTAATAGGATTAGAATAAGCCTAGGGTGGACAAAAATGACCTAAATGTTCAACCAATGACACAAACGCACTTATTGGATGCACAAGATTGGTTAAAAACCCTAATTGGATTAGAACAAGCCTAAGGAGGACGAAAATAACCTAAATGTTTAACCAATGACACAAACGTACTTAATGGATGCACAAGATTGGTTAAAAAACCCTAATTGGATTAGAATAAGCCTACGGTGGACGAAAATGACCTAAATGATCTACCATTGTTACAAACGCACTTATTGGATTCACATGATTGGTTAAAAACCCTAATTGGATTGGAATAAGCCTAGGGTGGGAAAAAATGACCTAAATGTTCAACCAATGACACAAACGCACTTATTGGATGCAAAAGATTGGTTAAAAACCCTAATTGGATTAGAATAAGCCTAGGGAGGACGAATATGATCTAAATGTTCAACCAATGACACAAACGCACATATTAGATGCACAAGATTGGATAAAAACCCTAATTGGATTAGAACAAGCCTAGGGAGGACGAAAATCACCTAAATGTTCAAGCAATGACACAAACGCACTTAATGGATGCACAAGATTGGTTAAAAAACCCTAATTGGATTAGAATAATCCTACGATGGACGAAAATGACCTAAATAATCAACCATTGACACAAACGGACTTATTGGATGCACATGATTGGTTAAAAACCCTAATTGGATTGGAATAAGCTTAGGGAGGGCAAAAATGACCTAAATGTTCAACCAATGACACAAACGCACTTATTGGAAGCACAAGATTTGTTAAAAACCCTAATTGGATTAGAATAAGCCTAGGGATGACGAAAATGACCTAAATGTTCAACCAATGACACAAATGCATTTATTGGATGCACAGGGTTGGTTAGAAACCCTAATTGGATTTGAATAAGCCTAGGGTGGACGATAATGACCTAAATATTAAACCAATGACACAAACGCACTTATTGGATGCACAAGATTGGTTAAAAACCATAATTGGATTAGAATAAGCCTAGGGATGACGAAAATGACCTAAATGTTCAACCAATGACACAAACGTACATATTTGATGCACAAGATTGGTTAAAAACTCTAATAGGATTAGAATAAGCCTAGGGTGGACCAAAATGACCTAAATGTTCAACCAATGACACAAACGCACTTAATGGATGCACAAGATTGGTTAAAAAACCCTAATTGGATTAGAATAAGCCTACGGTGGACGAAAATGACCTAAATGATCTACCATTGACACAAACGCACTTATTGGATGCACATGATTGGTTAAAAACCCTAATTGGATTGGAATAAGCCTAGGGTGGGCAAAAATGACCTAAATATTCAACCAATGACACAAACGCAGTTATTGGATGCACAAGATTGGTTAAAAACCCTAATTGGATTAGAATAAGCCTAGGGATGACGAAAATGACCTAAATGTTCAACCAATGACACAAACGCACATATTGGATGCACAAGATTGGTTAAAAACTCTAATAGGATTAGAATAAGCCTAGGGTTGACAAAAATGACCTAAATGTTCAACCAATGACACAAACGCACTTAATGGATGCACAAGATTGGTTAAAAAACCCTAATTGGATTAGAATAAGCCTACGGTGGACGAAAATGACCTAAATGATCTACCATTGACACAAACGCACTTATTGGATGCACATGATTGGTTAAAAACCCTAATTGGATTGGAAAAAGCCTAGGGTGGGAAAAAATGACCTAAATGTTCAACCAATGACACAAACGCACTTATTGGATGCACAAGATTGGTTAAAAACCCTAATTGGATTAGAATAAGCTTAGGGATGACGAAAATGTCCTAAATGCTCAACCAATGACACAAACGCATTTATTGGATGCACAGGGTTGGTTAGAAACCCTAATTGGATTAGAATAAGCCTAGGGTGGACGATAATGACCTAAATGTTAAACCATTGACACAAATGCACTTAATAGATGCATAAGATTGGTTAAAAACGATAATTGGATTAGAATAAGCCTAGGGAGGACGAAAATGACCTTAATGTTCAACCAATGACACAAACACACTTATAAATTTCACAAGATTGGTTAAAAAAATCCTAATTGGATTAGAATAAGCCTAGGATGGACGTAAATGACCTAAATGTTCAACCAATGACACAAACGCACTTATTGGATGCACAAGATTGGTTAAAAACCCTAATAGGATTAGAATAAGCCTATGGAGAACGAAAATGACCTAAATGTTCAACCAATGACACAAACGCACATATTGGATGCACAAGATTGGTTAAAAACTCTAATAGGATTAGAATAAGCCTAGGGTGGACAAAAATGACCTAAATGTTCAACCAATGACACAAACGCACTTATTGGATGCACAAGATTGGTTAAAAACCCTAATTGGATTAGAACAAGCCTAGGGAGGACGAAAATAACCTAAATGTTTAACCAATGACACAATACCACTTAATGGATTGACAAGATTGGTTAAAAAACCCTAATTGGATTAGAATAAGCCTACGGTGGACGAAAATGACCTAAATGATCTACCATTGACACAAACGTACTTATTGGATGCACATGATTTGTTAAAAACCCTAATTGGATTGGAATAAGCCTAGGGTGGGAAAAAATGACCTAAATGTTCAACCAATGACCCAAACGCACTTATTGGAGGCACAAGATTGGTTAAAAACCCTAATTGGATTAGAATAAGCCTAGGGATGACGAAAATGACCTAAATGTTCAACCAATGACACAAACGCACTTATTGGATGCAAAAGATTTGTTAAAAACCCTAATTGGATTAGAATAAGCCTAGGGATGACGAAAATGACCTAAATGTTCAACCAATGACACAAACGCACATATTGGATGCACAAGATTGGTTAAAAACTCTAATAGGATTAGAATAAGCCTAGGGTGGACAAAAATGACCTAAATGTTCAACCAATGACACAAACGCACTTATTGGATGCACAAGATTTGTTAAAAACCCTAATTGGATTAGAACAAGCCTAGGGAGGACGAAAATAACCTAAATGTTTAACCAATGACACAAACGCACTTAATGGATGCACAAGATTGGTTAAAAAACCCTAATTGGATTAGAATAAGCCTACGGTGGACGAAATAGACCTAAATGATCTACCATTGACACAAACGCACTTATTGGATGCACATGATTGGTTAAAAACCCTAATTGGATTGGAAGAAGCCTAAGGTGGGAAAAAATGACCTAAATGTTCAACCAATTGCACAAACGCACTTATTGGATGCACAAGATTGGTTAAAAACCCTAATTGGATTAGATTAAGCCTAGGGAGGACGAATATGATCTAAATGTTCAACCAATGACACAAACGCACATATTGGATGCACAAGATTGGTTAAAAACCCTAATTGGATTAGAACAAGCCTAGGGAGGACGAAAATCACCTAAATGTTCAACCAATGACACAAACGCACTTAATGGATGCACAAGATTGGTTAAAAAAACCCTAATTGGATTAGAATAATCCTACGGTGGACGAAAATGACCTAAATGATCAACCATTGACACAAACAAACTTATTGGATGCACATGATTGGTTAGAAACCCTAATTGAAATAGAATAAGCCTACGTTGGACGAAAATGACCTAAATGTTCAACCAATGACACAAACACACTTATTGGAAGCACAAGATTGGTTAAAAACCCTAATTGGATTAGAATAAGCCTAGGGATGACGAAAATGACCTAAATGTTCAACCAATGACACAAACGCACATATTGGATGCACAACATTGGTTAAAAACTCTAATAGGATTAGAATAAGCCTAGGGTGGACAAAAATGACCTAAATGTTCAACCAATGACACAAACGCACTTATTGGATGCACAAGATTGGTTAAAAACCCTAATTGGATTAGAACAAGCCTAAGGACGATGAAAATAACCTAAATGTTTAACCAATGACACAAACGCACTTAATGGATGCACAAGATTGGTTAAAAAAACCCTAATTGGATTAGAATATGCCTACGGTGGACGAAAATGACCTAAATGATCTACCATTGACACAAACGCACTTATTGGATGCACATGATTGGTTAAAAACCCTAATTGGATTGGAATAAGCCTAGGATGGGAAAAAATGACCTAAATGTTCAACCAATGACACAAACGCACTTATTGGATGCACAAGATTGGTTAAAAACCCTAATTGG
>JBBPBP010000004.1:47698836-47713255 GCA_037974735.1 Cicer chorassanicum | reverse complement strand
GTGCGTTTGTGTCATTGGTTGAACATTTAGGTCATTTTTTCCCACCCTAGGCTTATTCCAATCCAATTAGGGTTTTTAACCAATCATGTGCATCCAATAAGTGCGTTTGTGTCAATGGTAGATAATTTAGGTCATTTTCTTCCACTGTAGGCTTATTCTAATCCAATTAGAGTTTTTTAACCAATCTTGTGCATCCATTAAGTGCGTTTGTGTCATTGGTTAAACATTTAGGTTATTTTCATCGTCCTTAGGCTTGTTCTAATCCAATTAGGGTTTTTAACCAATCTTGTGCATCCAATAAGTGCGTTTGTGTCATTGGTTGAACATTTAGGTCATTTTTGTCCACCCTAGGCTTATTCTAATCCTATTAGACTATTTAACCAATCTTGTGCATCCAATATGTGCGTTTGTGTCATTGGTTGAACATTTAGGTCATTTTCGTCATCCCTAGGCTTATTCTAATCCAATTAGGGTTTTTAACCAATCTTGTGCATCCAATAAGTGTGTTTGTGTCATTGGTTGAACATTTAGGTCATTTTCGTCATCCCTGGCTTATTCTAATCCAATTAGGGTTTTTAACCAATCTTGTCCTTCCAATAAGTGCGTTTGTGTCATTGGTTGAACATTTAGGTCATTTTTTCCCACCCTAGGCTTATTCCAATCCAATTAGGGTTTTTAACCAATCATGTGCATCCAATAAGTGCGTTGGTGTCAATGGTAGATCATTTAGGTCATTTTCGTCCACCGTAGGCTTATTCTAATCCAATTAGGGTTTTTTAACCAATCTTGTGCATCCATTAAGTGCGTTTGTGTCATTGGTTGAACATTTAGGTCATTTTTGTCCACCCTAGGCTTATTCTAATCCTATTAGAGTTTTTAACCAATCTTGTGCATCAAATATGTACGTTTGTGTCATTGGTTGAACATTTAGGTCATTTTCGTCATCCCTAGGCTTATTCTAATCCAATTATGGTTTTTAACCAATCTTGTGCATCCAATAAGTGCGTTTGTGTCATTGGTTTAATATTTAGGTCATTATCGTCCACCCTAGGCTTATTCAAATCCAATTAGGGTTTCTAACCAACCCTGTGCATCCAATAAATGCATTTGTGTCATTGGTTGAACATTTAGGTCATTTTCGTCATCCCTAGGCTTATTCTAATCCAATTAGGGTTTTTAACAAATCTTGTGCTTCCAATAAGTGCGTTTGTGTCATTGGTTGAACATTTAGGTCATTTTTGCCCTCCCTAAGCTTATTCCAATCCAATTAGGGTTTTTAACCAATCATGTGCATCCAATAAGTCCGTTTGTGTCAATGGTTGATTATTTAGGTCATTTTCGTCCATCGTAGGATTATTCTAATCCAATTAGGGTTTTTTAACCAATCTTGTGCATCCATTAAGTGCGTTTGTGTCATTGCTTGAACATTTAGGTGATTTTCGTCCTCCCTAGGCTTGTTCTAATCCAATTAGGGTTTTTATCCAATCTTGTGCATCTAATATGTGCGTTTGTGTCATTGGTTGAACATTTAGATCATATTCGTCCTCCCTAGGCTTATTCTAATCCAATTAGGGTTTTTAACCAATCTTGTGCATCCAATAAGTGCGTTTGTGTCATTGGTTGAACATTTAGGTCATTTTTTCCCACCCTAGGCTTATTCCAATCCAATTAGGGTTTTTAACCAATCATGTGCATCCAATAAGTGCGTTTGTGTCAATGGTAGATCATTTAGGTCATTTTCGTCCACTGTAGGCTTATTCTAATCCGATTAGGGTTTTTTAACCAATCTTGTGCATCCATTAAGTGCGTTTGTGTCATTGGTTAAACATTTAAGTTATTTTCGTCGTCCTTAGGCTTGTTCTACTCCAATAAGGGTTTTTAACCAATCTTGTGCATCCAATAAGTGCGTTTGTGTCATTGGTTGAACATTTAGGTCATTTTTGTCCACCCTAGGCTTATTCTAATCCTATTAGACTTTTTAACCAATCTTGTGCATCCAATATGTGCGTTTGTGTCATTGGTTGAACATTTAGGTCATTTTCGTCATCCCTAGGCTTATTCTAATCCAATTAGGGTTTTTAACCAATCTTGTGCATCCAATAAGTGCGTTTGTGTCATTGGTTGAACATTTAGGTCATTTTCGTCATCCCTATGCTTATTCTAATCCAATTAGGGTTTTTAACCAATCTTGTGCATCCAATAAGTGCGTTTGTGTCATTGGTTGAACATTTAGGTCATTTTCGTCATCCGTGGCTTATTCTAATCCAATTAGGGTTTTTTAACCAATCTTGTGCATCCAATAAGTGCGTTTGTGTCATTGGTTGAACATTTAGGTCATTTTTTCCCACCCTAGGCTTATTCCAATCCAATTAGGGTTTTTAACCAATCATGTGCATCCAATAAGTGCGTTTGTGTCAATGGTAGATCATTTAGGTCATTTTCTTCCACTGTAGGCTTATTCTAATCCAATTAGAGTTTTTTAACCAATCTTGTGCATCCATTAAGTGCGTTTGTGTCATTGGTTAAACATTTAGGTTATTTTCATCGTCCTTAGGCTTGTTCTAATCCAATTAGGGTTTTTAACCAATCTTGTGCATCCAATAAGTGCGTTTGTGTCATTGGTTGAACATTTAGGTCATTTTTGTCCACCCTAGGCTTATTCTAATCCTATTAGGCTTTTTAACCAATCTTGTGCATCCAATATGTGCGTTTGTGTCATTGGTTGAACATTTAGGTCATTTTCGTCATCCCTAGGCTTATTCTAATCCAATTAGGGTTTTTAACCAATCTTGTGCATCCAATAAGTGCGTTTGTGTCATTGGTTGAACATTTAGGTCATTTTCGTCATCCCTGGCTTATTCTAATCCAATTAGGGTTTTTAACCAATCTTGTGCATCCAATAAGTGCGTTTGTGTCATTGGTTGAACATTTAGGTCATTTTTTCCCACCCTAGGCTTATTCCAATCCAATTAGGGTTTTTAACCAATCATGTGCATCCAATAAGTGCGTTTGTGTCAATAGTAGATCATTTAGGTCATTTTCGTCCACCGTAGGCTTATTCTAATCCAATTAGGGTTTTTTAACCAATCTTGTGCATCCATTAAGTGCGTTTGTGTCATTGGTTGAACATTTAGGTCATTTTTGTCCACCCTAGGCTTATTCTAATCCTATTAGAGTTTTTAACCAATCTTGTGCATCCAATATGTGCGTTTGTGTCATTGGTTGAACATTTAGGTCATTTTCGTCATCCCTAGGCTTATTCTAATCCAATTAGGGTTTTTAACCAATCTTGTGCTTCCAATAAGTGCGTTTGTGTCATTGGTTGAACATTTAGGTCATTTTTTCCCACCCTATGCTTATTCCAATCCAATTAGGGTTTTTAACAAATCATGTGCATCCAATAAGTGCGTTTATGTCAATGGTAGATCATTTAAGTCATTTTCGTCCACCGTAGGCTTATTCTAATCCAATAAGGGTTTTTTAACCAATCTTGTGCATCCATTAAGTGCGTTTGTGTCATTGGTTAAACATTTAGGTTATTTTCGTCGTCCCTAAGTTTGTTTGTGTCAACGGTTGATCATTTAGGTCATTTTCGTCCACCGTAGGATTATTCTAATCCAATTAGGGTTTTTAAACCAATCTTGTGCATCCATTAAGTGCGTTTGTGTCATTGGTTGAACATTTAGGTGATTTTCGTCCTCCCTAGGCTTGTTCTAATCCAATTAGGGTTTTTAACCAATCTTGTGCATCCAATAAGTGCGTTTGTGTCATTGGTTGAACATTTAGGTCATTTTCGTCCTCCCTAGGCTTATTCTAATCCAATTAGGGTTTTTAACCAATCTTGTGCATCCAATAAGTGCGTTTGTGTCATTGGTTGAACATTTAGGTCATTTTTTCCCACCCTAGGCTTATTCCAATCCAATTAGGGTTTTTAACCAATCATGTGCATCCAATAAGTGCGTTTGTGTCAATAGTAGATCATTTAGGTCATTTTCGTCCACTATAGGCTTATTCTAATCCAATTAGGGTTTTTTAACCAATCTTGTGCATCCATTAAGTGCGTTTGTGTCATTGGTTAAACGTTTAGGTTATTTTCATCGTCCTTAGGCTTGTTCTAATCCAATTAGGGTTTTTAACCAATCTTGTGCATCCAATAAGTGCGTTTTTGTCATTGGTTGAACATTTAGGTCATTTTTGTCCACCCTAGGCTTATTCTAATCCTATTAGACTTTTTAACCAATCTTGTGCATCCAATATGTGCGTTTGTGTCATTGGTTGAACATTTAGGTCATTTTTTCCCACCCTAGGCTTATTCCAATCCAATTAGGGTTTTTAACCAATCTTGTCCTTCCAATAAGTGCGTTTGTGTCATTGGTTGAACATTTAGGTCATTTTTTCCCACCCTAGGCTTATTCCAATCCAATTAGGGTTTTTAACCAATCATGTGCATCCAATAAGTGCGTTTGTGTCAATAGTAGATCATTTAGGTCATTTTCGTCCACTGTAGGCTTATTCTAATCCAATTAGGGTTTTTTAACCAATCTTGTGCATCCATTAAGTGCGTTTGTGTCATTGGTTGAACA
This sequence comes from Cicer chorassanicum, assembly GCA_037974735.1. Lineage (NCBI taxonomy): Eukaryota > Viridiplantae > Streptophyta > Magnoliopsida > Fabales > Fabaceae > Cicer > Cicer chorassanicum. The sequence continues at coordinate 47,708,672 of JBBPBP010000004.1, read as the reverse complement.
TTTAGGTCATTTTTGTCCACCCTAGGCTTATTCTAATCCTATTAGAGTTTTTAACCAATCTTGTGCATCCAATATGTGCGTTTGTGTCATTGGTTGAACATTTAGGTCATTTTCGTCATCCCTAGGCTTATTCTAATCCAATTAGGGTTTTTAACCAATCTTGTGCATCCAATAAGTGCGTTTGTGTCATTGGTTGAACATTTAGGTCATTTTTTCCCACCCTAGGCTTATTCCAATCCAATTAGGGTTTTTAACCAATCATTTGCATCCAATAAGTGCGTTTGTGTCAATAGTAGATCATTTAGGTCATTTTCGTCCACTGTAGGCTTATTCTAATCCAATTAGGGTTTTTTAACCAATCTTGTGCATCCATTAAGTGCGTTTGTGTCATTGGTTAAACGTTTAGGTTATTTTCATCGTCCTTAGGCTTGTTCTAATCCAATTAGGGTTTTTAACCAATCTTGTGCATCCAATAAGTGCGTTTTTGTCATTGGTTGAACATTTAGGTCATTTTTGTCCACCCTAGGCTTATTCTAATCCTATTAGACTTTTTAACCAATCTTGTGCATCCAATATGTGCGTTTTTGTCATTGGTTGAACATTTAGGTCATTTTCGTCATCCCTATGCTTATTCTAATCCAATTAGGGTTTTTAACCAATCTTGTGCATCCAATAAGTGCGTTTGTGTCATTGGTTGAACATTTAGGTCATTTTCGTCATCCGTGGCTTATTCTAATCCAATTAGGGTTTTTTAACCAATCTTGTGCATCCAATAAGTGCGTTTGTGTCATTGGTTGAACATTTAGGTCATTTTTTCCCACCCTAGGCTTATTCCAATCCAATTAGGGTTTTTAACCAATCATGTGCATCCAATAAGTGCGTTTGTGTCAATGGTAGATCATTTAGGTCATTTTCTTCCACTGTAGGCTTATTCTAATCCAATTAGAGTTTTTTAACCAATCTTGTGCATCCATTAAGTGCGTTTGTGTCATTGGTTAAACATTTAGGTTATTTTCATCGTCCTTAGGCTTGTTCTAATCCAATTAGGGTTTTTAACCAATCTTGTGCATCCAATAAGTGCGTTTGTGTCATTGGTTGAACATTTAGGTCATTTTCGTCATCCGTGGCTTATTCTAATCCAATTAGGGTTTTTTAACCAATCTTGTGCATCCAATAAGTGCGTTTGTGTCATTGGTTGAACATTTAGGTCATTTTTTCCCACCCTAGGCTTATTCCAATCCAATTAGGGTTTTTAACCAATCATGTGCATCCAATAAGTGCGTTTGTGTCAATGGTAGATCATTTAGGTCATTTTCTTCCACTGTAGGCTTATTCTAATCCAATTAGAGATTTTTAACCAATCTTGTGCATCCATTAAGTGCGTTTGTGTCATTGGTTAAACATTTAGGTTATTTTCATCGTCCTTAGGCTTGTTCTAATCCAATTAGGGTTTTTAACCAATCTTGTGCATCCAATAAGTGCGTTTGTGTCATTGGTTGAACATTTAGGTCATTTTTGTCCACCCTAGGCTTATTCTAATCCTATTAGACTTTTTAACCAATCTTGTGCATCCAATATGTGCGTTTGTGTCATTGGTTGAACATTTAGGTCATTTTTTCCCACCCTAGGCTTATTCCAATCCAATTAGGGTTTTTAACCAATCATGTGCATCCAATAAGTGCGTTTGTGTCAATAGTAGATCATTTAGGTCATTTTCGTCCACTGTAGGCTTATTCTAATCCAATTAGGGTTTTTTAACCAATCTTGTGCATCCATTAAGTGCGTTTGTGTCATTGGTTAAACGTTTAGGTTATTTTCATCGTCCTTAGGCTTGTTCTAATCCAATTAGGGTTTTTAACCAATCTTGTGCATCCAATAAGTGCGTTTTTGTCATTGGTTGAACATTTAGGTCATTTTTGTCCACCCTAGGCTTATTCTAATCCTATTAGACTTTTTAACCAATCTTGTGCATCCAATATGTGCGTTTTTGTCATTGGTTGAACATTTAGGTCATTTTCGTCATCCCTATGCTTATTCTAATCCAATTAGGGTTTTTAACCAATCTTGTGCATCCAATAAGTGCGTTTGTGTCATTGGTTGAACATTTAGGTCATTTTCGTCATCCGTGGCTTATTCTAATCCAATTAGGGTTTTTTAACCAATCTTCTGCATCCAATAAGTGCGTTTGTGTCATTGGTTGAACATTTAGGTCATTTTTTCCCACCCTAGGCTTATTCCAATCCAATTAGGGTTTTTAACCAATCATGTGCATCCAATAAGTGCGTTTGTGTCAATGGTAGATCATTTAGGTCATTTTCTTCCACTGTAGGCTTATTCTAATCCAATTAGAGTTTTTTAACCAATCTTGTGCATCCATTAAGTGCGTTTGTGTCATTGGTTAAACATTTAGGTTATTTTCATCGTCCTTAGGCTTGTTCTAATCCAATTAGGGTTTTTAACCAATCTTGTGCATCCAATAAGTGCGTTTGTGTCATTGGTTGAACATTTAGGTCATTTTTGTCCACCCTAGGCTTATTCTAATCTTATTAGACTTTTTAACCAATCTTGTGCATCCAATATGTGCGTTTGTGTCATTGGTTGAACATTTAGGTCATTTTCGTCATCCCTAGGCTTATTCTAATCCAATTAGGGTTTTTAACCAATCTTGTGCATCCAATAAGTGCGTTTGTGTCATTGGTTGAACATTTAGGTCATTTTCGTCATCCCTGGCTTATTCTAATCCAATTAGGGTTTTTAACCAATCTTGTCCTTCCAATAAGTGCGTTTGTGTCATTGGTTGAACATTTAGGTCATTTTTTCCCACCCTAGGCTTATTCCAATCCAATTAGGGTTTTTAACCAATCATGTGCATCCAATAAGTGCGTTTGTGTCAATGGTAGATAATTTAGGTCATTTTCTTCCACTGTAGGCTTATTCTAATCCAATTAGAGTTTTTTAACCAATCTTGTGCATCCATTAAGTGCGTTTGTGTCATTGGTTAAACATTTAGGTTATTTTCATCGTCCTTAGGCTTGTTCTAATCCAATTAGGGTTTTTAACCAATCTTGTGCATCCAATAAGTGCGTTTGTGTCATTGGTTGAACATTTAGGTCATTTTCGTCATCCCTGGCTTATTCTAATCCAATTAGGGTTTTTAACCAATCTTGTCCTTCCAATAAGTGCGTTTGTGTCATTGGTTGAACATTTAGGTCATTTTTTCCCACCCTAGGCTTATTCCAATCCAATTAGGGTTTTTAACCAATCATGTGCATCCAATAAGTGCGTTTGTGTCAATGGTAGATCATTTAGGTCATTTTCGTCCACCGTAGGCTTATTCTAATCCAATTAGGGTTTTTTAACCAATCTTGTGCATCCATTAAGTGCATTTGTGTCATTGGTCGAACATTTAGGTTATTTTCGTCCTCCCTAGGCTTGTTCTAATCCAATTAGGGTTTTTAACCAATCTTGTGCATCCAATAAGTGCGTTTGTGTCATTGGTTGAACATTTAGGTCATTTTTGTCCACCCTAGGCTTATTCTAATCCTATTAGAGTTTTTAACCAATCTTGTGCATCCAATATGTGCGTTTGTGTCATTGGTTGAACATTTAGGTCATTTTCGTTCTCCATAGGCTTATTCTAATCCTATTAGGGTTTTTAACCAATCTTGTGCATCCAATAAGTGCGTTTGTGTCATTGGTTGAACATTTAGGTCATTTACGTCCATCCTAGGCTTATTCTAATCCAATTAGGATTTTTTTAACCAATCTTGTGAAATTTATAAGTGTGTTTGTGTCATTGGTTGAACATTAAGGTCATTTTCGTCCTCCCTAGGCTTATTCTAATCCAATTATCGTTTTTAACCAATCTTATGCATCTATTAAGTGCATTTGTGTCAATGGTTTAACATTTAGGTCATTATCGTCCACCCTAGGCTTATTCTAATCCAATTAGGGTTTCTAACCAACCCTGTGCATCCAATAAATGCGTTTGTGTCATTGGTTGAGCATTTAGGACATTTTCGTCATCCCTAAGCTTATTCTAATCCAATTAGGGTTTTTAACCAATCTTGTGCATCCAATAAGTGCGTTTGTGTCATTGGTTGAACATTTAGGTCATTTTTTCCCACCCTAGGCTTTTTCCAATCCAATTAGGGTTTTTAACCAATCATGTGCATCCAATAAGTGCGTTTGTGTCAATGGTAGATCATTTAGGTCATTTTCGTCCACCGTAGGCTTATTCTAATCCAATTAGGGTTTTTTAACCAATCTTGTGCATCCATTAAGTGCGTTTGTGTCATTGGTTGAACATTTAGGTCATTTTTGTCAACCCTAGGCTTATTCTAATCCTATTAGAGTTTTTAACCAATCTTGTGCATCCAATATGTGCGTTTGTGTCATTGGTTGAACATTTAGGTCATTTTCGTCATCCCTAGGCTTATTCTAATCCAATTAGGGTTTTTAACCAATCTTGTGCATCCAATAACTGCGTTTGTGTCATTGGTTGAATATTTAGGTCATTTTTGCCCACCCTAGGCTTATTCCAATCCAATTAGGGTTTTTAACCAATCATGTGCATCCAATAAGTGCGTTTGTGTCAATGGTAGATCATTTAGGTCATTTTCGTCCACCGTAGGCTTATTCTAATCCAATTAGGGTTTTTTAACCAATCTTGTGCATCCATTAAGTGCGTTTGTGTCATTGGTTGAACATTTAGGTCATTTTTGTCCACCCTAGGCTTATTCTAATCCTATTAGAGTTTTTAACCAATCTTGTGCATCCAATATGTGCGTTTGTGTCATTGGTTGAACATTTAGGTCATTTTCGTCATCCCTAGGCTTATTCTAATCCAATTAGGGTTTTTAACCAATCTTGTGCTTCCAATAAGTGCGTTTGTGTCATTGGTTGAACATTTAGGTCATTTTTTCCCACCCTAGGCTTATTCCAATCCAATTAGGGTTTTTAACAAATCATGTGCATCCAATAAGTGCGTTTATGTCAATGGTAGATCATTTAGGTCATTTTCGTCCACCGTAGGCTTATTCTAATCCAATAAGGGTTTTTTAACCAATCTTGTGCATCCATTAAGTGCGTTTGTGTCATTGGTTAAACATTTAGGTTATTTTCGTCCTCCCTAGGCTTGTTCTAATCCAATTAGGGTTTTTAACCAATCTTGTGCAATCAATAAGTGAGTTTGTGTCATTGGTTGAACATTTAGGTCATTTTTGTCCACCCTAGGCTTATTCTAATCCTATTAGAGTTTTTAACCAATCTTGTGCATCCAATATGTGCGTTTGTGTCATTGGTTGAACATTTAGGTCATTTTTGTCATCCCTAGGCTTATTCTAATCCAATTAGGGTTTTTAACCAATCTTGTGCATCCAATAAGTGCGTTTCTGTCATTGGTTGAACATTTAGGTCATTTTCGTCATCCCTAGGCTTATTCTATTCCAATTAGGGTTTTTAACCAATCTTGTGCTTCCAATAAGTGCGTTTGTGTCATTGGTTGAACATTTAGGTCATTTTTGCCCACGCTAGGCTTATTCCAATCCAATTAGGGTTTTTAACCAATCATGTGCATCCAATAAGTTTGTTTGTGTCAACGGTTGATCATTTAGGTCATTTTCGTCCACCGTAGGATTATTCTAATCCAATTAGGGTTTTTAACCAATCATGTGCATCCAATAAGTGCGTTTGTGTCAATGGTAGATCATTTAGGTCATTTTCGTCCACCGTAGGCATATTCTAATCTAATTAGGGTTTTTTAACCAATCTTGTGCATCCATTAAGTGTGTTTGTGTCATTGGTTAAACATTTAGGTTATTTTCGTCCTCCTTAGGCTTGTTCTAATCCAATTAGGGTTTTTAACCAATCTTGTGCATCCAATAAGTGCGTTTGTGTCATTGGTTGAACATTTAGGTCATTTTTGTCCACCCTAGGCTTATTCTAATCATATTAGACTTTTTAACCAATCTTGTGCATCCAATATGTGCGTTTGTGTCATTGGTTGAACATTTAGGTCATTTTCGTCATCCCTAGGCTTATTCTAATCCAATTAGGGTTTTTAACCAATCTTGTGCATCCAATAAGTGCGTTTGTGTCATTGGTTGAACATTTAGGTCATTTTCGTCATCCCTAGGCTTATTCTAATCCAATTAGGGTTTTTAACCAATCTTGTGCTTCCAATAAGTGTGTTTGTGTCATTGGATGAACATTTACGTCATTTTTGCCCACCCTAGGCTTATTCCAATCCAATTAGTGTTTTTAACCAATCATGTGCATCCAATAAGTTTGTTTGTGTCAATGGTTGATCATTTAGGTCATTTTCGTCCACCGTAGGATTATTCTAATCCAATTAGGGTTTTTTAACCAATCTTGTGCATCCATTAAGTGCGTTTGTGTCATTGGTTGAACATTTAGATCATATTCGTTCTCCCTAGGCTTATTCTAATCCAATTAGGGTTTTTAACCAATCTTGTGCATCGAATAAGTGCGTTTGTGTCATTGGTTAAACATTTAGGTTATTTTCGTCCTCCCTAGGCTTGTTCTAATCCAATTAGGGTTTTTAACCAATCTTGTGCATCGAATAAGTGCGTTTGTGTCATTGGTTCAACATTTAGGTCATTTTTGTCCACCCTAGGCTTATTCTAATCCTATTAGAGTTTTTAACCAATCTTGTGCATCCAATAAGTGCGTTTGTGTCATTGGTTGAACATTTAGTTCATTTTCGTCATCCCTGGCTTATTCTAATCCAATTAGGGTTTTTAACCAATCTTGTCCTTCCAATAAGTGCGTTTTTGTCATTGGTTGAACATTTAGGTCATTTTTTCCCACCCTAGGCTTATTCCAATCCAATTAGGGTTTTTAACCAATCATGTGCATCCAATAAGTGCGTTTGTGTCAATGGTAGATCATTTAGGTCATTTTCTTCCACTGTAGGCTTATTCTAATCCAATTAGAGTTTTTTAACCAATCTTGTGCATCCATTAAGTGCGTTTGTGTCATTGGTTAAACATTTAGGTTATTTTCATCGTCCTTAGGCTTGTTCTAATCCAATTAGGGTTTTTAACCAATCTTGTGCATCCAATAAGTGCGTTTGTGTCATTGGTTGAACATTTAGGTCATTTTTGTCCACCCTAGGCTTATTCTAATCCTATTAGACTTTTTAACCAATCTTGTGCATCCAATATGTGCGTTTGTGTGATTGGTTGAACATTTAGGTCATTTTCGTCATCCCTAGGCTTATTCTAATCCAATTAGGGTTTTTAACCAATCTTGTGCATCCAATAAGTGCGTTTGTGTCATTGGTTGAACATTTAGGTCATTTTCGTCATCCCTGGCTTATTCTAATCCAATTAGGGTTTTTAACCAATCTTGTCCTTCCAATAAGTGCGTTTGTGTCATTGGTTGAACATTTAGGTCATTTTTTCCCACCCTAGGCTTATTCCAATCCAATTAGGGTTTTTAACCAATCATGTGCATCCAATAAGTGCGTTTGTGTCAATGGTAGATAATTTAGGTCATTTTCTTCCACTGTAGGCTTATTCTAATCCAATTAGAGTTTTTTAACCAATCTTGTGCATCCATTAAGTGCGTTTGTGTCATTGGTTAAACATTTAGGTTATTTTCATCGTCCTTAGGCTTGTTCTAATCCAATTAGGGTTTTTAACCAATCTTGTGCATCCAATAAGTGCGTTTGTGTCATTGGTTGAACATTTAGGTCATTTTTGTCCACCCTAGGCTTATTCTAATCCTATTAGACTTTTTAACCAATCTTGTGCATCCAATATGTGCGTTTGTGTCATTGGTTGAACATTTAGGTCATTTTCGTCATCCCTAGGCTTATTCTAATCCAATTAGGGTTTTTAACCAATCTTGTGCATCCAATAAGTGCGTTTGTGTCATTGGTTGAACATTTAGGTCATTTTTTCCCACCCTAGGCTTATTCCAATCCAATTAGGGTTTTTAACCAATCATGTGCATCCAATAAGTGCGTTGGTGTCAATGGTAGATCATTTAGGTCATTTTCGTCCACCGTAGGCTTATTCTAATCCAATTAGGGTTTTTTAACCAATCTTGTGCATCCATTAAGTGCGTTTGTGTCATTGGTTGAACATTTAGGTCATTTTTGTCCACCCTAGGCTTATTCTAATCTTATTAGAGTTTTTAACCAATCTTGTGCATCCAATATGTGCGTTTGTGTCATTGGTTGAACATTTAGGTCATTTTCGTCATCCCTAGGCTTATTCTAATCCAATTAGGGTTTTTAACCAATCTTGTGCATCCAATAAGTGCGTTTGTGTCATTGGTTGAACATTTAGGTCATTTTTTCCCATCCTAGGCTTATTCCAATCCAATTAGGGTTTTTAACCAATCATGTGCATCCAATAAGTGCGTTTGTGTCAATGGTAGATCATTTAGGTCATTTTCGTCCACCGTAGGCTTATTCTAATCCAATTAGGGTTTTTTAACCAATCTTGTGCATCCATTAAGTGCATTTGTGTCATTGGTCGAACATTTAGGTTATTTTCGTCCTCCCTAGGCTTGTTCTAATCCAATTAGGGTTTTTAACCAATCTTGTGCATCCAATAAGTGCGTTTGTGTCATTGGTTGAACATTTAGGTCATTTTTGTCCACCCTAGGCTTATTCTAATCCTATTAGAGTTTTTAACCAATCTTGTGCATCCAATATGTGCGTTTGTGTCATTGGTTGAACATTTAGGTCATTTTCGTTCTCCATAGGCTTATTCTAATCCTATTAGGGTTTTTAACCAATCTTGTGCATCCAATAAGTGCGTTTGTGTCATTGGTTGAACATTTAGGTCATTTACGTCCATCCTAGGCTTATTCTAATCCAATTAGGATTTTTTTAACCAATCTTGTGAAATTTATAAGTGTGTTTGTGTCATTGGTTGAACATTAAGGTCATTTTCGTCCTCCCTAGGCTTATTCTAATCCAATTATCGTTTTTAACCAATCTTATGCATCTATTAAGTGCATTTGTGTCAATGGTTTAACATTTAGGTCATTATCGTCCACCCTAGGCTTATTCTAATCCAATTAGGGTTTCTAACCAACCCTGTGCATCCAATAAATGCGTTTGTGTCATTGGTTGAGCATTTAGGACATTTTCGTCATCCCTAAGCTTATTCTAATCCAATTAGGGTTTTTAACCAATCTTGTGCATCCAATAAGTGCGTTTGTGTCATTGGTTGAACATTTAGGTCATTTTTTCCCACCCTAGGCTTTTTCCAATCCAATTAGGGTTTTTAACCAATCATGTGCATCCAATAAGTGCGTTTGTGTCAATGGTAGATCATTTAGGTCATTTTCGTCCACCGTAGGCTTATTCTAATCCAATTAGGGTTTTTTAACCAATCTTGTGCATCCATTAAGTGCGTTTGTGTCATTGGTTAAACATTTAGGTTATTTTCGTCCTCCCTAGGCTTGTTCTAATCCAATTAGGGTTTTTAACAAATCTTGTGCATCCAATAAGTGCGTTTGTGTCATTGGTTGAACATTTAGGTCATTTTTGTCCACCCTAGGCTTATTCTAATCCTATTAGAGTTTTTAACCAATCTTGTGCATCCAATATGTGCGTTTGTGTCATTGGTTGAACATTTAGGTCATTTTCGTCCTCCCTAGGCTTATTCTAATCCAATTAGGGTTTTTAACCAATCTTGTGCATCCAATAAGTGCGTTTGTGTCATTGGTTGAACATTTAGGTCATTTTCGTCATCCCTAGGCTTATTCTAATCCAATTAGGGTTTTTAACCAATCTTGTGCATCCAATAAGTGCGTTTGTGTCATTGGTTGAACATTTAGGTCATTTTTTCCCA
>JBBPBP010000004.1:47637857-47665057 GCA_037974735.1 Cicer chorassanicum | reverse complement strand
TTAAACCAATGACACAAACGCACATATTGGATGCACCAGATTGGTTAAAAACTCTAATAGGATTAGAATTAGCCTAGGGTGGACAAAAATGACTTAAATGTTCAACCAATGACACAAACGCACTTATTGGATGCACAAGATTGGTTAAAAACCCTAATTGGATTGGAATAATCCTAAAGTGGGCAAAAATGACCTAGATGTTCAACCGATGACACAAACGCACATATTAAAATGCACAAGATTGGTTAAAATCCCTAATTGGAATAGAATAAGCGTAGGGATGACGAAAATGACCTAAATGTTCAACCAATGACACAAACACACTTATTGGATGCACAGGGTTGGTTAAAAACCCTAATTGGATTAGAATAAGCCTAGGGTGGACGATAATGACCTAAATGTTTAACCAATGACACAAATGCACTTATTGGATGCACAAGATTGGTTAAAAACCTAATAGGAATAGAACAAGCTTGGGGAGGACGAAAATCACCTAAATTTTCAACCAATGACACAAACGCACTTATAAAATTCACAAGATTGGTTAAAAAATCCTAATTGGATTAGAATAAGCCTAGGGAGGACGTAAATGACCTAAATGTTCAACCAATGACACAATCGCACTTATTGGATGCACAAGATTGGTTAAAAACCCTAATTGCATTAGAATAAGCCTATGGAGAACGAAAATGACCTAAATGTTCAACCAATGACAAAAATGCACATATTGGATACACAAGATTGGTTAAAAACTCTAATAGGATTAGAATAAGCCTAGGGTGGGCAAAAATGACCTAAATGTTCAACCAATGACACAAACGCACTTATTGGATGCACAAGATTGGTTAAAAACCCTAATTGGATTAGAACAAGCCTATGGAGGACGAAAATAACCTAAATGTTCAACCAATGACACAAACGCACTTAATGGATGCACAAGATTGGTTAAAAAACCCTAATTGGATTAGAATAAGCCTACGGTGGACGAAAATGACCTAAATGATCAACCAATGACACAAACGGACTAATTGGATGCACATAATTGGTTAAAAACCCTAATTGGATTGGAATAAGCCTAGGGTGGGCAAAAATGACCTAAATGTTCAACCAATGACACAAACGCACTTATTGGATGCACAAGATTGGTTAAAAACCCTAATTGGATTAGAATAAGCCTAGGGATGACTTAAATGATCTTAATGTTCAACCAATGACACAAACGCACTTATTGGATGCACAAGATTGGTTAATAACCCTAATTGGATTAGAATAAGCCTAGGGAGGACGAATATGATCTAAATGTTCAACCAATGACACAAACGCACTTATTGGATGCACAAGATTGGTTAAAACCCCTAATTTGATTAGAATAAGCCTAGGGGTGACGAAAATGACCTATATTTGCAACCATTGACACAAACGCACTTATTGGATGCACATGATTGGTTAAAAACCCTAATTGAAATAGAAAAAGCCTATGGTGGACGAAAATGAACCAAATGTTAAACCAATGACACAAATGCACATATTGGATGCACCAGATTGGTTAAAAACTCTAATAGGATTAGAATTAGCCTAGGGTGGACAAAAATGACTTAAATGTTCAACCAATGACACAAACCCACTTATTGGATGCACAAGATTGGTTAAAAACCCTAATTGGATTGGAATAATCCTAAAGTGGGCAAAAATGACCTAGATGTTCAACCAATGACACAAACGCACATATTAAAATGCACAAGATTGGTTAAAATCCCTAATTGGATTAGAATAAGCGTAGGGATGACGAAAATGACCTAAATGTTCAACCAATGACACAAACACACTTATTGGATGCACAGGGTTGGTTAAAAACCCTAATTGGATTAGAATAAGCCTAGGGTGGACGATAATGACCTAAATGTTTAACCAATGACACAAATGCACTTATTGGATGCACAAGATTGGTTAAAAACCTAATAGGAATAGAACAAGCCTGGGGAGGACGAAAATCAACTAAATTTTCAACCAATGACACAAACGCACTTATAAAATTCACAAGATTGGTTAAAAAATCCTAATTGGATTAGAATAAGCCTAGGGAGGACGTAAATGACCTAAATGTTCAACTAATGACACAATTGCACTTATTGGATGCACAAGATTGGTTAAAAACCCTAATTGCATTAGAATAAGCCTATGGAGAACGAAAATGACCTAAATGTTCAACCAATGACAAAAACGCACATATTGGATACACAAGATTGGTTAAAAACTCTAATAGGATTAGAATAAGCCTAGGATGGGCAAAAATGACCTAAATGTTCAACCAATGACACAAACGCACTTATTGGATGCACAAGATTGGTTAAAAACCCTAATTGGATTAGAACAAGCCTAGGGATGACGAAAATCACCTAAATGTTCAACCAATGACACAAACGCACTTAATGGATGCACAACACTGGTTAAAAAACCCTAATTGGATTAGAATAAGCCTACGGTGGATGAAAATGACATAAATGTTCAACCATTGACACAAACGGACTTATTGGATGCACATGATTGGGAAAATCCCTAATTGGATTAGAATAAGCCTAGGGTGGGTAAAAATGACCTAAATGTTCAACCAATGACACAAACGCACTTATTGGATTCACAAGATTGGTTAAAAACCCTAATTGGATTAGAATAAGCCTATGGATGACGCTAAGACCTAAATGTTCAACCAATGACACAAACTAATTTATTGGATACACAGGGTTGGTTAGAAACCCTAATTGGATTAGAATAAGCATAGGGTGGACGATAATGACCTAAATGTTAAACCAATGACACAAATGCACTTATTGGATGCACAAGATTGGTTAAAAACGATGATTGGATTAGAATAAGCCTAGGGTGGACGATAATGACCTAATTGTTAAACCGATGACACAAATGCACTTTTTGGATGCACAAGAATTGTTAAAAAATCCTAATTGGATTAGAATAAGCCTAGGGAGGACGAAAATGACCTTACTGTTCAACCAACGACACAATCGCACTTATTGGATGCACAAGATTGGTTAAAAACCCTAATTGCATTAAAATAAGCCTATGGAGAACGAAAATGACCTAAATGTTCAACCAATGACAAAAACGCACATATTGGATACACAAGATTGGTTAAAAACTCTAATAGGATTAGAATAAGCCTAGGGTGGGCAAAAATGACCTAAATGTTCAACCAATGACACAAACGCACTTATTGGATGCACAAGATTGGTTAAAAACCCTAATTGGATTAGAACAAGCCTAGGGAGGACGAAAATAACCTAAATGTTCAACCAATGACACAAATGCACTTAATGGATGCACAAGATTGGTTAAAAAACCCTAATTGGATTAGAATAAGCCTACGGTGGACGAAAATGACCTAAATGATCAACCAATGACACAAACGGACTAATTGGATGCACATAATTGGTTAAAAACCCTAATTAAATTGGAATAAGCCTAGGGTGGGCAAAAATGACCTAAATGTTCAACCAATGACACAAACGCACTTATTGGATGCACAAGATTGGTTAAAAACCCTAATTGGATTAGAATAAGCCTAGGGATGACTTAAATGATCTTAATGTTCAACCAATGACACAAACGCACTTATTGGATGCACAAGTTTGGTTGAAAACCCTAATTGGATTAGAATAAGCCGATGGGGAACGAAAAATTACCTAAATGTTCAACTAATGACACAAACGCACATATTGGATGCACAAGATTGGTTAAAAACTCTAATAGGATTAGAATAAGCCTAGGGTGGACAAAAATGACCTAAATGTTCAACCAATGACACAAACGCACTTATTGGATGCACAAGATTGGTTAAAAACCCTAATTGGATTGGAATAATCCTAAAGTGGGCAAAAATGACCTAGATGTTCAACCAATGACACAAACGCACATATTAAAATGCACAAGATTGGTTAAAATCCCTAATTGGATTAGAATAAGCGTAGGGATGACGAAAATGACCTAAATGTTCAACCAATGACACAAACACACTTATTGGATGCACAAGATTGGTTAAAAACCCTAATTGCATTAGAATAAGCCTAAGGAGGACGAATATGATCTAAATGTTCAACCAATGACACAAACGCACATATTGGATGCAAAAGATTGGTTAAAAACCCTAATTGGATTAGAACAAGCCTAGGGATGACGAAAATCACCTAAATGTTCAACCAATGACACAAACGCACTTAATGGATGCACAACACTGGTTAAAAAACCCCTAATTTGATTAGAATAAGCCTAGGGTGGACGAAAATGACCTAAATGTTCAACCATTGACATAAACGCACTTATTGGATGCACATGATTGGTTAAAAACCCTAATTGAAATAGAAAAAGCCTATGGTGGACGAAAATGAACTAAATGTTCAACCAATGACACAAACGCACTTAATGGATGCACAAGATTGGTTAAAAAACCCTAATTGGATTAGAATAAGCCTACGGTGGACAAAAATGACCTAAATGTTCAACCATTGACACAAACGCACTTATTGGATGCACATGATTGGTTAAAAACCCTAATTGGATTGGAATAAGCCTAGGGTGGGCAAAAATGACATAAATGTTCAACCAATGACACAAATGCACTTATTGGATGCACAAGATTGGTTAAAAACCCTAATTGGATTAGAATAAGCCTAAGGAGGACGAATATGATCTAAATGTTCAACCAATGACACAAACGCACTTATTGGATGCACAAGATTGGTTAAAACCCCTAATTTGATTAGAATAAGCCTAGGGGTGACGAAAATGACCTAAATTTGCAACCATTGACACAAACGCACTTATTGGATGCACATGATTGGTTAAAAACCCTAATTGAAATAGAAAAAGCCTATGGTGGACGAAAATGAACCAAATGTTAAACCAATGACACAAACGCACATATTGGATGCACCAGATTGGTTAAAAACTCTAATAGGATTAGAATTAGCCTAGGGTGGACAAAAATGACTTAAATGTTCAACCAATGACACAAACCCACTTATTGGATGCACAAGATTGGTTAAAAACCCTAATTGGATTGGAATAATCCTAAAGTGGGCAAAAATGACCTAGATGTTCAACCAATGACACAAACGCACATATTAAAATGCACAAGATTGGTTAAAATCCCTAATTGGATTAGAATAAGCGTAGGGATGACGAAAATGACCTAAATGTTCAACCAATGACACAAACACACTTATTGGATGCACAAGATTGGTTAAAAACCCTAATTGCATTAGAATAAGCCTAAGGAGGACGAATATGATCTAAATGTTCAACCAATGACACAAACGCACATATTGGATGCAAAAGATTGGTTAAAAACCCTAATTGGATTAGAACAAGCCTAGGGATGACGAAAATCACCTAAATGTTCAACCAATGACACAAACGCACTTAATGGATGCACAACACTGGTTAAAAAACCCCTAATTTGATTAGAATAAGCCTAGGGTGGACGAAAATGACCTAAATGTTCAACCATTGACATAAACGCACTTATTGGATGCACATGATTGGTTAAAAACCCTAATTGAAATAGAAAAAGCCTATGGTGGACGAAAATGAACTAAATGTTCAACCAATGACACAAACGCACTTAATGGATGCACAAGATTGGTTAAAAAACCCTAATTGGATTAGAATAAGCCTACGGTGGACAAAAATGACCTAAATGATCAACCAATGACACAAACGGACTAATTGGATGCACATAATTGGTTAAAAACCCTAATTGGATTGGAATAAGCCTAGGGTGGGCAAAAATGACCTAAATGTTCAACCAATGACACAAACGCACTTATTGGATGCACAAGATTGGTTAAAAAACCTAATTGGATTAGAATAAGCATAGGGATGACTTAAATGATCTTAATGTTCAACCAATGACACAAACGCACTTATTGGATGCACAAGTTTGGTTGAAAACCCTAATTGGATTAGAATAAGCCGATGGGGAACGAAAAATTACCTAAATGTTCAACTAATGACACAAACGCACATATTGGATGCACAAGATTGGTTAAAAACTCTAATAGGATTAGAATAAGCCTAGGGTGGACAAAAATGACCTAAATGTTCAACCAATGATACTAACGCACTTATTGGATGCACAAGATTGGTTAAAAACCCTAATAGGAATAGAACAAGCCTAGGGAGGACGAAAATCACCTAATTGTTCAACCAATGACACAAATGCACTTATTGGATGCACAAGATTGGTTAAAAACCCTAATTGCATTAGAATAAGCCTAAGGAGGACGAATATGATCTAAATGTTCAACCAATGACACAAACGCACATATTGGATGCAAAAGATTGGTTAAAAACCCTAATTGGATTAGAACAAGCCTAGGGATGACGAAAATCACCTAAATGTTCAACCAATGACACAAACGCACTTAATGGATGCACAACACTGGTTAAAAAACCCCTAATTTGATTAGAATAAGCCTAGGGTGGACGAAAATGACCTAAATGTTCAACCATTGACACAAACGCACTTATTGGATGCACATAATTGGTTAAAAACCCTAATTGAAATAGAAAAAGCCTATGGTGGACGAAAATGAACTAAATGTTCAACCAATGACACAAACGCACTTAATGGATGCACAAGATTGGTTAAAAAACCCTAATTGGATTAGAATAAGCCTACGGTGGACAAAAATGACCTAAATGATCAACCAATGACACAAACGGACTAATTGGATGCACATAATTGGTTAAAAACCCTAATTGGATTGGAATAAGCCTAGGGTGGGCAAAAATGACCTAAATGTTCAACCAATGACACAAACGCACTTATTGGATGCACAAGATTGGTTAAAAAACCTAATTGGATTAGAATAAGCATAGGGATGACTTAAATGATCTTAATGTTCAACCAATGACACAAACGCACTTATTGGATGCACAAGTTTGGTTGAAAACCCTAATTGGATTAGAATAAGCCGATGGGGAACGAAAAATTACCTAAATGTTCAACTAATGACACAAACGCACATATTGGATGCACAAGATTGGTTAAAAACTCTAATAGGATTAGAATAAGCCTAGGGTGGACAAAAATGACCTAAATGTTCAACCAATGATACTAACGCACTTATTGGATGCACAAGATTGGTTAAAAACCCTAATAGGAATAGAACAAGCCTAGGGAGGACGAAAATCACCTAATTGTTCAACCAATGACACAAATGCACTTATTGGATGCACAAGATTGGTTAAAAACCCTAATTGCATTAGAATAAGCCTAAGGAGGACGAATATGATCTAAATGTTCAACCAATGACACAAACGCACATATTGGATGCAAAAGATTGGTTAAAAACCCTAATTGGATTAGAACAAGCCTAGGGATGACGAAAATCACCTAAATGTTCAACCAATGACACAAACGCACTTAATGGATGCACAACACTGGTTAAAAAACCCCTAATTTGATTAGAATAAGCCTAGGGTGGACGAAAATGACCTAAATGTTCAACCATTGACATAAACGCACTTATTGGATGCACATGATTGGTTAAAAACCCTAATTGAAATAGAAAAAGCCTATGGTGGACGAAAATGAACTAAATGTTCAACCAATGACACAAACGCACTTAATGGATGCACAAGATTGGTTAAAAAACCCTAATTGGATTAGAATAAGCCTACGGTGGACAAAAATGACCTAAATGATCAACCAATGACACAAACGGACTAATTGGATGCACATAATTGGTTAAAAACCCTAATTGGATTGGAATAAGCCTAGGGTGGGCAAAAATGACCTAAATGTTCAACCAATGACACAAACGCACTTATTGGATGCACAAGATTGGTTAAAAAACCTAATTGGATTAGAATAAGCATAGGGATGACTTAAATGATCTTAATGTTCAACCAATGACACAAACGCACTTATTGGATGCACAAGTTTGGTTGAAAACCCTAATTGGATTAGAATAAGCCGATGGGGAACGAAAAATTACCTAAATGTTCAACTAATGACACAAACGCACATATTGGATGCACAAGATTGGTTAAAAACTCTAATAGGATTAGAATAAGCCTAGGGTGGACAAAAATGACCTAAATGTTCAACCAATGATACTAACGCACTTATTGGATGCACAAGATTGGTTAAAAACCCTAATAGGAATAGAACAAGCCTAGGGAGGACGAAAATCACCTAATTGTTCAACCAATGACAAAAATGCACTTATTGGATGCACAAGATTGGTTAAAAACCCTAATTGGATTAGAATAAGCCTAGGGAGGACTAATATGATCTAAATGTTCAACCAATGACACAAACGCACTTATTGGATGCACAAGATTGGTTAAAACCCCTTATTTGATTAGAATAAGCCTAGGGTGGACGAAAATGACCTAAATGTTCAACCATTGACACAAACGCACAAGATTGGTTAACAACCCTAATAGGAATAGAACAAGCCTAGGGAGGACGAAAATCACCTAAATGTTCAACCAATAACACAAACGCACTTAATGGATGCACAAGATTGGTTAAAAAACCCTAATTGGATTAGAATAAGCCTACGGTGGGCGAAAATGACCTAAATGATCAACCATTGACACAAACGAACTTATTGGATGCACATAATTGGTTAAAAACACTAATTGGATTGGAATAAGCCTAGGGTGGGCAAAAATGACCCAAATGTTCAACCAATGACACAAACGCACTTATTGGATGCACAAGATTGGTTAAAAACCCTAATTGGATTAGAATAAGCCTAGGGATGACGAAAATGACCTAAATGTTCAACCAATGACACAAACGCATTTATTGGATGCAGAAGATTGGCTTAAAAACTCTAATTGGATTAGAATAAGCCTACGTGGACGAAAATGACCTAAATGATCAACCATTGACACAAACGAACTTATTGGATGCACATAATTGGTTAAAAACACTAATTGGATTGGAATAAGCCTAGGGTGGGCAAAAATGACCTAAATGTTCAACCAATGACACAAATGCTTTTATTGGATGCACAAGATTGGTTAAAAACCCTAATTGGCTTAGAATAAGCCTAGGGAGGATGAAAATGACCTAAATGTTCAACCAATGACACAAACGCACATATTGGATGCACAAGATTGGTTAAAAACCCTAATAGGAATAGAACAAGCCTAGGGAGGACGAAAATCGCCTAAATGTTCAACCAATGACACAAACGCACTTAATGGATGCACAAGATTGGTTAAAAAACCCTAATTGGATTAGAATAAGCCTACGGTGGGCGAAAATGACCTAAATGATCAACCATTGACACAAACCAACTTATTGGATGCACATAATTGGTTAAAAACCCTAATTGGATTAGAATAAGCCTAGGGAGGACTAATATGATCTAAATGTTCAACCAATGACACAAACGCACTTATTGGATGCACAAGATTGTTTAAAACCCCTAATTTGATTAGAATAAGCCTAGGGTGGACGAAAATGACCTATATGTTCAACCATTGACACAAACGCACTTATTGGATGCACATGATTGGTTAAAAACCCTAATTGAAATAGAAAAAGCCTATGGTGGACGAAAATGAACTAAATGTTCAACCAATGACACAAACGCACTTAATGGATGCACAAGATTGGTTAAAAAACCCTAATTGGATTAGAATAAGCCTACGGTGGACAAAAATGACCTAAATGATCAACCAATGACACAAACGGACTAATTGGATGCACATAATTGGTTAAAAACCCTAATTGGATTGGAATAAGCCTAGGGTGGGCAAAAATGACCTAAATGTTCAACCAATGACACAAACGCACTTATTGGATGCACAAGATTGGTTAAAAAACCTAATTGGATTAGAATAAGCATAGGGATGACTTAAATGATCTTAATGTTCAACCAATGACACAAACGCACTTATTGGATGCACAAGTTTGGTTGAAAACCCTAATTGGATTAGAATAAGCCGATGGGGAACGAAAAATTACCTAAATGTTCAACTAATGACACAAACGCACATATTGGATGCACAAGATTGGTTAAAAACTCTAATAGGATTAGAATAAGCCTAGGGTGGACAAAAATGACCTAAATGTTCAACCAATGATACTAACGCACTTATTGGATGCACAAGATTGGTTAAAAACCCTAATAGGAATAGAACAAGCCTAGGGAGGACGAAAATCACCTAATTGTTCAACCAATGACACAAATGCACTTATTGGATGCACAAGATTGGTTAAAAACCCTAATTGCATTAGAATAAGCCTAAGGAGGACGAATATGATCTAAATGTTCAACCAATGACACAAACGCACATATTGGATGCAAAAGATTGGTTAAAAACCCTAATTGGATTAGAACAAGCCTAGGGATGACGAAAATCACCTAAATGTTCAACCAATGACACAAACGCACTTAATGGATGCACAACACTGGTTAAAAAACCCCTAATTTGATTAGAATAAGCCTAGGGTGGACGAAAATGACCTAAATGTTCAACCATTGACACAAACGCACTTATTGGATGCACATGATTGGTTAAAAACCCTAATTGAAATAGAAAAAGCCTATGGTGGACGAAAATGAACTAAATGTTCAACCAATGACACAAACGCACTTAATGGATGCACAAGATTGGTTAAAAAACCCTAATTGGATTAGAATAAGCCTACGGTGGACAAAAATGACCTAAATGATCAACCAATGACACAAACGGACTAATTGGATGCACATAATTGGTTAAAAACCCTAATTGGATTGGAATAAGCCTAGGGTGGGCAAAAATGACCTAAATGTTCAACCAATGACACAAACGCACTTATTGGATGCACAAGATTGGTTAAAAAACCTAATTGGATTAGAATAAGCATAGGGATGACTTAAATGATCTTAATGTTCAACCAATGACACAAACGCACTTATTGGATGCACAAGTTTGGTTGAAAACCCTAATTGGATTAGAATAAGCCGATGGGGAACGAAAAATTACCTAAATGTTCAACTAATGACACAAACGCACATATTGGATGCACAAGATTGGTTAAAAACTCTAATAGGATTAGAATAAGCCTAGGGTGGACAAAAATGACCTAAATGTTCAACCAATGATACTAACGCACTTATTGGATGCACAAGATTGGTTAAAAACCCTAATAGGAATAGAACAAGCCTAGGGAGGACGAAAATCACCTAATTGTTCAACCAATGACACAAATGCACTTATTGGATGCACAAGATTGGTTAAAAACCCTAATTGCATTAGAATAAGCCTAAGGAGGACGAATATGATCTAAATGTTCAACCAATGACACAAACGCACATATTGGATGCAAAAGATTGGTTAAAAACCCTAATTGGATTAGAACAAGCCTAGGGATGACGAAAATCACCTAAATGTTCAACCAATGACACAAACGCACTTAATGGATGCACAACACTGGTTAAAAAACCCCTAATTTGATTAGAATAAGCCTAGGGTGGACGAAAATGACCTAAATGTTCAACCATTGACACAAACGCACTTATTGGATGCACATGATTGGTTAAAAACCCTAATTGAAATAGAAAAAGCCTATGGTGGACGAAAATGAACTAAATGTTCAACCAATGACACAAACGCACTTAATGGATGCACAAGATTGGTTAAAAAACCCTAATTGGATTAGAATAAGCCTACGGTAGACAAAAATGACCTAAATGTTCAACCATTGACACAAACGCACTTATTGGATGCACATGATTGGTTAAAAACCCTAATTGGATTGGAATAAGCCTAGGGTGGGCAAAAATGACATAAATGTTCAACCAATGACACAAATGCACTTATTGGATGCACAAGATTGGTTAAAAACCCTAATTGGATTAGAATAAGCCTAAGGAGGACGAATATGATCTAAATGTTCAACCAATGACACAAACGCACTTATTGGATGCACAAGATTGGTTAAAACCCCTAATTTGATTAGAATAAGCCTAGGGGTGACGAAAATGACCTAAATTTGCAACCATTGACACAAACGCACTTATTGGATGCACATGATTGGTTAAAAACCCTAATTGAAATAGAAAAAGCCTATGGTGGACGAAAATGAACCAAATGTTAAACCAATGACACAAACGCACATATTGGATGCACAAGATTGGTTAAAAACTCTAATAGGATTAGAATTAGCCTAGGGTGGACAAAAATGACCTAAATGTTCAACTAATGACACAAACGCACTTATTGGATGCACAAGATTGGTTAAAAACCCTAATTGGATTGGAATAATCCTAAAGTGGGCAAAAATGACCTAGATGTTCAACCAATGACACAAACGCACATATTAGATGCACAAGATTGGTTAAAATCCCTAATGGGATTAGAATAAGCGTAGGGATGACGAAAATGACCTAAATGTTCAACCAATGACACAAACACACTTATTGGATGCACAGGGTTGGTTAAAAACCCTAATTGGATTAGAATAAGCCTAGGGTGGACGATAAAGACCTAAATGTTTAACCAATGACACAAATGCACTTATTGGATGCACAAGATTGGTTAAAAACCTAATAGGAATAGAACAAGCCTAGGGAGGACGAAAATCACCTAAATGTTCAACCAATGACACAAACGCACTTATAAAATTCACAAGATTGGTTAAAAAATCCTAATTGGATTAGAATAAGCCTAGGGAGGACGTAAATGACCTAAATCTTCAACCAATGACACAATCGCACTTATTGGATGCACAAGATTGGTTAAAAACCCTAATTGCATTAGAATATGCCTATGGAGAACGAAAATGACCTAAATGTTCAACCAATGACACAAACGCACATATTGGATGCACAAGATTGGTTAAAAACTCTAATAGGATTAGAATAAGCCTAGGGTGGGCAAAAATGACCTAAATGTTCAACCAATGACACAAACGCACTTAATGGATGCACAAGATTGGTTAAAAAACCCTAATTGGATTAGAATAAGCCTACGGTGGGCGAAAATGACCTAAATGATCAACCATTGACACAAACCAACTTATTGGATGCACATAATTGGTTAAAAACCCTAATTGGATTAGAATAAGCCTAGGGAGGACTAATATGATCTAAATGTTCAACCAATGACACAAACGCACTTATTGGATGCACAAGATTGTTTAAAACCCCTAATTTGATTAGAATAAGCCTAGGGTGGACGAAAATGACCTATATGTTCAACCATTGACACAAACGCACTTATTGGATGCACATGATTGGTTAAAAACCCTAATTGAAATAGAAAAAGCCTATGGTGGACGAAAATGAACTAAATGTTCAACCAATGACACAAATGCACTTAATGGATGCACAAGATTGGTTAAAAAACCCTAATTGGATTAGAATAAGCCTACGGTGGACAAAAATGACGTAAATGTTCAACCATTGACACAAACGCACTTATTGGATGCACATGATTGGTTAAAAACCCTAATTGGATTGGAATAAGCCTAGGGTGGGCAAAAATGACATAAATGTTCAACCAATGACACAAATGCACTTATTGGATGCACAAGATTGGTTAAAAACCCTAATTGGATTAGAATAAGCCTAAGGAGGACGAATATGATCTAAATGTTCAACCAATGACACAAACGCACTTATTGGATGCACAAGATTGGTTAAAACCCCTAATTTGATTAGAATAAGCCTAGGGGTGACGAAAATGACCTAAATTTGCAACCATTGACACAAACGCACTTATTGGATGCACATGATTGGTTAAAAACCCTAATTGAAATAGAAAAAGCCTATGGTGGACGAAAATGAACCAAATGTTAAACCAATGACACAATCGCACTTATTGGATGCACCAGATTGGTTAAAAACTCTAATAGGATTAGAATTAGCCTAGGGTGGACAAAAATGACCTAAATGTTCAACCAATGACACAAACGCACTTATTGGATGCACAAGATTTGTTAAAAACCCTAATTGGATGTGAATAATCCTAAAGTGGGCAAAAATGACCTAGATGTTCAACCAATGACACAAACGCACATATTAGATGCACAAGATTGGTTAAAATCCCTAATTGGATTAGAATAAGCGTAGGGATGACGAAAATGACCTAAATGTTCAACCAATGACACAAACACACTTATTGGATGCACAGGGTTGGTTAAAAACCCTAATTGGATTAGAATAAGCCTAGGGTGGACGATAATGACCTAAATGTTTAACCAATGACACAAATGCACTTATTGGATGCACAAGATTGGTTAAAAACCTAATAGGAATAGAACAAGCCTAGGGAGGACGAAAATCACCTAAATGTTCAACCAATGACACAAACGCACTTATAAAATTTACAAGATTGGTTAAAAAATCCTAATTGGATTAGAATAAGCCTAGGGAGGACGTAAATGACCTAAATGTTCAACCAATGACACAATCGCACTTATTGGATGCACAAGATTGGTTAAAAACCCTAATTGCATTAGAATAAGCCTATGGAGAACGAAAATGACCTAAATGTTCAACCAATGACAAAAATGCACATATTGGATACACAAGATTGGTTAAAAACTCTAATAGGATTAGAATAAGCCTAGGGTGGGCAAAAATGACCTAAATGTTCAACCAATGACACAAACGCACTTATTGGAATCACAAGATTGGTTAAAAACCCTAATTGGATTAGAACATGCCTAGGGAGGACGAAAATAACCTAAATGTTCAACCAATGACACAAACGCACTTAATGGATGCACAAGATTGGTTAAAAAAACCCTAATTGGATTAGAATAAGCCTACGGTGGACGAAAATGACCTAAATGATCAACCAATGGCATAAACGCACTTATTGGATGCACAAGATTGGTTAAAAACCCTAATTGGATTAGAATAAGCCTAGGGATGACTTAAAGGATCTAAATGTTCAACCAATGACACAAACGCACTTTTTGGATGCACAAGTTTGGTTGAAAACCCTAATTGGATTAGAATAAGCCGATGGGGAACGAAAAATTACCTAAATGTTCAACTAATGACACAAACGCACATATTGGATGCACAAGATTGGTTAAAAACTCTAATAGGATTAGAATAAGCCTAGGGTGGACAAAAATGACCTAAATGTTCAACCAATGATACTAACGCACTTATTGGATGCACAAGATTGGTTAAAAACCCTAATAGGAATAGAACAAGCCTAGAGAGGACGAAAATCACCTAATTGTTCAACCAATGACACAAATGCACTTATTGGATGCACAAGATTGGTTAAAAACCCTAATTGGATTAGAATAAGCCTAGGGAGGACTAATATGATCTAAATGTTCAACCAATGACACAAACGCACTTATTGGATGCACAATATTGGATAAAAACCCTAATTTGATTAGAATAAGCCTAGGGTGGGCAAAATGACCTAAATGTTCAACCAATGACACAAACGCACTTATTGGATGCACAAGATTGGTTAAAAACCCTAATTGGATTAGAATAAGCCTAGGGATGACGAAAATGACCTAAATGTTCAACCAATGACACAAACGCATTTATTGGATGCAGAGGGTTGGTTAGAAACCCTAATTGGATTAGAATAAGCCTAGGGTGGACGATAATGACCTAAATGTTAAACCAATGACATAAATGCACTTATTAGATGCACAAGATTGGTTAAAAACGATAATTCGATTAGAATAAGCCTAGGGAGGACGAAAATGACCTTAACGTTCAACCAATGACACAAACGCACTTATAAAATTCACAAGATTGGTTAAAAAATCCTAATTGGATTAGAATAAGCCTAGGGAGGACGTAAATGACCTAAATGTTCAACCAATGACACAAACGCACTTATTGGATGCACAAGATTGGTTAAAAACCCTAATTGGATTATAATAAGCCTATGGAGAACGAAAATGACCCAAATGTTCAACCAATGACACAAACGCACATATTGGATGCACAAGATTGGTTAAAAACTCTAATAGGATTAGAATAAGCCTAGGGTGGACAAAAATGACCTAAATGTTCAACCAATGACACAAACGCACTTATAAAATTCACAAGATTGGTTAAAAAATCCTAATTGGATTAGAATAAGCCTAGGGAGGACGTAAATGACCTAAATGTTCAACCAATGACACAAACGCACTTAATGGATGCACAAGATTGGTTAAAAAACCCTAATTGGATTAGAATAAGCCTACGGTGGACGAAAATGACCAAAATGATCAACCAATGACACAAACGCACTTATTGGATGCACAAGATTGGTTAAAAACCCTAATTGGATTAGAATAAGCCTAGGGATGACTTAAATGATTTAAATGTTCAACCAATGACACAAACGCACTTCTTGGATGCACAAGTTTGGCTGAAAACCCTAATTGGATTAGAATAAGCCGATGGGGAACGAAAAATTACCTAAATGTTCAACTAATGACACAAACGCACATATTGGATGCACAAGATTGGTTAAAAACTCTAATAGGATTAGAATAAGCCTAGGGTGGACAAAAATGACCTAAATGTTCAACCAATGATACTAACGCACTTATTGGATGCACAAGATTGGTTAAAAACCCTAATAGGAATAGAACAAGCCTAGGGAGGACGAAAATCACCTAATTGTTCAACCAACGACACAAATGCACTTATTGGATGCACAAGATTGGGTAAAAACCCTAATTGGATTAGAATAAGCCTAGGGAGGACTAATATGATCTAAATGTTCAACCAATGACACAAACGCACTTATTGGATGCACAAGATTGGTTAAAAACCCTAATTTGATTAGAATAAGCCTAGGGTGGACGAAAATGACCTAAATGTTCAACCATTGACACAAACGCACTTATTGGATGCACATGATTGGTTAAAAACCCTAATTGAAATAGAAAAAGCCTATGGTGGACGAAAATGAACTAAATGTTCAACCAATGACACAAACGCACTTATTGGATGCACAAGATTGGTTAAAAACCCTAATTGGATTAGAACAAGCCTTGGGAGGACGAAAATCACCTAATTGTTCAACCAATGACTAAAAACACATTTAATGGATGCACAAGTTTGGTTGAAAACCCTAATTGGATTAGAATAAGCCGATGGGGAACGAAAAATTACCTAAATGTTCAACCAATGACACAAACGCACATATTGGATGCACAAGATTGGTTAAAAACTCTAATAGGATTAGAATAAGCCTAGGGTGGACAAAAATGACCTAAATGTTCAACCAATGATACAAACGCACTTATTGGATGCACAAGATTGGTTAACAACCCTAATAGGAATAGAACAAGCCTAGGGAGGACGAAAATCACCTAATTGTTCAACCAATGACAAAAATGCACTTATTGGATGCACAAGATTGGTTAAAAACCCTAATTGGATTAGAATAAGCCTAGGGAGGACTAATATGATCTAAATGTTCAACCAATGACACAAACGCACTTATTGGATGCACAAGATTGGTTAAAACCCCTTATTTGATTAGAATAAGCCTAGGGTGGACGAAAATGACCTAAATGTTCAACCATTGACACAAACGCACTTATTGGATGCACATGATTGGTTAAAAACCCTAACTGAAATAGAAAAAGCCTATGGTGGACGAAAATGAACTAAATGTTCAACCAATGACACAAACGCACTTATTGGATGCACAAGATTGGTTAAAAACCCTAATTGGATTAGAACAATCCTAGGGAGGACGAAAATCACCTAATTGTTCAACCAATGACTAAAATTGCATTTAATGGATGCACAAGTTTGGTTGAAAACCCTAATTGGATTAGAATAAGCCGATGGGGAACGAAAAATTACCTAAATGTTCAACCAATGACACAAACGCACATATTGGATGCACAAGATTGGTTAAAAACTCTAATAGGATTAGAATAAGCCTAGGGTGGACAAAAATGACCTAAATGATCAACCATTGACACAAACGAACTTATTGGATGCGCATAATTGGTTAAAAACACTAATTGGATTGGAATAAGCCTAGGGTGGGCAAAAATGACCTAAATGTTCAACCAATGACACAAACGCACTTATTGGATGCACAAGATTGGTTATAAACCCTAATTGGATTAGAATAAGCCTAGGGATGATGAAAATGACCTAAATGTTCAACCAATGACACAAACGCATTTATTGGATGCAGAGGGTCGGTTATAAACCCTAATTGGATTAGAATAAGCCTAGGGTGGACGATAATGACCTAAATGTTAAACCAATGACACAAATGCACTTATTAGATGCACAAGATTGGTTAAAAACGATCATTGGATTAGAATAAGCCTAGGGAGGACGTAAATGACCTAAATGTTCAACCAATGACACAATCGCACTTATTGGATGCACAAGACTGGTTAAAAACCCTAATTGGATTAGAATAAGCCTATGGAGAACGAAAATGACCCAAATGTTCAACCAACGACACAAACGCACATATTGGATGCACAAGACTGGTTAAAAACTCTAATAGGATTAGAATAAGCCTAGGGTGGACAAAAATGACCTAAATGTTCAACCAATGACACAAACGCACTTATAAAATTCACAAGATTGGTTAAAAAATCCTAATTGGATTAGAATAAGCCTAGGGAGGACGTAAATGACCTAAATGTTCAACCAATGACACAAACGCACTTAATGGATGCACAAGATTGGTTAAAAAACCCTAATTGGATTAGAATAAGCCTACGGTGGACGAAAATGACCTAAATGATCAACCAATGACACAAACGCACTTATTGGATGCACAAGATTGGTTAAAAACCCTAATTGGATTAGAATAAGCCTAGGGATGACTTAAATGATCTAAATGTTCAACCAATGACACAAACGCACTTATTGGATGCACAAGTTTGGCTGAAAACCCTAATTGGATTAGAATAAGCCGATGGGGAACGAAAAATTACCTAAATGTTCAACTAATGACACAAACGCACATATTGGATGCACAAAATTGGTTAAAAACTCTAATAGGATTAGAATAAGCCTAGGGTGGACAAAAATGACCTAAATGTTCAACCAATGATACTAACGCACTTATTGGATGCACAAGATTGGTTAAAAACCCTAATAGGAATAGAACAAGCCTAGGGAGGACGAAAATCACCTAATTGTTCAACCAATGACACAAATGCACTTATTGGATGCACAAGATTGGTTAAAAACCCTAATTGGATTAGAATAAGCCTAGGGAGGACTAATATGATCTAAATGTTCAACCAATGACACAAACGCACTTATTGGATGCACAATATTGGTAAAAAACCCTAATTTGATTAGAATAAGCCTAGGGTGGACGAAAATGACCTAAATGTTCAACCATTGACACAAACGCACTTATTGGATGCACATGATTGGTTAAAAACCCTAATTGAAATAGAAAAAGCCTATGGTGGACGAAAATGAACTAAATGTTCAACCAATGACACAAACGCACTTATTGGATGCACAAGATTGGTTAAAAACCCTAATTGGATTAGAACAAGCCTTGGGAGGACGAAAATCACCTAATTGTTCAACCAATGACTAAAAACACATTTAATGGATGCACAAGTTTGGTTGAAAACCCTAATTGGATTAGAATAAGCCGATGGGGAACGAAAAATTACCTAAATGTTCAACCAATGACACAAACGCACATATTGGATGCACAAGATTGGTTAAAAACTCTAATAGGATTAGAATAAGCCTAGGGTGGACAAAAATGACCTAAATGTTCAACCAATGATACAAACGCACTTATTGGATGCACAAGATTGGTTAACAACCCTAATAGGAATAGAACAAGCCTAGGGAGGACGAAAATCACCTAATTGTTCAACCAATGACAAAAATGCACTTATTGGATGCACAAGATTGGTTAAAAACCCTAATTGGATTAGAATAAGCCTAGGGAGGACTAATATGATCTAAATGTTCAACCAATGACACAAACGCACTTATTGGATGCACAAGATTGGTTAAAACCCCTTATTTGATTAGAATAAGCCTAGGGTGGACGAAAATGACCTAAATGTTCAACCATTGACACAAACGCACTTATTGGATGCACATGATTGGTTAAAAACCCTAACTGAAATAGAAAAAGCCTATGGTGGACGAAAATGAACTAAATGTTCAACCAATGACACAAACGCACTTATTGGATGCACAAGATTGGTTAAAAACCCTAATTGGATTAGAACAATCCTAGGGAGGACGAAAATCACCTAATTGTTCAACCAATGACTAAAAACGCATTTAATGGATGCACAAGTTTGGTTGAAAACCCTAATTGGATTAGAATAAGCCGATGGGGAACGAAAAATTACCTAAATGTTCAACCAATGACACAAACGCACATATTGGATGCACAAGATTGGTTAAAAACTCTAATAGGATTAGAATAAGCCTAGGGTGGACAAAAATGACCTAAATGATCAACCATTGACACAAACGAACTTATTGGATGCGCATAATTGGTTAAAAACACTAATTGGATTGGAATAAGCCTAGGGTGGGCAAAAATGACCTAAATGTTCAACCAATGACACAAACGCACTTATTGGATGCACAAGATTGGTTATAAACCCTAATTGGATTAGAATAAGCCTAGGGATGATGAAAATGACCTAAATGTTCAACCAATGACACAAACGCATTTATTGGATGCAGAGGTAATGCACTTATTAGATGCACAAGATTGGTTAAAAACGATCATTGGATTAGAATAAGCCTAGGGAGGACGTAAATGACCTAAATGTTCAACCAATGACACAATCGCACTTATTGGATGCACAAGACTGGTTAAAAACCCTAATTGGATTAGAATAAGCCTTTGGAGAACGAAAATGACCCAAATGTTCAACCAACGACACAAACGCACATATTGGATGCACAAGATTGGTTAAAAACTCTAATAGGATTAGAATAAGCCTAGGGTGGACAAAAATGACCTAAATGTTCAACCAATGACACAAACGCACTTATAAAATTCACAAGATTGGTTAAAAAATCCTAATTGGATTAGAATAAGCCTAGGGAGGACGTAAATGACCTAAATGTTCAACCAATGACACAAACGCACTTAATGGATGCACAAGATTGGTTAAAAAACCCTAATTGGATTAGAATAAGCCTACGGTGGACGAAAATGACCAAAATGATCAACCAATGACACAAACGCACTTATTGGATGCACAAGATTGGTTAAAAACCCTAATTGGATTAGAATAAGCCTAGGGATGACTTAAATGATTTAAATGTTCAACCAATGACACAAACGCACTTCTTGGATGCACAAGTTTGGCTGAAAACCCTAATTGGATTAGAATAAGCCGATGGGGAACGAAAAATTACCTAAATGTTCAACTAATGACACAAACGCACATATTGGATGCACAAGATTGGTTAAAAACTCTAATAGGATTAGAATAAGCCTAGGGTGGACAAAAATGACCTAAATGTTCAACCAATGATACTAACGCACTTATTGGATGCACAAGATTGGTTAAAAACCCTAATAGGAATAGAACAAGCCTAGGGAGGACGAAAATCACCTAATTGTTCAACCAATGACACAAATGCACTTATTGGATGCACAAGATTGGTTAAAAACCCTAATTGGATTAGAATAAGCCTAGGGAGGACTAATATGATCTAAATGTTCAACCAATGACACAAACGCACTTATTGGATGCACAATATTGGTTAAAAACCCTAATTTGATTAGAATAAGCCTAGGGTGGACGAAAATGACCTAAATGTTCAACCATTGACACAAACGCACTTATTGGATGCACATGATTGGTTAAAAACCCTAATTGAAATAGAAAAAGCCTATGGTGGACGAAAATGAACTAAATGTTCAACCAATGACACAAACGCACTTATTGGATGCACAAGATTGGTTAAAAACCCTAATTGGATTAGAACAAGCCTTGGGAGGACGAAAATCACCTAATTGTTCAACCAATGACTAAAAACACATTTAATGGATGCACAAGTTTGGTTGAAAACCCTAATTGGATTAGAATAAGCCGATGGGGAACGAAAAATTACCTAAATGTTCAACCAATGACACAAACGCACATATTGGATGCACAAGATTGGTTAAAAACTCTAATAGGATTAGAATAAGCCTAGGGTGGACAAAAATGACCTAAATGTTCAACCAATGATACAAACGCACTTATTGGATGCACAAGATTGGTTAACAACCCTAATAGGAATAGAACAAGCCTAGGGAGGACGAAAATCACCTAATTGTTCAACCAATGACAAAAATGCACTTATTGGATGCACAAGATTGGTTAAAAACCCTAATTGGATTAGAATAAGCCTAGGGAGGACTAATATGATCTAAATGTTCAACCAATGACACAAACGCACTTATTGGATGCACAAGATTGGTTAAAACCCCTTATTTGATTAGAATAAGCCTAGGGTGGACGAAAATGACCTAAATGTTCAACCATTGACACAAACGCACAAGATTGGTTAACAACCCTAATAGGAATAGAACAAGCCTAGGGAGGACGAAAATCACCTAAATGTTCAACCAATAACACAAACGCACTTAATGGATGCACAAGATTGGTTAAAAAACCCTAATTGGATTAGAATAAGCCTACGGTGGGCGAAAATGACCTAAATGATCAACCATTGACACAAACGAACTTATTGGATGCACATAATTGGTTAAAAACACTAATTGGATTGGAATAAGCCTAGGGTGGGCAAAAATGACCTAAATGTTCAACCAATGACACAAACGCACTTATTGGATGCACAAGATTGGTTAAAAACCCTAAATGGATTGGAATAAGCCTAAGGTGGGAAAAAATTACCTAAATGTTCAACCAATGAAACAAACGCACTTATTGGAAGCACAAGATTGGTTAAAAACCCTAATTGGCTTAGAATAAGCCTAGGGAGGACGAATATGATCTAAATGTTCAACCAATGACACAAACGCACATATTGGATGCACAAGATTGGTTAAAAACCCTAATTGGATTAGAACAAGCCTAGGGAGGACGAAAATCACCTAAATGTTCAACCAATGACACAAACGCACTTAATGGATGCACAAGATTGGCTTAAAAACTCTAATTGGATTAGAATAAGCCTACGTGGACGAAAATGACCCAAATGTTCAACAATTGACACAAACGCACTTATTGGATGCACATGATTGAGAAAAAACCCTAATTGGATTAGAATAAGCCTATGGTGGACAAAAATGAACTAAATGTTCAACCAATGACACAAACGCACTTGTTGGATGCAAAAGATTGATTAAAAACCCTAATTGGATCAGAACAAGCCTAGGGAGGACGAAAATAACCTAATTGTTCAACCAATAACTAAAAACGCATTTAATGGATGCACAAGTTTGGTTGAAAACCCTAATTGGATTAGAATAAGCCGATGGGGAACGAAAAATTACCTAAATGTTCAACCAATGACACAAACGCACATATTGGATGCACAAGATTGGTTAAAAACTCTAATAGGATTAGAATAAGCCTAGGGTGGACAAAAATGACCTAAATGTTCAACCAATGATACAAACGCACTTATTGGATGCACAAGATTGGTTAACAAACCTAATAGGAATAGAACAAGCCTAGGGAGGACGAAAATCACCTAAATGTTCAACCAATAACACAAACGCACTTAATGGATGCACAAGATTGGTTAAAAAACCCTAATTGGATTAGAATAAGCCTACGGTGGGCGAAAATGACCTAAATGATCAACCATTGACACGAACGAACTTATTGGATGCACATAATTGGTTAAAAACACTAATTGGATTGGAATAAGCCTAGGGTGGGCAAAAATGACCTAAATGTTCAACCAATGACACAAACGCACTTATTGGATGCACAAGATTGGTTAAAAACCCTAATTGGATTAGAATAAGCCTAGGGATGACGAAAATGACCTAAATGTTCAACCAATGACACAAACGCATTTATTGGATGCAGAGGGTTGCTTAGAAACCCTAATTGGATTAGAATAAGCCTAGGGTGGACGATAATGACCTAAATGCTAAACCAATGACACAAATGCACTTATTAGATGCACAAGATTGGTTAAAAACGATAATTGGATTAGAATAAGCCTAGGGAGGACGAAAATGACCTTAATGTTCAACCAATGACACAAACGCACTTATAAAATTCACAAGATTGGTTAAAAAATCCTAATTGGATTAGAATAAGCCTAGGGAGGACGTAAATGACCTAAATGTTCAACCAATGACAAAAACGCACTTATTGGATGCACAAGATTGGTTAAAAACCCTAAATGGATTAGAATAAGCCTATGGAGAACGAAAATGACCCAAATGTTCAACCAATGACACAAACACACATATTGGATGCACAAGATTGGTTAAAAGCCCTAATTGGATTAGAATTAGCCTATGGAGAACGAAAATGACCTAAATGTTCATCCAATGACACAAACGCACATATTGGATGCACAAGATTGGTTAGAAACTCTAATAGGATTAGAATAAGCCTAGGGTGGACAAAAATGACCTAAATGTTCAACCAATGACACAAACGCACTTATTGGATGCACAAGATTGGTTAAAAACCCTAATTGGATTAGAACAAGCCTAGGGAGGACGAAAATAACCTAAATGTTCGACCAATTACACAAATGCACTTAATGGATGCACAAGATTGGTTAAAAAACCCTAATTGGATTAGAATAAGCCTACGGTGGACGAAAATGACCTAAATGATCTACAATTGACACAAACGCACTTATTGGATGCACATGATTGGTTAAAAACCCTAATTGGATTGGAATAAACCTAAGGTGGGAAAAAATGACCTAAATGTTCAACCAATGACACAAACGCACTTATTAGATGCACAAGATTGGTTAAAAACGATAATTGGATTAGAATAAGCCTAGGGAGGACGAAAATGACCTTAACGTTCAACCAATGACACAAACGCACTTATAAAATTCACAAGATTGGTTAAAAAATCCTAATTGGATTAGAATAAGCCTAGGGAGGACGTAAATGACCTAAATGTTCAACCAATGACACAAACGCACTTATTGGATGCACAAGATTGGTTAAAAACCCTAATTGGATTATAATAAGCCTATGGAGAACGAAAATGACCCAAATGTTCAACCAATGACACAAACGCACATATTGGATGCACAAGATTGGTTAAAAACTCTAATAGGATTAGAATAAGCCTAGGGTGGACAAAAATGACCTAAATGTTCAACCAATGACACAAACGCACTTATAAAATTCACAAGATTGGTTAAAAAATCCTAATTGGATTAGAATAAGCCTAGGGAGGACGTAAATGACCTAAATAATCAAACAATGACACAAACACACTTAATGGATGCACAAGATTGGTTAAAAAACCCTAATTGGATTAGAATAAGCCTACGGTGGACGAAAATGACCTAAATGATCAACCAATGACACAAACGCACTTATTGGATGCACAAGATTGGTTAAAAACCCTAATTGGATTAGAATAAGCCTAGGGATGACTTAAATGATCTAAATGTTCAACCAATGACACAAACGCACTTATTGGATGCAAAAGTTTGGCTGAAAACCCTAATTGGATTAGAATAAGCCGATGGGGAACGAAAAATTACCTAAATGTTCAACTAATGACACAAACGCACATATTGGATGCACAAGATTGGTTAAAAACTCTAATAGGATTAGAATAAGCCTAGGGTGGACAAAAATGACCTAAATGTTCAACCAATGATACTAACGCACTTATTGGATGCACAAGATTGGTTAAAAACCCTAATAGGAATAGAACAAGCCTAGAGAGGACGAAAATCACCTAATTGTTCAACCAATGACACAAATGCACTTATTGGATGCACAAGATTGGTTAAAAACCCTAATTGGATTAGAATAAGCCTAGGGAGGACTAATATGATCTAAATGTTCAACCAATGACACAAACGCACTTATTGGATGCACAATATTGGTTAAAAACCCTAATTTGATTAGAATAAGCCTAGGGTGGGAAAAAATGACCTAAATGTTCAACCAATGACACAAACGCACTTATTGGATGCACAAGATTGGTTAAAAACCCTAATTGGATTAGAATAAGCCTAGGGATGACGAAAATGACCAAAATGTTCAACCAATGACACAAACGCATTTATTGGATGCAGAGGGTTGCTTAGAAACCCTAACTGGATTAGAATAAGCCTAGGGTGGACGATAATGACCTAAATGTTAAACCAATGACACAAATGCACTTATTAGATGCACAAGATTGGTTAAAAACGATAATTGGATTAGAATAAGCCTAGGGAGGACGAAAATGACCTTAATGTTCAACCAATGACACAAACGCACTTATAAAATTCACAAGATTGGTTAAAAAATCCTAAATGGATTAGAATAAGCCTATGGAGAACGTAAATGACCTAAATGTTCAACCAATGACAAAAACGCACATATTGGAGGCACAAGATTGGTTAAAAACTCTAATAGGATTAGAATAAGCCTAGGGTAAACAAAAATGACCTAAATGTTCAACCAATGACACAAACGCACTTATTGGATGCACAAGATTGGTTAAAAGCCCTAATTGGATTAGAATAAGCCTATGGAGAACGAAAATGACCTAAATGTTCATCCAATGACACAAACGCACATATTGGATGCACAAGATTGGTTAAAAACTCTAATAGGATTAGAATAAGCCTAGGGTGGACAAAAATGACCTAAATGTTCAACCAATGACACAAACGCACTTATTGGATGCACAAGATTGGTTAAAAACCCTAATTGGATTAGAACAAGCCTAGGGAGGACGAAAATAACCTAAATGTTCGACCAATGACACAAATGCACTTAATGGATGCACAAGATTGGTTAAAAAACCCTAATTGGATTAGAATAAGCCTACGGTGGACGAAAATGACCTAAATGATCTACCATTGACACAAACGCACTTATTGGATGCACATGATTGGTTAAAAATCCTAATTGGATTGGAATAAACCTAAGGTGGGAAAAAATGACCTAAATGTTCAACCAATGACACAAACGCACTTATTAGATGCACAAGATTGGTTAAAAACGATAACTGGATTAGAATAAGCCTAGGGAGGACGAAAATGACCTTAACGTTCAACCAATGACACAAACGCACTTATAAAATT
>JBBPBP010000004.1:47599248-47613547 GCA_037974735.1 Cicer chorassanicum | reverse complement strand
TAATTGGATTAGAATAAGCCTAGGGAGGACGTAAATGACCTAAATGTTCAACCAATGACACAAACGCACTTATTGGATGCACAAGATTGGTTAAAAACCCTAATTGGATTATAATAAGCCTATGGAGAACGAAAATGACCCAAATGTTCAACCAATGACACAAACGCACATATTGGATGCACAAGATTGGTTAAAAACTCTAATAGGATTAGAATAAGCCTAGGGTGGACAAAAATGACCTAAATGTTCAACCAATGACACAAACGCACTTATAAAATTCACAAGATTGGTTAAAAAATCCTAATTGGATTAGAATAAGCCTAGGGAGGACGAAAATCACCTAATTGTTCAACCAATGACACAAATGCACTTATTGGATGCACAAGATTGGTTAAAAACCCTAATTTGATTAGAATAAGCCTAGGGTGGACGAAAATGACCTAAATGTTCAACCATTGACACAAACGCACTTATTGGATGCACATGATTGGTTAAAAACCCTAATTGAAATAGAAAAAGCCTATGGTGGACGAAAATGAACTAAATGTTCAACCAATGACACAAACGCACTTATTGGATGCACAAGATTGGTTAAAAACCCTAATTGGATTAGAACAAGCCTTGGGAGGACGAAAATCACCTAATTGTTCAACCAATGACTAAAAACACATTTAATGGATGCACAAGTTTGGTTGAAAACCCTAATTGGATTAGAATAAGCCGATGGGGAACGAAAAATTACCTAAATGTTCAACCAATGACACAAACGCACATATTGGATGCACAAGATTGGTTAAAAACTCTAATAGGATTAGAATAAGCCTAGGGTGGACAAAAATGACCTAAATGTTCAACCAATGACACAAACGCACTTATAAAATTCACAAGATTGGTTAAAAAATCCTAATTGGATTAGAATAAGCCTAGGGAGGACGTAAATGACCTAAATGTTCAACCAATGACACAAACGCACTTAATGGATGCACAAGATTGGTTAAAAAACCCTAATTGGATTAGAATAAGCCTACGGTGGACGAAAATGACCTAAATGATCAACCAATGACACAAACGCACTTATTGGATGCACAAGATTGGTTAAAAACCCTAATTGGATTAGAATAAGCCTAGGGATGACTTAAATGATCTAAATGTTCAACCAATGACACAAACGCACTTATTGGATGCAAAAGTTTGGCTGAAAACCCTAATTGGATTAGAATAAGCCGATGGGGAACGAAAAATTACCTAAATGTTCAACTAATGACACAAACGCACATATTGGATGCACAATATTGGTTAAAAACTCTAATAGGATTAGAATAAGCCTAGGGTGGACAAAAATGACCTAAATGTTCAACCAATGATACTAACGCACTTATTGGATGCACAAGATTGGTTAAAAACCCTAATAGGAATAGAACAAGCCTAGGGAGGACGAAAATCACCTAATTGTTCAACCAACGACACAAATGCACTTATTGGATGCACAAGATTGGGTAAAAACCCTAATTGGATTAGAATAAGCCTAGGGAGGACTAATATGATCTAAATGTTCAACCAATGACACAAACGCACTTATTGGATGCACAAGATTGGTTAAAAACCCTAATTTGATTAGAATAAGCCTAGGGTGGACGAAAATGACCTAAATGTTCAACCATTGACACAAACGCACTTATTGGATGCACATGATTGGTTAAAAACCCTAATTGAAATAGAAAAAGCCTATGGTGGACGAAAATGAACTAAATGTTCAACCAATGACACAAACGCACTTATTGGATGCACAAGATTGGTTAAAAACCCTAATTGGATTAGAACAAGCCTTGGGAGGACGAAAATCACCTAATTGTTCAACCAATGACTAAAAACACATTTAATGGATGCACAAGTTTGGTTGAAAACCCTAATTGGATTAGAATAAGCCGATGGGGAACGAAAAATTACCTAAATGTTCAACCAATGACACAAACGCACATATTGGATGCACAAGATTGGTTAAAAACTCTAATAGGATTAGAATAAGCCTAGGGTGGACAAAAATGACCTAAATGTTCAACCAATGATACAAACGCACTTATTGGATGCACAAGATTGGTTAATAACCCTAATAGGAATAGAACAAGCCTAGGGAGGACGAAAATCACCTAAATGTTCAACCCATAACACAAACGCACTTAATGGATGCACAAGATTGGTTAAAAAACCCTAATTGGATTAGAATAAGCCTACGGTGGGCGAAAATGACCTAAATGATCAACCATTGACACAAACGAACTTATTGGATGCACATAATTGGTTAAAAACACTAATTGGATTGGAATAAGCCTAGGGTGGGCAAAAATGACCCAAATGTTCAACCAATGACACAAACGCACTTATTGGATGCACAAGATTGGTTAAAAACCCTAATTGGATTAGAATAAGCCTAGGGATGACGAAAATGACCTAAATGTTCAACCAATGACACAAACGCATTTATTGGATGCAGAAGATTGGCTTAAAAACTCTAATTGGATTAGAATAAGCCTACGTGGACGAAAATGACCTAAATGATCAACCATTGACACAAACGAACTTATTGGATGCACATAATTGGTTAAAAACACTAATTGGATTGGAATAAGCCTAGGGTGGGCAAAAATGACCTAAATGTTCAACCAATGACACAAACGCTTTTATTGGATGCACAAGATTGGTTAAAAACCCTAATTGGCTTAGAATAAGCCTAGGGAGGACGAATATGATCTAAATGTTCAACCAATGACACAAACGCACATATTGGATGCACAAGATTGGTTAAAAACCCTAATTGGATTAGAACAAGCCTAGGGAGGACGAAAATCACCTAAATGTTCAACCAATGACACAAACGCACTTAATGGATGCACAAGATTGGCTTAAAAACTCTAATTGGATTAGAATAAGCCTACGTGGACGAAAATGACCCAAATGTTCAACAATTGACACAAACGCACTTATTGGATGCACATGATTGAGAAAAAACCCTAATTGGATTAGAATAAGCCTATGGTGGACAAAAATGAACTAAATGTTCAACCAATGACACAAACGCACTTATTGGATGCAAAAGATTGATTAAAAACCCTAATTGGATTAGAACAAGCCTAGGGAGGACGAAAATAACCTAATTGTTCAACCAATGACTAAAAACGCATTTAATGGATGCACAAGTTTGGTTGAAAACCCTAATTGGATTAGAATAAGCCGATGGGGAACGAAAAATTACCTAAATGTTCAACCAATGACACAAACGCACATATTGGATGCACAAGATTGGTTAAAAACTCTAATAGGATTAGAATAAGCCTAGGGTGGACAAAAATGACCTAAATGTTCAACCAATGATACAAACGCACTTATTGGATGCACAAGATTGGTTAACAAACCTAATAGGAATAGAACAAGCCTAGGGAGGACGAAAATCACCTAAATGTTCAACCAATAACACAAACGCACTTAATGGATGCACAAGATTGGTTAAAAAACCCTAATTGGATTAGAATAAGCCTACGGTGGGCGAAAATGACCTAAATGATCAACCATTGACACGAACGAACTTATTGGATGCACATAATTGGTTAAAAACACTAATTGGATTGGAATAAGCCTAGGGTGGGCAAAAATGACCTAAATGTTCAACCAATGACACAAACGCACTTATTGGATGCACAAGATTGGTTAAAAACCCTAATTGGATTAGAATAAGCCTAGGGATGACGAAAATGACCTAAATGTTCAACCAATGACACAAACGCACATATTGGATGCACAAGATTGGTTAAAAACTCTAATAGGATTAGAATAAGCCTAGGGTTGACAAAAATGACCTAAATGTTCAACCAATGACACAAACGCACTTAATGGATGCACAAGATTGGTTAAAAAACCCTAATTGGATTAGAATAAGCCTACGGTGGACGAAAATGACCTAAATGATCTACCATTGACACAAACGCACTTATTGGATGCACATGATTGGTTAAAAACCCTAATTGGATTGGAATAAACCTAAGGTGGGAAAAAATGACCTAAATGTTCAACCAATGACACAAACGCACTTATTGGATGCACAAGATTGGTTAAAAACCCTAATTGGCTTAGAATAAGCCTAG
The DNA here is from genome assembly GCA_037974735.1 of Cicer chorassanicum. NCBI lineage: Eukaryota > Viridiplantae > Streptophyta > Magnoliopsida > Fabales > Fabaceae > Cicer > Cicer chorassanicum. Next base: position 47,609,411 of record JBBPBP010000004.1, on the reverse strand, counting down.
GGAGGACGAATATGATCTAAATGTTCAACCAATGACACAAACGCACATATTGGATGCACAACCCTAATTGGATTAGAACAAGCCTATGGAGGACGAAAATCACCTAAATGTTCAAGCAATGACACAAACGCACTTAATGGATGCACAAGATTGGTTTAAAAACCCTAATTGAATTAGAATAAGCCTACGGTGGACGAAAATGACCTAAATGTTCAACCATTGACACAAACGCACTTATTGGATGCACATGATTGAGAAAAAACCCTAATTGGAATAGAATTAGCCTAGGGTGGGCAAAAATGACCTAAATGATCAACCAATGACACAAACGCACTTATTCGATGCACAAGATTGGTTAAAACCCTAATTGGATTAGAATAAGCCTAGGGATGACGAAAATGACCTAAATATTCAACCAATGACACAAACGCACTTATTGGATGCACAAGATTGGTTAAAAATCCTAATTGGCTTAGAATAAGCCTAGGGAGGACGAATATGATCTAAATGTTCAACCAATGACACAAACGCACATATTGGATGCACAAGATTAGATAAAAACCCTAATTGGATTAGAACATGCCTAGGGAGGACGAAAATCACCTAAATGTTCAACCAATGACACAAACACACTTAGTGGATGCACAAGATTGGTTTAAAAACCCTAATTGGATTAGAATAAGCATAAGGTGGACGATAATGACCTAAATGTTAAACCAATGACACAAACGCACTTATTGGATGCACAAGATTGGTTAAAAACCCTAATTGGATTAGAACAAGCCTAGGGAGGACGAAAATAACTTAAATGTTCAACCAATGACACAAACGCACTTATTGGATGCACATGATTGAGAAAAAACCCTAATTGGATTAGAATAAGCCTAGGGTGGGCATCAGTGACCTAAATGTTCAACCAATGACACAAACGCACTTATTGGATGCACAAGATTGGTTAAAAACCCTAATTGGATTAGAATAAACCTAGGGATGACGAAAATGACCTAAATGTTCAACCAATGACACAAACGCATTTATTGGATGCACAGGGTTGGTTAGAAACCCTAATTGGATTAGAATAAGCATAAGGTGGACGATAATGACCTAAATGTTAAACCAATAACACTAATGCACTTATTGGATGCACAAGATTGGTTAAAAACGATCATTGGATTAGAATAAGCCTAGGGTGGACGATAGTGACCTAATTGTTAAACCAATGACACAAATGCACTTATTGGATGCACAAGATTGGTTAAAAAATCCTAATTGGATTAGAATAAGCCTAGAGAGGACGAAAATGACCTTAATGTTCATCCAATGACACAAACGCACTTATTAAATGCACAAGATTGGTTAAAAAAACCCTAAATGGATTAGAATAAGCCTAGGGAGGACGTCAATGACCTAAATGTTCAACCAATGACACAAACGCACTTATTGGATGCACAAGTTTGGCTGAAAACCCTAATTGGATTAGAATAAGCAGATGGGAAACGAAAAATTACCTAAATGTTCAACCAATAACACAAACGCACATATTGGATGCACAAGATTGGTTAAAAACTCTAATAGGATTAGAATAAGCCTATGGTGGACAAAAATGACCTAAATGTTCAACCAATGATACAAACGCACTTATTGGATGCACAAGATTGGTTAAAAACCCTAATAGAAATAGAACAAGCCTAGGGAGGATGAAAATCACCTAAATGTTCAACCAATGACACAAACGCACTTAATGGATGCACAAGATTGGTTAAAAAACCCTAATTAGATTAGAATAAGCCTACGGTGGACAAAAATGACCTAAATGTTCAACCAATGACACAAACGCACTTATTGGATGCACAAGATTGGTTAAAAACCCTAATTGGATTAGAACAAGCCTAGGGAGGACGAAAATAACCTAAATGTTCAACCAATGACACAAATGCACTTAATGGATGCACAAGATTGGTTAAAAAACCCTAATTGGATTAGAATAAGCCTACGGTGGACGAAAATGACCTAAATGATCTACCATTGACACAAACGCACTTATTGGATGCACATGATTGGTTAAAAACCCTAATTGGATTGGAATAAACCTAAGGTGGGAAAAAATGACCTAAATGTTCAACCAATGACACAAACGCACTTATTGGATGCACAAGATTGGTTAAAAACCCTAATTGGCTTAGAATAAGCCTAGGGAGGACGAATATGATCTAAATGTTCAACCAATGACACAAACGCACATATTGGATGCACAACCCTAATTGGATTAGAACAAGCCTATGGAGGACGAAAATCACCTAAATGTTCAAGCAATGACACAAACGCACTTAATGGATGCACAAGATTGGTTTAAAAACCCTAATTGAATTAGAATAAGCCTACGGTGGACGAAAATGACCTAAATGTTCAACCATTGACACAAACGCACTTATTGGATGCACATGATTGAGAAAAAACCCTAATTGGAATAGAATTAGCCTAGGGTGGGCAAAAATGACCTAAATGATCAACCAATGACACAAACGCACTTATTCGATGCACAAGATTGGTTAAAACCCTAATTGGATTAGAATAAGCCTAGGGATGACGAAAATGACCTAAATATTCAACCAATGACACAAACGCACTTATTGGATGCACAAGATTGGTTAAAAATCCTAATTGGCTTAGAATAAGCCTAGGGAGGACGAATATGATCTAAATGTTCAACCAATGACACAAACGCACATATTGGATGCACAAGATTAGATAAAAACCCTAATTGGATTAGAATAAACCTAGGGATGACGAAAATGACATAAATGTTCAACCAATGACACAAACGCATTAATTGGATGCACAGGGTTGGTTAGAAACCCTAATTGGATTAGAATAAGCATAAGGTGGACGATAATGACCTAAATGTTAAACCAATAACACAAATGCACTTATTGGATGCACAAGATTGGTTAAAAACGATCATTGGATTAGAATAAGCCTAGAGAGGACGAAAATGACCTTAATGTTCAACCAATGACACAAACGCACTTATTAAATGCACAAGATTGGTTAAAAAAACCCTTAATGGATTAGAATAAGCCTAGGGAGGACGTAAATGACCTAAATGTTCAACCACTGACTCAAACGCACTTATTGGATGCAAAAGTTTGGCTGAAAACCCTAATTGGATTAGAATAAGCCGATGGGGAATGAAAAATTACCTAAATGTTCAACCAATAACACAAACGCACATATTGGATGCACAAGATTGGTTAAAAACTCTAATAGGATTAGAATAAGCCTATGGTGGACAAAAATGACCCAAATGTTCAACCAATGATACAAACGCACTTATTGGATGCACAAGATTGGTTAAAAACCCTAATAGGAATAGAACAAGCCTAGGGAGGATGAAAATCACCTAAATGTTCAAACAATGACACAAACGCACTTAATGGATGCACAAGATTGGTTAAAAAACCCTAATTGGATTAGAATAAGCCTACGGTGGACAAAAATGACCTAAATGTTCAACCAATGACACAAACGCACTTATTGGATGCACAAGATTGGTTAAAAACCCTAATAGGAATAGAACAAGCCTAGGGAGGACGAAAATAACCTAAATGATCAACCAATGACACAAACGCACTTATTGGATGCACAAGATTGGTTAAAAACCCTAATTGGATTAGAATAAGCCTAGGGATGACTTAAATGATCTAAATGTTCAACCAATGACACAAACGAACTTATTGGATGCAAAAGTTTGGCTGAAAACCCTAATTGGATTAGAATAAGCCGATGGGGAACGAAAAATTACCTAAATGTTCAACTAATGACACAAACGCACATATTGGATGCACAAGATTGGTTAAAAACTCTAATAGGATTAGAATAAGCCTAGGGTGGACAAAAATGACCTAAATGTTCAACCAATGATACTAACGCACTTATTGGATGCACAAGATTGGTTAAAAACCCTAATAGGAATAGAACAAGCCTAGGGAGGACGAAAATCACCTAATTGTTCAACCAACGACACAAATGCACTTATTGGATGCACAAGATTGGGTAAAAACCCTAATTGGATTAGAATAAGCCTAGGGAGGACTAATATGATCTAAATGTTCAACCAATGACACAAACGCACTTATTGGATGCACAAGATTGGTTAAAAACCCTAATTTGATTAGAATAAGCCTAGGGTGGACGAAAATGACCTAAATGTTCAACCATTGACACAAACGCACTTATTGGATGCACATGATTGGTTAAAAACCCTAATTGAAATAGAAAAAGCCTATGGTGGACGAAAATGAACTAAATGTTCAACCAATGACACAAACGCACTTATTGGATGCACAAGATTGGTTAAAAACCCTAATTGGATTAGAACAAGCCTTGGGAGGACGAAAATCACCTAATTGTTCAACCAATGACTAAAAACACATTTAATGGATGCACAAGTTTGGTTGAAAACCCTAATTGGATTAGAATAAGCCGATGGGGAACGAAAAATTACCTAAATGTTCAACCAATGACACAAACGCACATATTGGATGCACAAGATTGGTTAAAAACTCTAATAGGATTAGAATAAGCCTAGGGTGGACAAAAATGACCTAAATGTTCAACCAATGATACAAACGCACTTATTGGATGCACAAGATTGGTTAATAACCCTAATAGGAATAGAACAAGCCTAGGGAGGACGAAAATCACCTAAATGTTCAACCCATAACACAAACGCACTTAATGGATGCACAAGATTGGTTAAAAAACCCTAATTGGATTAGAATAAGCCTACGGTGGGCGAAAATGACCTAAATGATCAACCATTGACACAAACGAACTTATTGGATGCACATAATTGGTTAAAAACACTAATTGGATTGGAATAAGCCTAGGGTGGGCAAAAATGACCTAAATGTTCAACCAATGACACAAACGCTTTTATTGGATGCACAAGATTGGTTAAAAACCCTAATTGGCTTAGAATAAGCCTAGGGAGGACGAATATGATCTAAATGTTCAACCAATGACACAAACGCACATATTGGATGCACAAGATTGGTTAAAAACCCTAATTGGATTAGAACAAGCCTAGGGAGGACGAAAATCACCTAAATGTTCAACCAATGAAACAAACACACTTAATGGATGCACAAGATTGGTTTAAAAACCCTAATTGGATTAGAATAAGCCTACGTGGACGAAAATGACCCAAATGTTCAACAATTGACACAAACGCACTTATTGGATGCACATGATTGAGAAAAAACCCTAATTGGATTAGAATAAGCCTAAGGTGGGCAAAAATGACTTAAATGTTCAACCAATGACACAAACGCACTTATTGGATGCACAAGATTGGTTAAAAACCCTAATTGGATTAGAATAAGCCTAGGGATGACGAAAATGACCTAAATGTTCAACCAATGACACAAACGCACTTATTAGATGCACAAGATTGGTTAAAAACCCTAATTGGCTTAGAATAAGCCTACGGAGGACGAATATGATCTAAATGTTCAACCAATGACACAAACGCACATATTGGATGCACAACCCGAATTGGATTAGAACAAGCCTAGGGAGGACGAAAATCACCTAAATGTTCAACCAATGACACAAACGCACTTAATGGATGCACAAGATTGGTTTAAAAACCCTAATTGAATTAGAATAAGCCTACGGTGGACGAAAATGACCTAAATGTTCAACCATTGACACAAACGCACTTATTGGATGCACATGATTGAGAAAAAACCCTAATTGGATTAGAATAAGCCTAGGGTGGGCAAAAATGACCTAAATGTTCAACCAATGACACAAACGCACTTATTGGATGCACAAGATTGGTTAAAAACCCTAATTGGCTTAGAATAAGCCTAGGGAGGACGAATATGATCTAAATGTACAACCAATGACACAAACGCACATATTGGATGCACAAGATTGGTTAAAAACCCTAATTGGATTAGAACAAGCCTAGGGAGGACAAAAATCACCTAAATGTTCAACCAATGACACAAACGCACTTAATGGATGCACAAGATTGGTTTAAAAACCCTAATTGGATTAGAATAAGCCTACGTGGACGAAAATGACCCAAATGTTCAACAATTGACACAAACGCACTTATTGGATGCACATGATTGAGAAAAAACCCTAATTGGATTTTGAATAAGCCTAAGGTGGGCAAAAATGACTTAAATGTTCAACCAATGACACAAACGCACTTATTGGATGCACAAGATTGGTTAAAAACCCTAATTGGATTAGAATAAGCCTAGGGATGACGAAAATGACCTAAATGTTCAACCAATGACACAAACGCACTTATTAGATGCACAAGATTGGTTAAAAACCCTAATTGGCTTAGAATAAGCCTACGGAGGACGAATATGATCTAAATGTTCAACCAATGACACAAACGCACATATTGGATGCACAACCCGAATTGGATTAGAACAAGCCTAGGGAGGACGAAAATCACCTAAATGTTCAACCAATGACACAAACGCACTTAATGGATGCACAAGATTGGTTTAAAAACCCTAATTGAATTAGAATAAGCCTACGGTGGACGAAAATGACCTAAATGTTCAACCATTGACACAAACGCACTTATTGGATGCACATGATTGAGAAAAAACCCTAATTGGATTAGAATAAGCCTAGGGTGGGCAAAAATGACCTAAATGATCAACCAATGACAGAAACGCACTTATTCAATGCACAAGATTGGTTAAAAACCCTAATTGGATTAGAATAAGCCTAGGGATGACGAAAATGACCTAAATGTTCAACCAATGACACAAACGCACTTATTGGATGCACAAGATTGGTTAAAAATCCTAATTGGCTTAGAATAAGCCTAGGGAGGACGAATATGATCTAAATGTTCAACCAATGACACAAACGCACATATTGGATGCACAAGATTGGATAAAAACCCTAATTGGATTAGAATAAACCTAGGGATGACGAAAATGACCTAAATGTTCAACCAATGACACAAACGCATATATTGGTTGCACAGGGTTGGTTAGAAACCCTAATTGGATTAGAATAAGCATAAGGTGGACGATAATGACCTAAATGTTAAACCAATAACACAAATGCACTTATTGGATGCAAAAGATTGGTTAAAAACGATCATTGGATTAGAATAAGCCTAGGGTGGACGATAATGACCTAATTGTTAAACCAATGACACAAATGCACTTATTGGATGCACAAGATTGGTTAAAAAATCCTAATTGGATTAGAATAATCCTAGAGAGGACGAAAATGACCTTAATGTTCAACCAATGACACAAACGCACTTATTAAATGCACAAGATTGGTTAAAAAAACCCTAAATGGATTAGAATAAGCCTAGGGAGGACGTCAATGACCTAAATGTTCAACCAATGACACAAACGCACTTATTGGATGCACAAGTTTGGCTGAAAACCCTAATTGGATTAGAATAAGCCGATGGGAAACGAAAAATTACCTAAATGTTCAACCAATAACACAAACGCACATATTGGATGCACAAGATTGGTTAAAAACTCTAATAGGATTAGAATAAGCCTATGGTGGACAAAAATGACCTAAATGTTCAACCAATGATACAAACGCACTTATTGGATGCACAAGATTGGTTAAAAACCCTAATAGAAATAGAACATGCCTAGGGAGGATGAAAATCACCTAAATGTTCAACCAATGACACAAACGCACTTAATGGATGCACAAGATTGGTTAAAAAACCCTAATTAGATTAGAATAAGCCTACGATGGACAAAAATGACCTAAATGTTCAACCAATGACACAAACGCACTTATTGGATGCACAAGATTGGTTAAAAACCCTAATTGGATTAGAACAAGCCTAGGGAGGACGAAAATAACCTAAATGTTCAACCAATGACACAAACGCACTTAATGGATGCACAAGATTGGTTAAAAAACCCTAATTGGATTAGAATAAGCCTACGGTGGACAAAAATGACCTAAATGTTCAACCAATGACACAAACGCACTTATTGGATGCACAAGATTGGTTAAAAACCCTAATTGGATTAGAACAAGCCTAGGGAGGACGAAAATAACCTAAATGTTCAACCAATGACACAAACGCACTTAATGGATGCACAAGATTGGTTAACAAAAACCCTAATTGGATTAGAATAAGCCTACGGTGGACGAAAATGACCTAAATGATCTACCATTGACACAAACGCACTTATTGGATGCACAAGATTGGTTAAAAACCCTAATTGGCTTAGAATAAGCCTAGGGAGGACGAATATGATCTAAATGTTCAACCAATGACACAAACGCACATATTGGATGCACAAGATTGGTTAAAAACCCTAATTGGATTAGAACAAGCCTAGGGAGGACGAAAATCACCTAAATGTTCAACCAATGAAACAAACACACTTAATGGATGCACAAGATTGGTTTAAAAACCCTAATTGGATTAGAATAAGCCTACGTGGACGAAAATGACCCAAATGTTCAACAATTGACACAAACGCACTTATTGGATGCACATGATTGAGAAAAAACCCTAATTGGATTAGAATAAGCCTAGGGTGGGCAAAAATGACCTAAACGTTCAACCAATGACACAAACGCACTTATTGGATGCACAAGATTGGTTAAAAACCCTAATTGGATTAGAATAAGCCTAGGGATGACGAAAATGACCTAAATGTTCAACCAATGACACAAACGCACTTATTGGATGCACAAGATTGGTTAAAAACCCTAATTGGCTTAGAATAAGCCTAGGGAGGACGAATATGATCTAAATGTTCAACCAATGACACAAACACACATATTGGACGCACAACCCTAATTGGATTAGAACAAGCCTAGGGAGGACGAAAATCACCTAAATGTTCAACCAATGACACAAACGCACTTAATGGATGCACAAGATTGGTTTAAAAACCCTAATTGAATTAGAATAAGCCTACGGTGGACGAAAATGACCTAAATGTTCAACCATTGACACAAACGCACTTATTGGATGCACATGATTGAGAAAAAACTCTAATTGGATTAGAATAAGCCTAGGGTGGGCAAAAATGACCTAAATGATCAACCAATGACACAAACGCACTTATTCGATGCACAAGATTGGTTAAAAACCCTAATTGGATTAGAATAAGCCTAGGGATGATGAAAATGACCTAAATGTTCAACCAATGACACAAATGCACTTATTGGATGCACAAGATTGGTTAAAAATCCTAATTGGCTTAGAATAAGCCTAGGGAGGACGAATATGATCTAAATGTTCAACCAATGACACAAACGCACATATTGGATGCACAAGATTAGATAAAAACCCTAATTGGATTAGAATAAACCTAGGGATGACGAAAATGACATAAATGTTCAACCAATGACACAAACGCATTAATTGGATGCACAGGGTTGGTTAGAAACCCTAATTGGATTAGAATAAGCATAAGGTGGACGATAATGACCTAAATGTTAAACCAATAACACAAATGCACTTATTGGATGCACAAGATTGGTTAAAAACGATCATTGGATTAGAATAAGCCTAGAGAGGACGAAAATGACCTTAATGTTCAACCAATGACACAAACGCACTTATTAAATGCACAAGATTGGTTAAAAAAACCCTAAATGGATTAGAATAAGCCTAGGGAGGACGTAAATGACCTAAATGTTCAACCACTGACTCAAACGCACTTATTGGATGCAAAAGTTTGGCTGAAAACCCTAATTGGATTAGAATAAGCCGATGGGGAATGAAAAATTACCTAAATGTTCAACCAATAACACAAACGCACATATTGGATGCACAAGATTGGTTAAAAACTCTAATAGGATTAGAATAAGCCTATGGTGGACAAAAATGACCCAAATGTTCAACCAATGATACAAACGCACTTATTGGATGCACAAGATTGGTTAAAAACCCTAATAGGAATAGAACAAGCCTAGGGAGGATGAAAATCACCTAAATGTTCAAACAATGACACAAACGCACTTAATGGATGCACAAGATTGGTTAAAAAACCCTAATTGGATTAGAATAAGCCTACGGTGGACAAAAATGACCTAAATGTTCAACCAATGACACAAACGCACTTATTGGATGCACAAGATTGGTTAAAAACCCTAATAGGAATAGAACAAGC
>JBBPBP010000004.1:47494148-47598748 GCA_037974735.1 Cicer chorassanicum | reverse complement strand
GCACTTATTGGATGCACAAGATTGGTTAAAAACCCTAATTGGATTAGAATAAGCCTAGGGATGACTTAAATGATCTAAATGTTCAACCAATGACACAAACGCACTTATTGGATGCACAAGTTTGGCTGAAAACCCTAATTGGATTAGAATAAGCCGATGGGGAACGAAAAATTACCTAAATGTTCAACTAATGACACAAACGCACATATTGGATGCACAAGATTGGTTAAAAACTCTAATAGGATTAGAATAAGCCTAGGGTGGACAAAAATGACCTAAATGTTCAACCAATGATACAAACGCACTTATTGGATGCACAAGATTGGTTAACAAACCTAATAGGAATAGAACAAGCCTAGGGAGGACGAAAATCACCTAAATGTTCAACCAATAACACAAACACACTTAATGGATGCACAAGATTGGTTAAAAAACCCTAATTGGATTAGAATAAGCCTACGGTGGGCGAAAATGACCTAAATGATCAACCATTGACACAAACGAACTTATTGGATGCACAAGATTGGTTAAAAAACCCTAATTGGATTAGAATAAGCCTACGGTGGGCGAAAATGACCTAAATGATCAACCATTGACACAAACGAACTTATTGGATGCACATAATTGGTTAAAAACACTAATTGGATTGGAATAAGCCTAGGGTGGGCAAAAATGACCTAAATGTTCAACCAATGACACAAACGCTTTTATTGGATGCACAAGATTGGTTAAAAACCCTAATTGGCTTAGAATAAGCCTAGGGAGGACGAATATGATCTAAATGTTCAACCAATGACACAAACGCACATATTGGATGCACAAGATTGGTTAAAAACCCTAATTGGATTAGAACAAGCCTAGGGAGGACGAAAATCACCTAAATGTTCAACCAATGACACAAACGCACTTAATGGATGCACAAGATTGGCTTAAAAACTCTAATTGGATTAGAATAAGCCTACGTGGACGAAAATGACCCAAATATTCAACAATTGACACAAACGCACTTATTGGATGCACATGATTGAGAAAAAACCCTAATTGGATTAGAATAAGCCTATGGTGGACAAAAATGAACTAAATGTTCAACCAATGACACAAACACACTTATTGGATGCAAAAGATTGATTAAAAACCCTAATTGGATTAGAACAAGCCAAGGGAGGACGAAAATCACTTAATTGTTCAACCAATGACTAAAAATGCATTTAATGGATGCACAAGTTTGGTTGAAAACCCTAATTGGATTAGAATAAGCCGATGGGGAACGAAAAATTACCTAAATGTTCAAAAAATGACACAAACGCACATATTGGATGCACAAGATTGGTTAAAAACTCTAATAGGATTAGAATAAGCCTAGGGTGGACAAAAATGACCTAAATGTTCAACCAATGATACAAACGCACTTATTGGATGCACAAGATTGGTTAACAAACCTAATAGGAATAGAACAAGCCTAGGGAGGACGAAAATCACCTAAATGTTCAACCAATAACACAAACGCACTTAATGGATGCACAAGATTGGTTAAAAAACCCTAATTGGATTAGAATAAGCCTACGGTGGGCGAAAATGACCTAAATGATCAACCATTGACACAAACGAACTTATTGGATGCACATAATTGGTTAAAAACACTAATTGGATTGGAATAAGCCTAGGGTGGGCAAAAATGACCCAAATGTTCAACCAATGACACAAACGCACTTATTGGATGCACAAGATTGGTTAAAAACCCTAATTGGATTAGAATAAGCCTAGGGATGACGAAAATGACCTAAATGTTCAACCAATGACACAAACGCATTTATTGGATGCAGAAGATTGGCTTAAAAACTCTAATTGGATTAGAATAAGCCTACGTGGACGAAAATGACCTAAATGATCAACCATTGACACAAACGAACTTATTGGATGCACATAATTGGTTAAAAACACTAATTGGATTGGAATAAGCCTAGGGTGGGCAAAAATGACCTAAATGTTCAACCAATGACACAAACGCTTTTATTGGATGCACAAGATTGGTTAAAAACCCTAATTGGCTTAGAATAAGCCTAGGGAGGACGAATATGATCTAAATGTTCAACCAATGACACAAACGCACATATTGGATGCACAAGATTGGTTAAAAACCCTAATTGGATTAGAACAAGCCTAGGGAGGACGAAAATCACCTAAATGTTCAACCAATGACACAAACGCACTTAATGGATGCACAAGATTGGCTTAAAAACTCTAATTGGATTAGAATAAGCCTACGTGGACGAAAATGACCCAAATGTTCAACAATTGACACAAACGCACTTATTGGATGCACATGATTGAGAAAAAACCCTAATTGGATTAGAATAAGCCTATGGTGGACAAAAATGAACTAAATGTTCAACCAATGACACAAACGCACTTATTGGATGCAAAAGATTGATTAAAAACCCTAATTGGATTAGAACAAGCCTAGGGAGGACGAAAATAACCTAATTGTTCAACCAATGACTAAAAACGCATTTAATGGATGCACAAGTTTGGTTGAAAACCCTAATTGGATTAGAATAAGCCGATGGGGAACGAAAAATTACCTAAATGTTCAACCAATGACACAAACGCACATATTGGATGCACAAGATTGGTTAAAAACTCTAATAGGATTAGAATAAGCCTAGGGTGGACAAAAATGACCTAAATGTTCAACCAATGATACAAACGCACTTATTGGATGCACAAGATTGGTTAACAAACCTAATAGGAATAGAACAAGCCTAGGGAGGACGAAAATCACCTAAATGTTCAACCAATAACACAAACGCACTTAATGGATGCACAAGATTGGTTAAAAAACCCTAATTGGATTAGAATAAGCCTACGGTGGGCGAAAATGACCTAAATGATCAACCATTGACACAAACGAACTTATTGGATGCACATAATTGGTTAAAAACACTAATTGGATTGGAATAAGCCTAGGGTGGGCAAAAATGACCTAAATGTTCAACCAATGACACAAACGCACTTATTGGATGCACACGATTGGTTAAAAACCCTAATTGGATTAGAATAAGCCTAGGGATGACGAAAATGACCTAAATGTTCAACCAATGACACAAACGCATTTATTGGATGCAGAGGGTTGCTTAGAAACCCTAATTGGATTAGAATAAGCCTAGGGTGGACGATAATGACCTAAATGTTAAACCAATGACACAAATGCACTTATTAGATGCATAAGATTGGTTAAAAACGATAATTGGATTAGAATAAGCCTAGGGAGGACGAAAATGACCTTAATGTTCAAGCAATGACACAAACGCACTTATAAAATTCACAAGATTGGTTAAAAAATCCTAATTGGATTAGAATAAGCCTAGGGAGGACGTAAATGACCTAAATGTTCAACCAATGACAAAAATGCACTTATTGGATGCACAAGATTGGTTAAAAACCCTAAATGGATTAGAATAAGCCTATGTAGAACGAAAATGACCCAAATGTTCAACCAATGACACAAACACACATATTGGATGCACAAGATTGGTTAAAAACTCTAATAGGATTAGAATAAGCCTAGGGTAAACAAAAATGACCTAAATGTTCAACCAATGACACAAACGCACTTATTGGATGCACAAGATTGGTTAAAAACCCTAATTGGATTAGAATAAGCCTATGGAGAACGAAAATGACCTAAATGTTCATCCAATGACACAAACGCACATATTGGATGCACAAGATTGGTTAAAAACTCTAATAGGATTAGAATAAGCCTAGGGTGGACAAAAATGACCTAAATGTTCAACCAATGACACAAACGCACTTATAAAATTCACAAGATTGGTTAAAAAATCCTAATTGGATTAGAATAAGCCTAGGGAGGACGTAAATGACCTAAATGTTCAACCAATGACACAAACGCACTTAATGGATGCACAAGATTGGTTAAAAAACCCTAATTGGATTAGAATAAGCCTACGGTGGACGAAAATGACCAAAATGATCAACCAATGACACAAACGCACTTATTGGATGCACAAGATTGGTTAAAAACCCTAATTGGATTAGAATAAGCCTAGGGATGACTTAAATGATTTAAATGTTCAACCAATGACACAAACGCACTTCTTGGATGCACAAGTTTGGCTGAAAACCCTAATTGGATTAGAATAAGCCGATGGGGAACGAAAAATTACCTAAATGTTCAACTAATGACACAAACGCACATATTGGATGCACAAGATTGGTTAAAAACTCTAATAGGATTAGAATAAGCCTAGGGTGGACAAAAATGACCTAAATGTTCAACCAATGATACTAACGCACTTATTGGATGCACAAGATTGGTTAAAAACCCTAATAGGAATAGAACAAGCCTAGGGAGGACGAAAATCACCTAATTGTTCAACCAATGACACAAATGCACTTATTGGATGCACAAGATTGGTTAAAAACCCTAATTGGATTAGAATAAGCCTAGGGAGGACTAATATGATCTAAATGTTCAACCAATGACACAAACGCACTTATTGGATGCACAATATTGGTTAAAAACCCTAATTTGATTAGAATAAGCCTAGGGTGGACGAAAATGACCTAAATGTTCAACCATTGACACAAACGCACTTATTGGATGCACATGATTGGTTAAAAACCCTAATTGAAATAGAAAAAGCCTATGGTGGACGAAAATGAACTAAATGTTCAACCAATGACACAAACGCACTTATTGGATGCACAAGATTGGTTAAAAACCCTAATTGGATTAGAACAAGCCTTGGGAGGACGAAAATCACCTAATTGTTCAACCAATGACTAAAAACACATTTAATGGATGCACAAGTTTGGTTGAAAACCCTAATTGGATTAGAATAAGCCGATGGGGAACGAAAAATTACCTAAATGTTCAACCAATGACACAAACGCACATATTGGATGCACAAGATTGGTTAAAAACTCTAATAGGATTAGAATAAGCCTAGGGTGGACAAAAATGACCTAAATGTTCAACCAATGATACAAACGCACTTATTGGATGCACAAGATTGGTTAATAACCCTAATAGGAATAGAACAAGCCTAGGGAGGACGAAAATCACCTAAATGTTCAACCCATAACACAAACGCACTTAATGGATGCACAAGATTGGTTAAAAAACCCTAATTGGATTAGAATAAGCCTACGGTGGGCGAAAATGACCTAAATGATCAACCATTGACACAAACGAACTTATTGGATGCACATAATTGGTTAAAAACACTAATTGGATTGGAATAAGCCTAGGGTGGGCAAAAATGACCCAAATGTTCAACCAATGACACAAACGCACTTATTGGATGCACAAGATTGGTTAAAAACCCTAATTGGATTAGAATAAGCCTAGGGATGACGAAAATGACCTAAATGTTCAACCAATGACACAAACGCATTTATTGGATGCAGAAGATTGGCTTAAAAACTCTAATTGGATTAGAATAAGCCTACGTGGACGAAAATGACCTAAATGATCAACCATTGACACAAACGAACTTATTGGATGCACATAATTGGTTAAAAACACTAATTGGATTGGAATAAGCCTAGGGTGGGCAAAAATGACCTAAATGTTCAACCAATGACACAAACGCTTTTATTGGATGCACAAGATTGGTTAAAAACCCTAATTGGCTTAGAATAAGCCTAGGGAGGACGAAAATGACCTAAATGTTCAACCAATGACACAAACGCACATATTGGATGCACAAGATTGGTTAAAAACCCTAATAGGAATAGAACAAGCCTACGGAGGACGAAAATCACCTAAATGTTCAACCAATGATACAAACGCACTTATTGGATGCACAAGATTGGTTAACAAACCTAATAGGAATAGAACAAGCCTAGGGAGGACGAAAATCACCTAAATGTTCAACCAATAACACAAACGCACTTAATGGATGCAGAAGATTGGCTTAAAAACTCTAATTGGATTAGAATAAGCCTACGTGGACGAAAATGATCTAAATGATCAACCATTGACACAAACGAACTTATTGGATGCACATAATTGGTTAAAAACACTAATTGGATTGGAATAAGCCTAGGGTGGGCAAAAATGACCTAAATGTTCAACCAATGACACAAACGCACTTATTGGATGCACAAGATTGGTTAAAAACCCTAATTGGATTAGAATAAGCCTAGGGATGACGAAAATGACCTAAATGTTCAACCAATGACACAAACGCATTTATTGGATGCAGAGGGTTGGTTAAACCCTAATTGGATTAGAATAAGCCTAGGGTGGACGATAATGACCTAAATGTTAAACCAATGACACAAATGCACTTATTAGATGCATAAGATTGGTTAAAAACGATAATTGGATTAGAATAAGCCTAGGGAGGACGAAAATGACCTTAATGTTCAACCAATGACACAAACGCACTTATAAAATTCACAAGATTGGTTAAAAAATCCTAATTGGATTAGAATAAGCCTAGGGAGGACGTAAATGACCTAAATGTTCAACCAATGACAAAAACGCACTTATTGGATGCACAAGATTGGTTAAAAACCCTAAATGGATTAGAATAAGCCTATGTAGAACGAAAATGACCCATATGTTCAACCAATGACACAAACACACATATTGGATGCACAAGATTGGTTAAAAACTCTAATAGGATTAGAATAAGCCTAGGGTAAACAAAAATGACCTAAATGTTCAACCAATGACACAAACGCACTTATTGGATGCACAAGATTGGTTAAAAACCCTAATTGGATTAGAATAACCCTATGGAGAACGAAAATGACCTAAATGTTCATCCAATGACACAAACGCACATATTGGATGCACAAGATTGGTTAAAAACTCTAATAGGATTAGAATAAGCCTAGGGTGGACAAAAATGACCTAAATGTTCAACCAATGACACAAACGCACTTATTGGATGCACAAGATTGGTTAAAAACCCTAATTGGATTAGAACAAGCCTAGGGAGGACGAAAATTACCTAAATGTTCAACCAATGACACAAATGCACTTAATGGATGCACAAGATTGGTTAAAAAACCCTAATTGGATTAGAATAAGCCTACGGTGGACGAAAATGACCAAAATGATCTACCATTGACACAAACGCACTTATTGGATGCACATGATTGAGAAAAAACCCTAATTGGAATAGAATTAGCCTAGGGTGGGCAAAAATGACCTAAATGTTCAACCAATGACACAAACGCACTTATTCGATGCACAAGATTGGTTAAAAACCCTAATTTGATTAGAATAAGCCTAGGGATGACGAAAATGACCTAAATGTTCAACCAATGACACAAACGCACTTATTGGATGCACAAGATTGGTTAAAAATCCTAATTGGCTTAGAATAAGCCTAGGGAGGACGAATATGATCTAAATGTTCAACCAATGACACAAACGCACATATTGGATGCACAAGATTGGATAAAAACCCTAATTGGATTAGAACATGCCTAGGGAGGACGAAAATCACCTAAATGTTCAACCAATGACACAAACGCACTTAATGGATGCACAAGATTGGTTTAAAAACCCTAATTGGATTAGAATAAGCATGAGGTGGACGATAATGACCTAAATGTTAAACCAATGACACAAACGCACTTATTGGATGCACAAGATTGGTTAAAAACCCTAATTGGATTAGAACAAGCCTAGGGAGGACGAAAATAACTTAAATGTTCAACCAATGACACAAACGCACTTATTGGATGCACATGATTGAGAAAAAACCCTAATTGGATTAGAATAAGCCTAGGGTGGGCATCAGTGACCTAAATGTTCAACCAATGACACAAACGCACTTATTGGATGCAAAAGATTGGTTAAAAACCCTAATTGGATTAGAATAAACCTAGGGATGACGAAAATGACCTAAATGTTCAACCAATGACACAAACGCATTTATTGGATGCACAGGGTTGGTTAGAAACCGTAATTGGATTAGAATAAGCATAAGGTGGACGATAATGACCTAAATGTTAAACCAATAACACAAATGCACTTATTGGATGCACAAAATTGGTTAAAAACGATCATTGGATTAGAATAAGCCTAGGGTGGACGATAGTGACCTAATTGTTAAACCAATGACACAAATTCACTTATTGGATGCACAAGATTGGTTAAAAAATCCTAATTGGATTAGAATAATCCTAGAGAGGACGAAAATGACCTTAATGTTCAACCAATGACACAAACGCACTTATTAAATGCACAAGATTGGTTAAAAAAACCCTAAATGGATTAGAATAAGCCTAGGGAGGACGTCAATGACCTAAATGTTCAACCAATGACACAAACGCACTTATTGGATGCACAAGTTTGGCTGAAAACCCTAATTGGATTAGAATAAGCCGATGGGAAACGAAAAATTACCTAAATGTTCAACCAATAACACAAACGCACATATTGGATGCACAAGATTGGTTAAAAACTCTAATAGGATTAGAATAAGCCTATGGTGGACAAAAATGACCTAAATGTTCAACCAATGATACAAACGCACTTATTGGATGCACAAGATTGGTTAAAAACCCTAATAGAAATAGAACATGCCTAGGGAGGATGAAAATCACCTAAATGTTCAACCAATGACACAAACGCACTTAATGGATGCACAAGATTGGTTAAAAAACCCTAATTAGATTAGAATAAGCCTACGATGGACAAAAATGACCTAAATGTTCAACCAATGACACAAACGCACTTATTGGATGCACAAGATTGGTTAAAAACCCTAATTGGATTAGAACAAGCCTAGGGAGGACGAAAATAACCTAAATGTTCAACCAATGACACAAACGCACTTAATGGATGCACAAGATTGGTTAAAAAACCCTAATTGGATTAGAATAAGCCTACGGTGGACAAAAATGACCTAAATGTTCAACCAATGACACAAACGCACTTATTGGATGCACAAGATTGGTTAAAAACCCTAATTGGATTAGAACAAGCCTAGGGAGGACGAAAATAACCTAAATGTTCAACCAATGACACAAACGCACTTAATGGATGCACAAGATTGGTTAAAAAACCCTAATTGGATTAGAATAAGCCTACGGTGGACGAAAATGACCTAAATGATCTACCATTGACACAAACGCACTTATTGGATGCACATGATTGGTTAAAAACCCTAATTGGATTGGAATAAACCTAAGGTGGGAAAAAATGACCTAAATGTTCAACCAATGACACAAACGCACTTATTGGATGCACAAGATTGGTTAAAAACCCTAATTGGCTTAGAATAAGCCTAGGGAGGACGAATATGATCTAAATGTTCAACCAATGACACAAACGCACATATTGGATGCACAACCCTAATTGGATTAGAACAAGCCTATGGAGGACGAAAATCACCTAAATGTTCAAGCAATGACACAAACGCACTTAATGGATGCACAAGATTGGTTTAAAAACCCTAATTGAATTAGAATAAGCCTACGGTGGACGAAAATGACCTAAATGTTCAACCATTGACACAAACGCACTTATTGGATGCACATGATTGAGAAAAAACCCTAATTGGAATAGAATTAGCCTAGGGTGGGCAAAAATGACCTAAATGATCAACCAATGACACAAACGCACTTATTCGATGCACAAGATTGGTTAAAACCCTAATTGGATTAGAATAAGCCTAGGGATGACGAAAATGACCTAAATATTCAACCAATGACACAAACGCACTTATTGGATGCACAAGATTGGTTAAAAATCCTAATTGGCTTAGAATAAGCCTAGGGAGGACGAATATGATCTAAATGTTCAACCAATGACACAAACGCACATATTGGATGCACAAGATTAGATAAAAACCCTAATTGGATTAGAACATGCCTAGGGAGGACGAAAATCACCTAAATGTTCAACCAATGACACAAACACACTTAGTGGATGCACAAGATTGGTTTAAAAACCCTAATTGGATTAGAATAAGCATAAGGTGGACGATAATGACCTAAATGTTAAACCAATGACACAAACGCACTTATTGGATGCACAAGATTGGTTAAAAACCCTAATTGGATTAGAACAAGCCTAGGGAGGACGAAAATAACTTAAATGTTCAACCAATGACACAAACGCACTTATTGGATGCACATGATTGAGAAAAAACCCTAATTGGATTAGAATAAGCCTAGGGTGGGCATCAGTGACCTAAATGTTCAACCAATGACACAAACGCACTTATTGGATGCACAAGATTGGTTAAAAACCCTAATTGGATTAGAATAAACCTAGGGATGACGAAAATGACCTAAATGTTCAACCAATGACACAAACGCATTTATTGGATGCACAGGGTTGGTTAGAAACCCTAATTGGATTAGAATAAGCATAAGGTGGACGTTAATGACCTAAATGTTAAACCAATAACACTAATGCACTTATTGGATGCACAAGATTGGTTAAAAACTCTAATAGGATTAGAATAAGCCTAGGGTGGACAAAAATGACCTAAATGTTCAACCAATGACACAAACGCACTTATTGGATGCACAAGATTGGTTAAAAACCCTAATTGGATTAGAACAAGCCTAGGGAGGACGAAAATAACCTAAATGTTCAACCAATGACACAAATGCACTTAATGGATGCACAAGATTGGTTAAAAAACCCTAATTGGATTAGAATAAGCCTACGGTGGACGAAAATGACCAAAATGATCTACCATTGACACAAACGCACTTATTGGATGCACATGATTGAGAAAAAACCCTAATTGGAATAGAATTAGCCTAGGGTGGGCAAAAATGACCTAAATGTTCAACCAATGACACAAACGCAATTATTCGATGCACAAGATTGGTTAAAAACCCTAATTTGATTAGAATAAGCCTAGGGATGACGAAAATGACCTAAATGTTCAACCAATGACACAAACGCACTTATTGGATGCACAAGATTGGTTAAAAATCCTAATTGGCTTAGAATAAGCCTAGGGAGGACGAATATGATCTAAATGTTCAACCAATGACACAAACGCACATATTGGATGCACAAGATTGGATAAAAACCCTAAATGGATTAGAACATGCCTAGGGAGGACGAAAATCACCTAAATGTTCAACCAATGACACAAACGCACTTAATGGATGCACAAGATTGGTTTAAAAACCCTAATTGGATTAGAATAAGCATGAGGTGGACGATAATGACCTAAATGTTAAACCAATGACACAAACGCACTTATTGGATGCACAAGATTGGTTAGAAACCCTAATTGGATTAGAACAAGCCTAGGGAGGACGAAAATAACTTAAATGTTCAACCAATGACACAAACGCACTTATTGGATGCACATGATTGAGAAAAAACCCTAATTGGATTAGAATAAGCCTAGGGTGGGCATCAGTGACCTAAATGTTCAACCAATGACACAAACGCACTTATTGGATGCACAAGATTGGTTAAAAACCCTAATTGGATTAGAATAAACCTAGGGATGACGAAAATGACCTAAATGTTCAAGCAATGACACAAACGCATTTATTGGATGCACAGGGTTGGTTAGAAACCCTAATTGGATTATAATAAGCATAAGGTGGACGATAATGACCTAAATGTTAAACCAATAACACTAATGCACTTATTGGATGCACAAGATTGGTTAAAAACGATCATTGGATTAGAATAAGCCTAGGGTGGACGATAGTGACCTAATTGTTAAACCAATGACACAAATGCACTTATTGGATGCACAAGATTGGTTAAAAAATCCTAATTGGATTAGAATAAGCCTAGAGAGGACGAAAATGACCTTAATGTTCAACCAATGACACAAACGCACTTATTAAATGCACAAGATTGGTTAAAAAAACCCTAAATGGATTAGAATAAGCCTAGGGAGGACGTCAATGACCTAAATGTTCAACCAATGACACAAACGCACTTATTGGATGCACAAGTTTGGCTGAAAACCCTAATTGGATTAGAATAAGCCGATGGGAAACGAAAAATTACCTAAATGTTCAACCAATAACACAAACGCACATATTGGATGCACAAGATTGGTTAAAAACTCTAATAGGATTAGAATAAGCCTATGGTGGACAAAAATGACCTAAATGTTCAACCAATGATACAAACGCACTTATTGGATGCACAAGATTGGTTAAAAACCCTAATAGAAATAGAACAAGCCTAGGGAGGATGAAAATCACCTAAATGTTCAACCAATGAAACAAACGCACTTAATGGATGCACAAGATTGGTTAAAAAACCCTAATTAGATTAGAATAAGCCTACGGTGGACAAAAATGACCTAAATGTTCAACCAAGGACACAAACGCACTTATTGGATGCACAAGATTGGTTAAAAACCCTTATTGGATTAGAACAAGCCTAGGGAGGACGAAAATAACCTAAATGTTCAACCAATGACACAAACGCACTGAATGGATGCACAAGATTGGTTAAAAAACCCTAATTGGATTAGAATAAGCCTACGGTGGACAAAAATGACCTAAATGTTCAACCAATGACACAAACGCACTTATTGGATGCACAAGATTGGTTAAAAACCCTAATTGGATTAGAACAAGTCTAGCGAGGACGAAAATAACCTAAATGTTCAACCAATGACACAAACGCACTTAATGGATGCACAAGATTGGTTAAAAAACCCTAATTGGATTAGAATAAGCCTACGGTGGACGAAAATGACCTAAATGATCTACCATTGACACAAACGCACTTATTGGATGCACATGATTGGTTAAAAACCCTAATTGGATTGGAATAAACCTAAGGTGGGAAAAAATGACCTAAATGTTCAACCAATGACACAAACGCACTTATTGGATGCACAAGATTGGTTAAAAACCCTAATTGGCTTAGAATAAGCCTAGGGAGGACGAATATGATCTAAATGTTCAACCAATGACACAAACGCACATATTGGATGCACAACCCTAATTGGATTAGAACAAGCCTATGGAGGACGAAAATCACCTAAATGTTCAAGCAATGACACAAACGCACTTAATGGATGCACAAGATTGGTTTAAAAACCCTAATTGAATTAGAATAAGCCTACGGTGGACGAAAATGACCTAAATGTTCAACCATTGACACAAACGCACTTATTGGATGCACATGATTGAGAAAAAACCCTAATTGGAATAGAATTAGCCTAGGGTGGGCAAAAATGACCTAAATGATCAACCAATGACACAAACGCACTTATTCGATGCACAAGATTGGTTAAAACCCTAATTGGATTAGAATAAGCCTAGGGATGACGAAAATGACCTAAATATTCAACCAATGACACAAACGCACTTATTGGATGCACAAGATTGGTTAAAAATCCTAATTGGCTTAGAATAAGCCTAGGGAGGACGAATATGATCTAAATGTTCAACCAATGACACAAACGCACATATTGGATGCACAAGATTAGATAAAAACCCTAATTGGATTAGAACATGCCTAGGGAGGACGAAAATCACCTAAATGTTCAACCAATGACACAAACACACTTAATGGATGCACAAGATTGGTTTAAAAACCCTAATTGGATTAGAATAAGCATAAGGTGGACGATAATGACCTAAATGTTAAACCAATGACACAAACGCACTTATTGGATGCACAAGATTGGTTAAAAACCCTAATTGGATTAGAACAAGCCTAGGGAGGACGAAAATAACTTAAATGTTCAACCAATGACACAAACGCACTTATTGGATGCACATGATTGAGAAAAAACCCTAATTGGATTAGAATAAGCCTAGGGTGGGCATCAGTGACCTAAATGTTCAACCAATGACACAAACGCACTTATTGGATGCAAAAGATTGGTTAAAAACCCTAATTGGATTAGAATAAACCTAGGGATGACGAAAATGACCTAAATGTTCAACCAATGACACAAACGCATTTATTGGATGCACAGGGTTGGTTAGAAACCGTAATTGGATTAGAATAAGCATAAGGTGGACGATAATGACCTAAATGTTAAACCAATAACACAAATGCACTTATTGGATGCACAAAATTGGTTAAAAACGATCATTGGATTAGAATAAGCCTAGGGTGGACGATAGTGACCTAATTGTTAAACCAATGACACAAATTCACTTATTGGATGCACAAGATTGGTTAAAAAATCCTAATTGGATTAGAATAATCCTAGAGAGGACGAAAATGACCTTAATGTTCAACCAATGACACAAACGCACTTATTAAATGCACAAGATTGGTTAAAAAAACCCTAAATGGATTAGAATAAGCCTAGGGAGGACGTCAATGACCTAAATGTTCAACCAATGACACAAACGCACTTATTGGATGCACAAGTTTGGCTGAAAACCCTAATTGGATTAGAATAAGCCGATGGGAAACGAAAAATTACCTAAATGTTCAACCAATAACACAAACGCACATATTGGATGCACAAGATTGGTTAAAAACTCTAATAGGATTAGAATAAGCCTATGGTGGACAAAAATGACCTAAATGTTCAACCAATGATACAAACGCACTTATTGGATGCACAAGATTGGTTAAAAACCCTAATAGAAATAGAACAAGCCTAGGGAGGATGAAAATCACCTAAATGTTCAACCAATGACACAAACGCACTTAATGGATGCACAAGATTGGTTAAAAAACCCTAATTAGATTAGAATAAGCCTACGGTGGACAAAAATGACCTAAATGTTCAACCAATGACACAAACGCACTTATTGGATGCACAAGATTGGTTAAAAACCCTAATAGGAATAGAACAAGCCTAGGGAGGACGAAAATAACCTAAATGTTCAACCAATGAACAAACGCACTTAATGGATGCACAAGATTGGTTAAAAAACCCTAATTAGATTAGAATAAGCCTACGGTGGACAAAAATGACCTAAATGTTCAACCAATGACATAAACGCACTTATTGGATGCACAAGATTGGTTAAAAACCCTAATTGGATTAGAACAAGCCTAGGGAGGACGAAAATAACCTAAATGTTCAACCAATGAACAAACGCACTTAATGGATGCACAAGATTGGTTGAAAAACCCTAATTGGATTAGAATAAGCCTACGGTGGACGAAAATGACCTAAATGATCTACCATTGACACAAACACACTTATTGGATGCACATGATTGGTTAAAAACCCTAATTGGATTGGAATAAGCCTAGGGTGGGAAAAAATGACTTAAATGTTCAACCAATGACACAAACTCCCTTATTGGATGCACAAGATTGGTTAAAAACCCTAATTGGATTAGCATAAGCCTAGGGTGGGCAAAAATGACCTAAACGTTCAACCAATGACACAAACGCACTTATTGGATGCACAAGATTGGTTAAAAACCCTAATTGGCTTAGAATAAGCCTAGGGAGGACGAATATGATCTAAATGTACAACCAATGACACAAACGCACATATTGGATGCACAAGATTGGTTAAAAACCCTAATTGGATTAGAACAAGCCTAGGGAGGACAAAAATCACCTAAATGTTCAACCAATGACACAAACGCACTTAATGGATGCACAAGATTGGTTAAAAAACCCTAATTGGATTAGAATAAGCCTACGGTGGACAAAAATGACCTAAATGTTCAACCAATGACACAAACGCACTTATTGGATGCACAAGATTGGTTAAAAACCCTAATTGGATTAGAACAAGCCTAGGGAGGACGAAAATAACCTAAATGTTCAACCAATGACACAAACGCACTTAATGGATGCACAAGATTGGTTAACAAAAACCCTAATTGGATTAGAATAAGCCTACGGTGGACGAAAATGACCTAAATGATCTACCATTGACACAAACGCACTTATTGGATGCACAAGATTGGTTAAAAACCCTAATTGGCTTAGAATAAGCCTAGGGAGGACGAATATGATCTAAATGTTCAACCAATGACACAAACGCACATATTGGATGCACAAGATTGGTTAAAAACCCTAATTGGATTAGAACAAGCCTAGGGAGGACGAAAATCACCTAAATGTTCAACCAATGAAACAAACGCACTTAATGGATGCACAAGATTGGTTTAAAAACCCTAAATGGATTAGAATAAGCCTACGTGGACGAAAATGACCCAAATGTTCAACAATTGACACAAACGCACTTATTGGATGCACATGATTGAGAAAAAAACCCTAATTGGATTAGAATAAGCCTAAGGTGGGCAAAAATGACTTAAATGTTCAACCAATGACACAAACGCACTTATTGGATGCACAAGATTGGTTAAAAACCCTAATTGGATTAGAATAAGCCTAGGGATGACGAAAATGACCTAAATGTTCAACCAATGACACAAACGCACTTATTAGATGCACAAGATTGGTTAAAAACCCTAATTGGCTTAGAATAAGCCTACGGAGGACGAATATGATCTAAATGTTCAACCAATGACACAAACGCACATATTGGATGCACAAGCCTAATTGGATTAGAACAAGCCTAGGGAGGACGAAAATCACCTAAATGTTCAACCAATGACACAAACGCACTTAATGGATGCACAAGATTGGTTTAAAAACCCTAATTGAATTAGAATAAGCCTACGGTGGACGAAAATGACCTAAATGTTCAACCATTGACACAAACGCACTTATTGGATGCACATGATTGAGAAAAAACCCTAATTGGATTAGAATAAGCCTAGGGTGGGCAAAAATGACCTAAATGTTCAACCAATGACACAAACGCACTTATTGGATGCACAAGATTGGTTAAAAACCCTAATTGGATTAGAATAAGCCTAGGGATGACGAAAATGACCTAAATGTTCAACCAATGACACAAACGCATTTATTGGATGCAGAGGGTTGGTTAGAAACCCTAATTGGATTAGAATAAGCCTAGGGTGGACGATAATGACCTAAATGTTAAACCAATGACATAAATGCACTTATTAGATGCACAAGATTGGTTAAAAACGATAATTCGATTAGAATAAGCCTAGGGAGGACGAAAATGACCTTAACGTTCAACCAATGACACAAACGCACTTATAAAATTCACAAGATTGGTTAAAAAATCCTAATTGGATTAGAATAAGCCTAGGGAGGACGTAAATGACCTAAATGTTCAACCAATGACACAAACGCACTTATTGGATGCACAAGATTGGTTAAAAACCCTAATTGGATTATAATAAGCCTATGGAGAACGAAAATGACCCAAATGTTCAACCAATGACACAAACGCACATATTGGATGCACAAGATTGGTTAAAAACTCTAATAGGATTAGAATAAGCCTAGGGTGGACAAAAATGACCTAAATGTTCAACCAATGACACAAACGCACTTATAAAATTCACAAGATTGGTTAAAAAATCCTAATTGGATTAGAATAAGCCTAGGGAGGACGTAAATGACCTAAATGTTCAACCAATGACACAAACGTACTTATTGGATGCACAAGATTGGTTAAAAACCTTAATTGGATTAGAATAAGCCGATGGAGAATGAAAATGACCTAAATGTTCAACCAATGACACAAACGCACATATTGGATGCACAAGATTGGTTAAAAACTCTAATAGGATTAGAATAAGCCTAGGGTGGACAAAAATGATCTAAATGTTCAACCAATGACACAAACGCACATATTGGATGCACAAGATTGGGTAAAAACCTTAATTGGATTAGAATAAGCCGATGAAGAATGAAATGACCTAAATGTTCAACCAATGACACAAACGCACATATTGGATGCACAAGATTGGTTAAAAACTCTAAGAGGATTAGAATAAGCCTAGGGTGGACAAAAATGACCTAAATGTTCAACCAATGACACAAACGCACTTATAAAATTCACAAGATTGGTTAAAAAATCCTAATTGGATTAGAATAAGCCTAGGGAGGACGTAAATGACCTAAATGTTCAACCAATGACACAAACGCACTTAATGGATGCACAAGATTGGTTAAAAAACCCTAATTGGATTAGAATAAGCCTACGGTGGACGTAAATGACCTAAATGATCAACCAATGACACAAACGCACTTATTGGATGCACAAGATTGGTTAAAAACCCTAATTGGATTAGAATAAGCCTAGGGATGACTTAAATGATCTAAATGTTCAACCAATGACACAAACGCACTTATTGGATGCACAAGTTTGGCTGAAAACCCTAATTGGATTAGAATAAGCCGATGGGGAACGAAAAATTACCTAAATGTTCAACTAATGACACAAACGCACATATTGGATGCACAAAATTGGTTAAAAACTCTAATAGGATTAGAATAAGCCTAGGGTGGACAAAAATGACCTAAATGTTCAACCAATGATACTAACGCACTTATTGGATGCACAAGATTGGTTAAAAACCCTAATAGGAATAGAACAAGCCTAGGGAGGACGAAAATCACCTAATTGTTCAACCAATGACACAAATGCACTTATTGGATGCACAAGATTGGTTAAAAACCCTAATTGGATTAGAATAAGCCTAGGGAGGACTAATATGATCTAAATGTTCAACCAATGACACAAACGCACTTATTGGATGCACAATATTGGTAAAAAACCCTAATTTGATTAGAATAAGCCTAGGGTGGACGAAAATGACCTAAATGTTCAACCATTGACACAAACGCACTTATTGGATGCACATGATTGGTTAAAAACCCTAATTGAAATAGAAAAAGCCTATGGTGGACGAAAATGAACTAAATGTTCAACCAATGACACAAACGCACTTATTGGATGCACAAGATTGGTTAAAAACCCTAATTGGATTAGAACAAGCCTTGGGAGGACGAAAATCACCTAATTGTTCAACCAATGACTAAAAACACATTTAATGGATGCACAAGTTTGGTTGAAAACCCTAATTGGATTAGAATAAGCCGATGGGGAACGAAAAATTACCTAAATGTTCAACCAATGACACAAACGCACATATTGGATGCACAAGATTGGTTAAAAACTCTAATAGGATTAGAATAAGCCTAGGGTGGACAAAAATGACCTAAATGTTCAACCAATGATACAAACGCACTTATTGGATGCACAAGATTGGTTAATAACCCTAATAGGAATAGAACAAGCCTAGGGAGGACGAAAATCACCTAAATGTTCAACCCATAACACAAACGCACTTAATGGATGCACAAGATTGGTTAAAAAACCCTAATTGGATTAGAATAAGCCTACGGTGGGCGAAAATGACCTAAATGATCAACCATTGACACAAACGAACTTATTGGATGCACATAATTGGTTAAAAACACTAATTGGATTGGAATAAGCCTAGGGTGGGCAAAAATGACCTAAATGTTCAACCAATGACACAAACGCTTTTATTGGATGCACAAGATTGGTTAAAAACCCTAATTGGCTTAGAATAAGCCTAGGGAGGACGAATATGATCTAAATGTTCAACCAATGACACAAACGCACATATTGGATGCACAAGATTGGTTAAAAACCCTAATTGGATTAGAACAAGCCTAGGGAGGACGAAAATAACCTAAATGTTCAACCAATGACACAAACGCACTTAATGGATGCACAAGATTGGTTAAAAAACCCTAATTGGATTAGAATAAGCCTACGGTGGACGAAAATGACCTAAATGATCTACCATTGACACAAACGCACTTATTGGATGCACAAGATTGGTTAAAAACCCTAATTGGCTTAGAATAAGCCTAGGGAGGACGAATATGATCTAAATGTTCAACCAATGACACAAACGCACATATTGGATGCACAAGATTGGTTAAAAACCCTAATTGGATTAGAACAAGCCTAGGGAGGACGAAAATCACCTAAAAGTTCAACCAATGAAACAAACGCACTTAATGGATGCACAAGATTGGTTTAAAAACCCTAATTGGATTAGAATAAGCCTACGTGGACGAAAATGACCCAAATGTTCAACAATTGACACAAACGCACTTATTGGATGCACAAGATTGGTTAACAAAAACCCTAATTGGATTAGAATAAGCCTACGGTGGACGAAAATGACCTAAATGATCTACCATTGACACAAACGCACTTATTGGATGCACAAGATTGTTTAAAAACCCTAATTGGCTTAGAATAAGCCTAGGGAGGACGAATATGATCTAAATGTTCAACCAATGACACAAACGCACATATTGGATGCACAAGATTGGTTTAAAAACCCTAATTGGATTAGAATAAGCCTACGTGGACGAAAATGACCCAAATGTTCAACAATTGACACAAACGCACTTATTGGATGCACATGATTGAGAAAAAACCCTAATTGGATTAGAATAAGCCTAGGGTGGGCAAAAATGACCTAAATGTTCAACCAATGACACAAACGCACTTATTGGATGCACAAGATTGGTTAAAAACCCTAATTGGATTAGAATAAGCCTAGGGATGACGAAAATGACCTAAATGTTCAACCAATGACACAAACGCACTTATTAGATGCACAAGATTGGTTAAAAACCCTAATTGGCTTAGAATAAGCCTACGGAGGACGAATATGATCTAAATGTTCAACCAATGACACAAACGCACATATTGGATGCACAAGCCTAATTGGATTAGAACAAGCCTAGGGAGGACGAAAATCACCTAAATGTTCAACCAATGACACAAACGCACTTAATGGATGCACAAGATTGGTTTAAAAACCCTAATTGAATTAAAATAAGCCTACAGTGGACGAAAATGACCTAAATGTTCAACCATTGACACAAACGCACTTATTGGATGCACATGATTGAGAAAAAACCCTAATTGGATTAGAATAAGCCTAGGGTGGGCAAAAATGACCTAAATGATCAACCAATGACACAAACGCACTTATTCGATGCACAAGATTGGTTAAAAACCCTAATTGGATTAGAATAAGCCTATGGATGATGAAAATGACCTAAATGTTCAACCAATGACACAAACGCACTTATTGGATGCACAAGATTGGTTAAAAATCCTAATTGGCTTAGAATAAGCCTAGGGAGGACGAATATGATCTAAATGTTCAACCAATGACACAAACGCACATATTGGATGCACAAGATTAGATAAAAACCCTAATTGGATTAGAATAAACCTAGGGATGACGAAAATGACATAAAAGTTCAACCAATGACACAAACGCATTTATTGGATGCACAGGGTTGGTTAGAAACCCTAATTGGATTAGAATAAGCATAAGGTGGACGATAATGACCTAAATGTTAAACCAATAACACAAATGCACTTATTGGATGCACAAGATTGGTTAAAAACGATCATTGGATTAGAATAAGCCTAGGGTGGACGATAATGACCTAATTGTTAAACCAATGACACAAATGCACTTATTGGATGCACAAGATTGGTTAAAAAATCCTAATTGGATTAGAATAAGCCTAGGGAGGACGAAAATGACCTTAATGTTCAACCAATGACACAAACGCACTTATTTAATGCACAAGATTGGTTAAAAAAACCCTAAATGGATTAGAATAAGCCTAGGGATGACGTAAATGACCTAAATGTTCAACCAATGACTCAAACGCACTTATTGGATGCACAAGTTTGGCTGAAAACCCTAATTGGATTAGAATAAGCCGATGGGGAATGAAAAATTACCTAAATGTTCAACCAATAACACAAACGCACATATTGGATGCACAAGATTGGTTAAAAACCCTAAATGGATTAGAATAAGCCTAGGGATGACGAAAATGACCTAAATGTTCAACCAATGACACAAACGCACATATTGGATGCACAACCCTAATTGGATTAGAACAAGCCTAGGAAGGACGAAAATCACCTAAATGTTCAACAAATGACACAAACGCACTTAATGGATGCACAAGATTGGTTAAAAAACCCTAATTTGATTAGAACAAGCCTACGGTGGGCGAAAATGACCTAAATGATCAACCATTGACACAAACGAACTTATTGGATGCACATAATTGGTTAAAAACACTAATTGGATTGGAATAAGCCTACGGTGGGCAAAAATGACCTAAATGTTCAACCAATGACACAAACGCACTTCTTGGATGCACAAGATTGGTAAAAAAAACCTAATTGGATTAGAATAAGCCTAGGGATGACGAAAATGACCTAAATGTTCAACCAATGACACAAACGCATTTATTGGATGCAGAGGGTTGGTTAAAAACCCTAATTGGATTAGAATAAGCCTAGGGTGGACGATAATGACCTAAATGTTAAACCAATGACACAAATGCACTTATTAGATGCATAAGATTGGTTAAAAACGATAATTGGATTAGAATAAGCCTAGGGAGGACGAAAATGACCTTAATGTTCAACCAATGACACAAACGCACTTATAAAATTCACAAGATTGGTTAAAAAATCCTTATTGGATTAGAATAAGCCTAGGGA
Source organism: Cicer chorassanicum (assembly GCA_037974735.1). Lineage (NCBI taxonomy): Eukaryota > Viridiplantae > Streptophyta > Magnoliopsida > Fabales > Fabaceae > Cicer > Cicer chorassanicum. The sequence goes on along the minus strand of JBBPBP010000004.1, from coordinate 47,576,387 downwards.
GGACGTAAATGACCTAAATGTTCAACCAATGACAAAAACGCACTTATTGGATGCACAAGATTGGTTAAAAACCCTAAATGGATTAGAATAAGCCTATGGAGGACGAAAATAACCTAAATGTTCAACCAATGACACAAATGCACTTAATGGATGCACAAGATTGGTTAAAAAACCCTAATTGGATTAGAATAAGCCTACGGTGGACGAAAATGACCTAAATGATCTACCATTGACACAAACGCACTTATTGGATGCACATGATTGGTTAAAAACCCTAATTGGATTGGAATAAACCTAAGGTGGGAAAAAATGACCTAAATGTTCAACCAATGACACAAACGCACTTATTGGATGCACAAGATTGGTTAAAAACCCTAATTGGCTTAGAATAAGCCTAGGGAGGACGAATATGATCTAAATGTTCAACCAATGACACAAACGCACATATTGGATGCACAACCCTAATTGGATTAGAACAAGCCTATGGAGGACGAAAATCACCTAAATGTTCAAGCAATGACACAAACGCACTTAATGGATGCACAAGATTGGTTTAAAAACCCTAATTGAATTAGAATAAGCCTACGGTGGACGAAAATGACCTAAATGTTCAACCATTGACACAAACGCACTTATTGGATGCACATGATTAAGAAAAAACCCTAATTGGAATAGAATTAGCCTAGGGTGGGCAAAAATGACCTAAATGATCAACCAATGACACAAACGCACTTATTCGATGCACAAGATTGGTTAAAAACCCTAATTGGATTAGAATAAGCCTAGGGATGACGAAAATGACCTAAATATTCAACCAATGACACAAACACACATATTGGATGCACAAGATTGGTTAAAAACTCTAATAGGATTAGAATAAGCCTAGGTTGGACAAAAATGACCTAAATGTTCAACCAATGACACAAACGCACTTATTGGATGCACAAGATTGGTTAAAAACCCTAATTGGATTAGAACAAGCCTAGGGAGGACGAAAATAACCTAAATGTTCAACCAATGACACAAATGCACTTAATGGATGCACAAGATTGGTTAAAAAACCCTAATTGGATTAGAATAAGCCTACGGTGGACGAAAATGACCTAAATGATCTACCATTGACACAAACGCACTTATTGGATGCACATGATTGGTTAAAAACCCTAATTGGATTGGAATAAACCTAAGGTGGGAAAAAATGACCTAAATGTTCAACCAATGACACAAACGCACTTATTGGATGCACAAGATTGGTTAAAAACCCTAATTGGCTTAGAATAAGCCTAGGGAGGACGAATATGATCTAAATGTTCAACCAATGACACAAACGCACATATTGGATGCACAACCCTAATTGGATTAGAACAAGCCTATGGAGGACGAAAATCACCTAAATGTTCAAGCAATGACACAAACGCACTTAATGGATGCACAAGATTGGTTTAAAAACCCTAATTGAATTAGAATAAGCCTACGGTGGACGAAAATGACCTAAATGTTCAACCATTGACACAAACGCACTTATTGGATGCACATGATTGAGAAAAAACCCTAATTGGATTAGAATAAGCCTAGGGTGGGCAAAAATGACCTAAATGATCAACCAATGACACAAACGCACTTATTCGATGCACAAGATTGGTTAAAAACCCTAATTGGATTAGAATAAGCCTATGGATGATGAAAATGACCTAAATGTTCAACCAATGACACAAACGCACTTATTGGATGCACAAGATTGGTTAAAAATCCTAATTGGCTTAGAATAAGCCTAGGGAGGACGAATATGATCTAAATGTTCAACCAATGACACAAACGCACATATTGGATGCACAAGATTAGATAAAAACCCTAATTGGATTAGAATAAACCTAGGGATGACGAAAATGACATAAAAGTTCAACCAATGACACAAACGCATTTATTGGATGCACAGGGTTGGTTAGAAACCCTAATTGGATTAGAATAAGCATAAGGTGGACGATAATGACCTAAATGTTAAACCAATAACACAAATGCACTTATTGGATGCACAAGATTGGTTAAAAACGATCATTGGATTAGAATAAGCCTAGGGTGGACGATAATGACCTAATTGTTAAACCAATGACACAAATGCACTTATTGGATGCACAAGATTGGTTAAAAAATCCTAATTGGATTAGAATAAGCCTAGGGAGGACGAAAATGACCTTAATGTTCAACCAATGACACAAACGCACTTATTTAATGCACAAGATTGGTTAAAAAAACCCTAAATGGATTAGAATAAGCCTAGGGATGACGTAAATGACCTAAATGTTCAACCAATGACTCAAACGCACTTATTGGATGCACAAGTTTAGCTGAAAACCCTAATTGGATTAGAATAAGCCGATGGGGAATGAAAAATTACCTAAATGTTCAACCAATAACACAAACGCACATATTGGATGCACAAGATTGGTTAAAAACCCTAAATGGATTAGAATAAGCCTAGGGATGATGAAAATGACCTAAATGTTCAACCAATGACACAAACGCACATATTGGATGCACAACCCTAATTGGATTAGAACAAGCCTAGGGAGGACGAAAATCACCTAAATGTTCAACAAATGACACAAACGCACTTAATGGATGCACAAGATTGGTTAAAAAACCCTAATTTGATTAGAACAAGCCTACGGTGGGCGAAAATGACCTAAATGATCAACCATTGACACAAACGAACTTATTGGATGCACATAATTGGTTAAAAACACTAATTGGATTGGAATAAGCCTACGGTGGGCAAAAATGACCTAAATGTTCAACCAATGACACAAACGCACTTCTTGGATGCACAAGATTGGTAAAAAAACCCTAATTGGATTAGAATAAGCCTAGGGATGACGAAAATGACCTAAATGTTCAACCAATGACACAAACGCATTTATTGGATGCAGAGGGTTGGTTAAAAACCCTAATTGGATTAGAATAAGCCTAGGGTGGACGATAATGACCTAAATGTTAAACCAATGACACAAATGCACTTATTAGATGCATAAGATTGGTTAAAAACGATAATTGGATTAGAATAAGCCTAGGGAGGACGAAAATGACCTTAATGTTCAACCAATGACACAAACGCACTTATAAAATTCACAAGATTGGTTAAAAAATCCTTATTGGATTAGAATAAGCCTAGGGATGACGAAAATGACCTAAATGTTCAACCAATGACACAAACGCACTTATTAGATGCACAAGATTGGTTAAAAACCCTAATTGGCTTAGAATAAGCCTACGGAGGACGAATATGATCTAAATGTTCAACCAATGACACAAACGCACATATTGGATGCACAAGCCTAATTGGATTAGAACAAGCCTAGGGAGGACGAAAATCACCTAAATGTTCAACCAATGACACAAACGCACTTAATGGATGCACAAGATTGGTTTAAAAACCCTAATTGAATTAAAATAAGCCTACAGTGGACGAAAATGACCTAAATGTTCAACCATTGACACAAACGCACTTATTGGATGCACATGATTGAGAAAAAACCCTAATTGGATTAGAATAAGCCTAGGGTGGGCAAAAATGACCTAAATGATCAACCAATGACACAAACGCACTTATTCGATGCACAAGATTGGTTAAAAACCCTAATTGGATTAGAATAAGCCTATGGATGATGAAAATGACCTAAATGTTCAACCAATGACACAAACGCACTTATTGGATGCACAAGATTGGTTAAAAATCCTAATTGGCTTAGAATAAGCCTAGGGAGGACGAATATGATCTAAATGTTCAACCAATGACACAAACGCACATATTGGATGCACAAGATTAGATAAAAACCCTAATTGGATTAGAATAAACCTAGGGATGACGAAAATGACATAAAAGTTCAACCAATGACACAAACGCATTTATTGGATGCACAGGGTTGGTTAGAAACCCTAATTGGATTAGAATAAGCATAAGGTGGACGATAATGACCTAAATGTTAAACCAATAACACAAATGCACTTATTGGATGCACAAGATTGGTTAAAAACGATCATTGGATTAGAATAAGCCTAGGGTGGACGATAATGACCTAATTGTTAAACCAATGACACAAATGCACTTATTGGATGCACAAGATTGGTTAAAAAATCCTAATTGGATTAGAATAAGCCTAGGGAGGACGAAAATGACCTTAATGTTCAACCAATGACACAAACGCACTTATTTAATGCACAAGATTGGTTAAAAAAACCCTAAATGGATTAGAATAAGCCTAGGGATGACGTAAATGACCTAAATGTTCAACCAATGACTCAAACGCACTTATTGGATGCACAAGTTTGGCTGAAAACCCTAATTGGATTAGAATAAGCCGATGGGGAATGAAAAATTACCTAAATGTTCAACCAATAACACAAACGCACATATTGGATGCACAAGATTGGTTAAAAACCCTAAATGGATTAGAATAAGCCTAGGGATGACGAAAATGACCTAAATGTTCAACCAATGACACAAACGCACATATTGGATGCACAACCCTAATTGGATTAGAACAAGCCTAGGGAGGACGAAAATCACCTAAATGTTCAACAAATGACACAAACGCACTTAATGGATGCACAAGATTGGTTAAAAAACCCTAATTTAATTAGAACAAGCCTACGGTGGGCGAAAATGACCTAAATGATCAACCATTGACACAAACGAACTTATTGGATGCACATAATTGGTTAAAAACACTAATTGGATTGGAATAAGCCTACGGTGGGCAAAAATGACCTAAATGTTCAACCAATGACACAAACGCACTTCTTGGATGCACAAGATTGGTAAAAAAACCCTAATTGGATTAGAATAAGCCTAGGGATGACGAAAATGACCTAAATGTTCAACCAATGACACAAACGCATTTATTGGATGCAGAGGGTTGGTTAAAAACCCTAATTGGATTAGAATAAGCCTAGGGTGGACGATAATGACCTAAATGTTAAACCAATGACACAAATGCACTTATTAGATGCATAAGATTGGTTAAAAACGATAATTGGATTAGAATAAGCCTAGGGAGGACGAAAATGACCTTAATGTTCAACCAATGACACAAACGCACTTATAAAATTCACAAGATTGGTTAAAAAATCCTTATTGGATTAGAATAAGCCTAGGGAGGACGTAAATGACCTAAATGTTCAACCAATGACAAAAACGCACTTATTGGATGCACAAGATTGGTTAAAAACCCTAAATGGATTAGAATAAGCCTATGGAGAACGAAAATGACCCAAATGTTCAACCAATGACACAAACACACATATTGGATGCACAAGATTGGTTAAAAACTCTAATAGGATTAGAATAAGCCTAGGTTGGACAAAAATGACCTAAATGTTCAACCAATGACACAAACGCACTTATTGGATGCACAAGATTGGTTAAAAACCCTAATTGGATTAGAACAAGCCTAGGGAGGACGAAAATAACCTAAATGTTCAACCAATGACACAAATGCACTTAATGGATGCACAAGATTGGTTAAAAAACCCTAATTGGATTAGAATAAGCCTACGGTGGACGAAAATGACCTAAATGATCTACCATTGACACAAACGCACTTATTCGATGCACAAGATTGGTTAAAAACCCTAATTGGATTAGAATAAGCCTATGGATGATGAAAATGACCTAAATGTTCAACCAATGACACAAACGCACTTATTGGATGCACAAGATTGGTTAAAAACCCTAATTGGCTTAGAATAAGCCTAGGGAGGACGAATATGATCTAAATGTTCAACCAATGACACAAACGCACATATTGGATGCACAACCCTAATTGGATTAGAACAAGCCTATGGAGGACGAAAATCACCTAAATGTTCAAGCAATGACACAAACGCACTTAATGGATGCACAAGATTCGTTTAAAAACCCTAATTGAATTAGAATAAGCCTACGGTGGACGAAAATGACCTAAATGTTCAACCATTGACACAAACGCACTTATTGGATGCACATGATTGAGAAAAAACCCTAATTGGATTAGAATAAGCCTAGGGTGGGCAAAAATGACCTAAATGATCAACCAATGACACAAACGCACTTATTCGATGCACAAGATTGGTTAAAAACCCTAATTGGATTAGAATAAGCCTATGGATGATGAAAATGACCTAAATGTTCAACCAATGACACAAACGCACTTATTGGATGCACAAGATTGGTTAAAAATCCTAATTGGCTTAGAATAAGCCTAGGGAGGACGAATATGATCTAAATGTTCAACCAATGACACAAACGCACATATTGGATGCACAAGATTAGATAAAAACCCTAATTGGATTAGAATAAACCTAGGGATGACGAAAATGACATAAAAGTTCAACCAATGACACAAACGCATTTATTGGATGCACAGGGTTGGTTAGAAACCCTAATTGGATTAGAATAAGCATAAGGTGGACGATAATGACCTAAATGTTAAACCAATAACACAAATGCACTTATTGGATGCACAAGATTGGTTAAAAACGATCATTGGATTAGAATAAGCCTAGGGTGGACGATAATGACCTAATTGTTAAACCAATGACACAAATGCACTTATTGGATGCACAAGATTGGTTAAAAAATCCTAATTGGATTAGAATAAGCCTAGGGAGGACGAAAATGACCTTAATGTTCAACCAATGACACAAACGCACTTATTTAATGCACAAGATTGGTTAAAAAAACCCTAAATGGATTAGAATAAGCCTAGGGATGACGTAAATGACCTAAATGTTCAACCAATGACTCAAACGCACTTATTGGATGCACAAGTTTGGCTGAAAACCCTAATTGGATTAGAATAAGCCGATGGGGAATGAAAAATTACCTAAATGTTCAACCAATAACACAAACGCACATATTGGATGCACAAGATTGGTTAAAAACCCTAAATGGATTAGAATAAGCCTAGGGATGACGAAAATGACCTAAATGTTCAACCAATGACACAAACGCACATATTGGATGCACAACCCTAATTGGATTAGAACAAGCCTAGGAAGGACGAAAATCACCTAAATGTTCAACAAATGACACAAACGCACTTAATGGATGCACAAGATTGGTTAAAAAACCCTAATTTGATTAGAACAAGCCTACGGTGGGCGAAAATGACCTAAATGATCAACCATTGACACAAACGAACTTATTGGATGCACATAATTGGTTAAAAACACTAATTGGATTGGAATAAGCCTACGGTGGGCAAAAATGACCTAAATGTTCAACCAATGACACAAACGCACTTCTTGGATGCACAAGATTGGTAAAAAAACCCTAATTGGATTAGAATAAGCCTAGGGATGACGAAAATGACCTAAATGTTCAACCAATGACACAAACGCATTTATTGGATGCAGAGGGTTGGTTAAAAACCCTAATTGGATTAGAATAAGCCTAGGGTGGACGATAATGACCTAAATGTTAAACCAATGACACAAATGCACTTATTAGATGCATAAGATTGGTTAAAAACGATAATTGGATTAGAATAAGCCTAGGGAGGACGAAAATGACCTTAATGTTCAACCAATGACACAAACGCACTTATAAAATTCACAAGATTGGTTAAAAAATCCTTATTGGATTAGAATAAGCCTAGGGAGGACGTAAATGACCTAAATGTTCAACCAATGACAAAAACGCACTTATTGGATGCACAAGATTGGTTAAAAACCCTAAATGGATTAGAATAAGCCTATGGAGAACGAAAATGACCCAAATGTTCAACCAATGACACAAACACACATATTGGATGCACAAGATTGGTTAAAAACTCTAATAGGATTAGAATAAGCCTAGGTTGGACAAAAATGACCTAAATGTTCAACCAATGACACAAACGCACTTATTGGATGCACAAGATTGGTTAAAAACCCTAATTGGATTAGAACAAGCCTAGGGAGGACGAAAATAACCTAAATGTTCAACCAATGACACAAATGCACTTAATGGATGCACAAGATTGGTTAAAAAACCCTAATTGGATTAGAATAAGCCTACGGTGGACGAAAATGACCTAAATGATCTACCATTGACACAAACGCACTTATTGGATGCACATGATTGGTTAAAAACCCTAATTGGATTGGAATAAACCTAAGGTGGGAAAAAATGACCTAAATGTTCAACCAATGACACAAACGCACTTATTGGATGCACAAGATTGGTTAAAAACCCTAATTGGCTTAGAATAAGCCTAGGGAGGACGAATATGATCTAAATGTTCAACCAATGACACAAACGCACATATTGGATGCACAACCCTAATTGGATTAGAACAAGCCTATGGAGGACGAAAATCACCTAAATGTTCAAGCAATGACACAAACGCACTTAATGGATGCACAAGATTGGTTTAAAAACCCTAATTGAATTAGAATAAGCCTACGGTGGACGAAAATGACCTAAATGTTCAACCATTGACACAAACGCACTTATTGGATGCACATGATTGAGAAAAAACCCTAATTGGATTAGAATAAGCCTAGGGTGGGCAAAAATGACCTAAATGATCAACCAATGACACAAACGCACTTATTCGATGCACAAGATTGGTTAAAAACCCTAATTGGATTAGAATAAGCCTATGGATGATGAAAATGACCTAAATGTTCAACCAATGACACAAACGCACTTATTGGATGCACAAGATTGGTTAAAAACCCTAATTGGCTTAGAATAAGCCTAGGGAGGACGAATATGATCTAAATGTTCAACCAATGACACAAACGCACATATTGGATGCACAACCCTAATTGGATTAGAACAAGCCTATGGAGGACGAAAATCACCTAAATGTTCAAGCAATGACACAAACGCACTTAATGGATGCACAAGATTCGTTTAAAAACCCTAATTGAATTAGAATAAGCCTACGGTGGACGAAAATGACCTAAATGTTCAACCATTGACACAAACGCACTTATTGGATGCACATGATTGAGAAAAAACCCTAATTGGATTAGAATAAGCCTAGGGTGGGCAAAAATGACCTAAATGATCAACCAATGACACAAACGCACTTATTCGATGCACAAGATTGGTTAAAAACCCTAATTGGATTAGAATAAGCCTATGGATGATGAAAATGACCTAAATGTTCAACCAATGACACAAACGCACTTATTGGATGCACAAGATTGGTTAAAAATCCTAATTGGCTTAGAATAAGCCTAGGGAGGACGAATATGATCTAAATGTTCAACCAATGACACAAACGCACATATTGGATGCACAAGATTAGATAAAAACCCTAATTGGATTAGAATAAACCTAGGGATGACGAAAATGACATAAAAGTTCAACCAATGACACAAACGCATTTATTGGATGCACAGGGTTGGTTAGAAACCCTAATTGGATTAGAATAAGCATAAGGTGGACGATAATGACCTAAATGTTAAACCAATAACACAAATGCACTTATTGGATGCACAAGATTGGTTAAAAACGATCATTGGATTAGAATAAGCCTAGGGTGGACGATAATGACCTAATTGTTAAACCAATGACACAAATGCACTTATTGGATGCACAAGATTGGTTAAAAAATCCTAATTGGATTAGAATAAGCCTAGGGAGGACGAAAATGACCTTAATGTTCAACCAATGACACAAACGCACTTATTTAATGCACAAGATTGGTTAAAAAAACCCTAAATGGATTAGAATAAGCCTAGGGATGACGTAAATGACCTAAATGTTCAACCAATGACTCAAACGCACTTATTGGATGCACAAGTTTGGCTGAAAACCCTAATTGGATTAGAATAAGCCGATGGGGAATGAAAAATTACCTAAATGTTCAACCAATAACACAAACGCACATATTGGATGCACAAGATTGGTTAAAAACCCTAAATGGATTAGAATAAGCCTAGGGATGACGAAAATGACCTAAATGTTCAACCAATGACACAAACGCACATATTGGATGCACAACCCTAATTGGATTAGAACAAGCCTAGGGAGGACGAAAATCACCTAAATGTTCAACCAATGACACAAACGCACTTAATGGATGCACAAGATTGGTTTAAAAACCCTAATTGAATTAGAATAAGCCTACGGTGGACGAAAATGACCTAAATGTTCAACCATTGACACAAACGCACTTATTGGATGCACATGATTGAGAAAAAACCCTAATTGGATTAGAATAAGCCTAGGGTGGGCAAAAATGACCTAAATGATCAACCAATGACAGAAACGCACTTATTCAATGCACAAGATTGGTTAAAAACCCTAATTGGATTAGAATAAGCCTAGGGATGACGAAAATGACCTAAATGTTCAACCAATGACACAAACGCACTTATTGGATGCACAAGATTGGTTAAAAATCCTAATTGGCTTAGAATAAGCCTAGGGAGGACGAATATGATCTAAATGTTCAACCAATGACACAAACGCACATATTGGATGCACAAGATTGGATAAAAACCCTAATTGGATTAGAATAAACCTAGGGATGACGAAAATGACCTAAATGTTCAACCAATGACACAAACGCATATATTGGTTGCACAGGGTTGGTTAGAAACCCTAATTGGATTAGAATAAGCATAAGGTGGACGATAATGACCTAAATGTTAAACCAATAACACAAATGCACTTATTGGATGCAAAAGATTGGTTAAAAACGATCATTGGATTAGAATAAGCCTAGGGTGGACGATAATGACCTAATTGTTAAACCAATGACACAAATGCACTTATTGGATGCACAAGATTGGTTAAAAAATCCTAATTGGATTAGAATAATCCTAGAGAGGACGAAAATGACCTTAATGTTCAACCAATGACACAAACGCACTTATTAAATGCACAAGATTGGTTAAAAAAACCCTAAATGGATTAGAATAAGCCTAGGGAGGACGTCAATGACCTAAATGTTCAACCAATGACACAAACGCACTTATTGGATGCACAAGTTTGGCTGAAAACCCTAATTGGATTAGAATAAGCCGATGGGAAACGAAAAATTACCTAAATGTTCAACCAATAACACAAACGCACATATTGGATGCACAAGATTGGTTAAAAACTCTAATAGGATTAGAATAAGCCTATGGTGGACAAAAATGACCTAAATGTTCAACCAATGATACAAACGCACTTATTGGATGCACAAGATTGGTTAAAAACCCTAATAGAAATAGAACATGCCTAGGGAGGATGAAAATCACCTAAATGTTCAACCAATGACACAAACGCACTTAATGGATGCACAAGATTGGTTAAAAAACCCTAATTAGATTAGAATAAGCCTACGATGGACAAAAATGACCTAAATGTTCAACCAATGACACAAACGCACTTATTGGATGCACAAGATTGGTTAAAAACCCTAATTGGATTAGAACAAGCCTAGGGAGGACGAAAATAACCTAAATGTTCAACCAATGACACAAACGCACTTAATGGATGCACAAGATTGGTTAAAAAACCCTAATTGGATTAGAATAAGCCTACGGTGGACAAAAATGACCTAAATGTTCAACCAATGACACAAACGCACTTATTGGATGCACAAGATTGGTTAAAAACCCTAATTGGATTAGAACAAGCCTAGGGAGGACGAAAATAACCTAAATGTTCAACCAATGACACAAACGCACTTAATGGATGCACAAGATTGGTTAACAAAAACCCTAATTGGATTAGAATAAGCCTACGGTGGACGAAAATGACCTAAATGATCTACCATTGACACAAACGCACTTATTGGATGCACAAGATTGGTTAAAAACCCTAATTGGCTTAGAATAAGCCTAGGGAGGACGAATATGATCTAAATGTTCAACCAATGACACAAACGCACATATTGGATGCACAAGATTGGTTAAAAACCCTAATTGGATTAGAACAAGCCTAGGGAGGACGAAAATCACCTAAATGTTCAACCAATGAAACAAACGCACTTAATGGATGCACAAGATTGGTTTAAAAACCCTAATTGGATTAGAATAAGCCTACGTGGACGAAAATGACCCAAATGTTCAACAATTGACACAAACGCACTTATTGGATGCACATGATTGAGAAAAAACCCTAATTGGATTAGAATAAGCCTAGGGTGGGCAAAAATGACCTAAATGTTCAACCAATGACACAAACGCACTTATTGGATGCACAAGATTGGTTAAAAACCCTAATTGGATTAGAATAAGCCTAGGGATGACGAAAATGACCTAAATGTTCAACCAATGACACAAACGCACTTATTAGATGCACAAGATTGGTTAAAAACCCTAATTGGCTTAGAATAAGCCTACGGAGGACGAATATGATCTAAATGTTCAACCAATGACACAAACGCACATATTGGATGCACAAGCCTAATTGGATTAGAACAAGCCTAGGGAGGACGAAAATCACCTAAATGTTCAACCAATGACACAAACGCACTTAATGGATGCACAAGATTGGTTTAAAAACCCTAATTGAATTAGAATAAGCCTACGGTGGACGAAAATGACCTAAATGTTCAACCATTGACACAAACGCACTTATTGGATGCACATGATTGAGAAAAAACCCTAATTGGATTAGAATAAGCCTAGGGTGGGCAAAAATGACCTAAATGTTCAACCAATGACACAAACGCACTTATTGGATGCACAAGATTGGTTAAAAACCCTAATTGGCTTAGAATAAGCCTAGGGAGGACGAATATGATCTAAATGTACAACCAATGACACAAACGCACATATTGGATGCACAAGATTGGTTAAAAACCCTAATTGGATTAGAACAAGCCTAGGGAGGACAAAAATCACCTAAATGTTCAACCAATGACACAAACGCACTTAATGGATGCACAAGATTGGTTTAAAAACCCTAATTGGATTAGAATAAGCCTACGTGGACGAAAATGACCCAAATGTTCAACAATTAACACAAACGCACTTATTGGATGCACATGATTGAGAAAAAACCCTAATTGGATTAGAATAAGCCTAGGGTTGGCAAAAATGACCTAAATGTTCAACCAATGACACAAACGCACTTATTGGATGCACAAGATTGGTTAAAAACCCTAATTGGATTAGAATAAGCCTAGGGATGACGAAAATGACCTAAATGTTCAACCAATGACACAAACGCACTTATTGGATGCACAAGATTGGTTAAAAACCCTAATTGGGTTATAATAAGCCTAGGGAGGACGAATATGATCTAAATGTTCAACCAATGACACAAACGCACATATTGGATGCACAACCCTAATTGGATTAGAACAAGCCTAGGGAGGACGAAAAAAACCTAAATGTTCAACCAATGACACAAACGCACTTAATGGATGCACAAGATTGGTTTAAAAACCCTAATTGGATTAGAATAAGCCTACGTGGACGAAAATGACCCAAATGTTCAACAATTGACACAAACGCACTTATTGGATGCACATGATTGAGAAAAAACCCTAATTGGATTAGAATAAGCCTAGGGTGGGCAAAAATGACCTAAACGTTCAACCAATGACACAAACGCACTTATTGGATGCACAAGATTGGTTAAAAACCCTAATTGGATTAGAATAAGCCTAGGGATGACGAAAATGACCTAAATGTTCAACCAATGACACAAACGCACTTATTGGATGCACAAGATTGGTTAAAAACCCTAATTGGCTTAGAATAAGCCTAGGGAGGACGAATATGATGTAAATGTACAACCAATGACACAAACGCACATATTGGATGCACAAGATTGGTTAAAAACCCTAATTGGATTAGAACAAGCCTAGGGAGGACAAAAATCACCTAAATGTTCAACCAATGACACAAACGCACTTAATGGATGCACAAGATTGGTTTAAAAACCCTAATTGGATTAGAATAAGCCTACGTGGACGAAAATGACCCAAATGTTCAACAATTGACACAAACGCACTTATTGGATGCACATGATTGAGAAAAAACCCTAATTGGATTAGAATAAGCCTAAGGTGGGCAAAAATGACTTAAATGTTCAACCAATGACACAAACGCACTTATTGGATGCACAAGATTGGTTAAAAACCCTAATTGGATTAGAATAAGCCTAGGGATGACGAAAATGACCTAAATGTTCAACCAATGACACAAACGCACTTATTAGATGCACAAGATTGGTTAAAAACCCTAATTGGCTTAGAATAAGCCTACGGAGGACGAATATGATCTAAATGTTCAACCAATGACACAAACGCACATATTGGATGCACAACCCGAATTGGATTAGAACAAGCCTAGGGAGGACGAAAATCACCTAAATGTTCAACCAATGACACAAACGCACTTAATGGATGCACAAGATTGGTTTAAAAACCCTAATTGAATTAGAATAAGCCTACGGTGGACGAAAATGACCTAAATGTTCAACCATTGACACAAACGCACTTATTGGATGCACATGATTGAGAAAAAACCCTAATTGGATTAGAATAAGCCTAGGGTGGGCAAAAATGACCTAAATGATCAACCAATGACAGAAACGCACTTATTCGATGCACAAGATTGGTTAAAAACCCTAATTGGATTAGAATAAGCCTATGGATGATGAAAATGACCTAAATGTTCAACCAATGACACAAACGCACTTATTGGATGCACAAGATTGGTTAAAAATCCTAATTGGCTTAGAATAAGCCTAGGGAGGACGAATATGATCTAAATGTTCAACCAATGACACAAACGCACATATTGGATGCACAAGATTAGATAAAAACCCTAATTGGATTAGAATAAACCTAGGGATGACGAAAATGACATAAAAGTTCAACCAATGACACAAACGCATTTATTGGATGCACAGGGTTGGTTAGAAACCCTAATTGGATTAGAATAAGCATAAGGTGGACGATAATGACCTAAATGTTAAACCAATAACACAAATGCACTTATTGGATGCACAAGATTGGTTAAAAACGATCATTGGATTAGAATAAGCCTAGGGTGGACGATAATGACCTAATTGTTAAACCAATGACACAAATGCACTTATTGGATGCACAAGATTGGTTAAAAAATCCTAATTTGATTAGAATAAGCCTAGGGAGGACGAAAATGACCTTAATGTTCAACCAATTACACAAACGCACTTATTTAATGCACAAGATTGGTTAAAAAACCCTAAATGGATTAGAATAAGCCTAGGGATGACGTAAATGACCTAAATGTTCAACCAATGACTCAAACGCACTTATTGGATGCACAAGTTTGGCTGAAAACCCTAATTGGATTAGAATAAGCCGATGGGGAATGAAAAATTACCTAAATGTTCAACCAATAACACAAACGCACATATTGGATGCACAAGATTGGTTAAAAACCCTAATAGGAATAGAACAAGCCTAGGGAGGATGAAAATCACCTAAATGTTCAAACAATGACACAAACGCACTTAATGGATGCACAAGATTGGTTAAAAAACCCTAATTAGATCAGAATAAGCCTACGGTGGACAAAAATGACCTAAATGTTCAACCAATGACACAAATGCACTTATTGGATGCACAAGATTGGTTAAAAACCCTAATAGGAATAGAACAAGCCTAGGGAGGACGAAAATAACCTAAATGTTCAACCCATGAACAAACGCACTTAATGGATGCACAAGATTGGTTAAAAAACCCTAATTAGATTAGAATAAGCCTACGGTGGCAAAAATGACCTAAATGTTCAACCAATGACATAAACGCACTTATTGGATGCACAAGATTGGTTAAAAACCCTAATTTGATTAGAACAAGCCTAGGGAGGACGAAAATAACCTAAATGTTCAACCAATGAACAAACGCACTTAATGGATGCACAAGATTGGTTAAAAAACCCTAATTGGATTAGAATAAGCCTACGGTGGACGAAAATGACCTAAATGATCTACCATTGACACAAACGCACTTATTGGATGCACATGATTGGGTAAAAACCCTAATTGGATTGGAATAAGCCTAGGGTGGGAAAAAATGACCTAAATGTTCAACCAATGACACAAACGCACTTATTGGATGCACAAGATTGGTTAAAAACCCTAATTGGATTAGAATAAGCCTAGGGTGGGCAAAAATGACCTAAACGTTCAACCAATGACACAAACGCACTTATTGGATGCACAAGATTGGTTAAAAACCCTAATTGGATTAGAATAAGCCTAGGGATGACGAAAATGACCTAAATGTTCAACCAATGACACAAACGCACTTATTGGATGCACAAGATTGGTTAAAAACCCTAATTGGCTTAGAATAAGCCTAGGGAGGACGAATATGATCTAAATGTACAACCAATGACACAAACGCACATATTGGATGCACAAGATTGGTTAAAAACCCTAATTGGATTAGAACAAGCCTAGGGAGGACAAAAATCACCTAAATGTTCAACCAATGACACAAACGCACTTAATGGATGCACAAGATTGGTTAAAAAACCCTAATTGGATTAGAATAAGCCTACGGTGGACAAAAATGACCTAAATGTTCAACCAATGACACAAACGCACTTATTGGATGCACAAGATTGGTTAAAAACCCTAATTGGATTAGAACAAGCCTAGGGAGGACGAAAATAACCTAAATGTTCAACCAATGACACAAACGCACTTAATGGATGCACAAGATTGGTTAACAAAAACCCTAATTGGATTAGAATAAGCCTACGGTGGACGAAAATGACCTAAATGATCTACCATTGACACAAACGCACTTATTGGATGCACAAGATTGGTTAAAAACCCTAATTGGCTTAGAATAAGCCTAGGGAGGACGAATATGATCTAAATGTTCAACCAATGACACAAACGCACATATTGGATGCACAAGATTGGTTAAAAACCCTAATTGGATTAGAACAAGCCTAGGGAGGACGAAAATCACCTAAATGTTCAACCAATGAAACAAACGCACTTAATGGATGCACAAGATTGGTTTAAAAACCCTAAATGGATTAGAATAAGCCTACGTGGACGAAAATGACCCAAATGTTCAACAATTGACACAAACGCACTTATTGGATGCACATGATTGAGAAAAAAACCCTAATTGGATTAGAATAAGCCTAAGGTGGGCAAAAATGACTTAAATGTTCAACCAATGACACAAACGCACTTATTGGATGCACAAGATTGGTTAAAAACCCTAATTGGATTAGAATAAGCCTAGGGATGACGAAAATGACCTAAATGTTCAACCAATGACACAAACGCACTTATTAGATGCACAAGATTGGTTAAAAACCCTAATTGGCTTAGAATAAGCCTACGGAGGACGAATATGATCTAAATGTTCAACCAATGACACAAACGCACATATTGGATGCACAAGCCTAATTGGATTAGAACAAGCCTAGGGAGGACGAAAATCACCTAAATGTTCAACCAATGACACAAACGCACTTAATGGATGCACAAGATTGGTTTAAAAACCCTAATTGAATTAGAATAAGCCTACGGTGGACGAAAATGACCTAAATGTTCAACCATTGACACAAACGCACTTATTGGATGCACATGATTGAGAAAAAACCCTAATTGGATTAGAATAAGCCTAGGGTGGGCAAAAATGACCTAAATGATCAACCAATGACAGAAACGCACTTATTCAATGCACAAGATTGGTTAAAAACCCTAATTGGATTAGAATAAGCCTAGGGATGACGAAAATGACCTAAATGTTCAACCAATGACACAAACGCACTTATTGGATGCACAAGATTGGTTAAAAATCCTAATTGGCTTAGAATAAGCCTAGGGAGGACGAATATGATCTAAATGTTCAACCAATGACACAAACGCACATATTGGATGCACAAGATTGGATAAAAACCCTAATTGGATTAGAATAAACCTAGGGATGACGAAAATGACCTAAATGTTCAACCAATGACACAAACGCATATATTGGTTGCACAGGGTTGGTTAGAAACCCTAATTGGATTAGAATAAGCATAAGGTGGACGATAATGACCTAAATGTTAAACCAATAACACAAATGCACTTATTGGATGCAAAAGATTGGTTAAAAACGATCATTGGATTAGAATAAGCCTAGGGTGGACGATAATGACCTAATTGTTAAACCAATGACACAAATGCACTTATTGGATGCACAAGATTGGTTAAAAAATCCTAATTGGATTAGAATAAGCCTAGGGAGGACGAAAATGACCTTAATGTTCAACCAATGACACAAACGCACTTATTAAATGCACAAGATTGGTTAAAAAAAACCTAAATGGATAAGAATAAGCCTAGGGAGGACGTAAATGACCTAAATGTTCAACCAATGACACAAACGCACTTATTTGATGCACAAGTTTGGCTGAAAACCCTAATTGGATTAGAATAAGCCGATGGGGAATGAAAAATTACCTAAATAATCAACCAATAACACAAACGCACATATTGGATGCACAAGATTGGTTAAAAACTCTAATAGGATTAGAATAAGCCTATGGTGGACAAAAATGACCTAAATGTTCAACCAATGATAGAAACGCACTTATTGGATGCACAAGATTGGTTAAAAACCCTAATAGGAATATAACAAGCCTAGGGAGGATGAAAATCACCTAAATGTTCAACCAATGACACAAACGCACTTAATGGATGCACAAGATTGGTTAAAAAACCCTAATTAGATTAGAATAAGCCTACGGTGGACAAAAATGACCTAAATGTTCAACCAATGACACAAACGCACTTATTGGATGCACAAGATTGGTTAAAAACCCTAATTGGATTAGAACAAGCCTAGGGAGGACGAAAATAACCTAAATGTTCAACCAATGAAACAAAAGCACTTAATGGATGCACAAGATTAGTTAAAAAACCCTAATTGGATTAGAATAAGCATACGGTGGACGAAAATGACCTAAATGATCTACCATTGACACAAACGCACTTATTGGATGCACATGATTGGTTAAAAACCCTAATTGGATTGGAATAAGCCTAGGGTGGGAAAAAATGACTTAAATGTTCAACCAATGACACAAACGCACTTATTGGATGCACAAGATTGGTTCAAAACCCTAATTGGCTTAGAATAAGCATAGGGAGGACGAATATGATCTAAATGTTCAACCAATGACACAAACGCACATATTGGATGCACAAGATTGGTTAAAAACCCTAATTGGATTAGAACAAGCCTAGGGAGGACGAAAATCACCTAAATGTTCAACCAATGACACAAACGCACTTAATGGATGCACAAGATTGGTTTAAAAACCCTAATTGAATTAAAATAAGCCTACGGTGGACGAAAATGACCTAAATGTTCAACCATTGACACAAACGCACTTATTGGATGCACATGATTGAGAAAAAACCCTAATTGGATTAGAATAAGTCTAGGGTGGGCAAAAATGACTTTAATGTTCAACCAATGACACAAACGCACTTATTCAATGCACAAGATTGGTTCAAAACCCTAATTGGATTAGAATAAGCCTAGGGATGACGAAAATGACCTAAATGTTCAACCAATGACACAAACGCACTTATTGGATGCACAAGATTGGTTAAAAATCCTAATTGGCTTAGAATAAGCCTAGGGAGGACGAATATGATCTAAATGTTCAACCAATGACACAAACGCACATATTGGATGCACAAGATTGGATAAAAACCCTAATTGGATTAGAACAAGCCTAGAGAGGACGAAAATATCCTAAATGTTCAACCAATGACACAAACGCACTTATTGGATGCACATGATTGAGAAAAAACCCTAATTGGATTAGAATAAGCCTAGGGTGGGCAAAAATGACCTTAATGTTCAACCAATGACACAAACGCACTAATTCAATGCACAAGATTGGTTAAAAACCCTAATTGGATTAGAATTAGCCTAGGGATGACGAAAATGACCTAAATGTTCAACCAATGACACAAACGCACTTATTGGATGCACAAGATTGGTTAAAAATCCTAATTGGCTTAGAATAAGCCTAGGGAGGACGAATATGATCTAAATGTTCAACCAATGACACAAACCCACATATTGGATGCACAAGATTGGATAAAAACCCTAATTGGATTAGAATAAACCTAGGGATGACGAAAATGACCTAAATGTTCAACCAATGACACAAACGCATTTATTGGATGCACAGGGTTGGTTAGAAACCCTAATTGGGTTAGAATAAGCATAAGGTGGACGATAATGACCTAAATGTTAAACCAATAACACAAATGCACTTATTGGATGCACAAGATTGGTTAAAAACGATCATTGGATTAGAATAAGCCTAGGGTGGACGATAATGACCTAAATTTTAAACCAATGACACAAATGCACTTATTGGATGCACAAGATTGGTTAAAAACCCTAATTGGCTTAGAATAAGCCTAGGGAGGACGAATATGATCTAAATGTACAACCAATGACACAAACGCACATATTGGATGCACAAGATTGGTTAAAAACCCTAATTGGATTAGAACAAGCCTAGGGAGGACAAAAATAACCTAAATGTTCAACCAATGACACAAACGCACTTAATGGATGCACAAGATTGGTTTAAAAACCCTAATTGGATTAGAATAAGCCTACGTGGACGAAAATGACCCAAATGTTCAACAATTGACACAAACGCACTTATTGGATGCACATGATTGAGAAAAACCCTAATTGGATTAGAATAAGCCTAGGGTGGGCAAAAATGACCTAAATGTTCAACCAATGACATAAACGCACTTATTGGATGCACAAGATTGGTTAAAAACCCTAATTTGATTAGAACAAGCCTAGGGAGGACGAAAATAACCTAAATGTTCAACCAATGAACAAACGCACTTAATGGATGCACAAGATTGGTTAAAAAACCCTAATTGGATTAGAATAAGCCTACGGTGGACGAAAATGACCTAAATGATCTACCATTGGCACAAACGCACTTATTGGATGCACATGATTGGTTAAAAACCCTAATTGGATTGGAATAAGCCTAGGGTGGGAAAAAATGACCTAAATGTTCAACCAATGACACAAACGCACTTATTGGATGCACAAGATTGGTTAAAAACCCTAATTGGATTAGAATAAGCCTAGGGAGGACGAAAATGACCTAAATGTTCAACCAATGACACAAACGCACTTATTGGATGCACAAGATTGGTTAAAAACCCTAATTGGATTAGAACAAGCCTAGGGAGGACGAAAATCACCTAAATGTTCAACCAATGACACAAACGCACTTAATGGATGCACAAGATTGGTTTAAAAACCCTAATTGGATTAGAATAAGCCTACGTGGACGAAAATGACCCAAATGTTCAACAATTGACACAAACGCACTTATTGGATGCACATGATTGAGAAAAACCCTAATTGGATTAGAATAAGCCTAGGGTGGGCAAAAATGACCTAAATGTTCAACCAATGACACAAACGCACTTATAGGATGCACAAGATTGGTTAAAAACCCTAAATGGATTAGAATAAGCCTAGGGATGACGAAAATGACCTAAATGTTCAACCAATGACACAAACGCACATATTGGATGCACAACCCTAATTGGATTAGAACAAGCCTAGGGAGGACGAAAATCACCTAAATGTTCAACCAATGACACAAACGCACTTAATGGATGCACAAGATTGGTTTAAAAACCCTAATTGAATTAGAATAAGCCTACGGTGGACGAAAATGACCTAAATGTTCAACCATTGACACAAACGCACTTATTGGATGCACATGATTGAGAAAAAACCCTAATTGGATTAGAATAAGCCTAGGGTGGGCAAAAATGACCTAAATGATCAACCAATGACAGAAACGCACTTATTCAATGCACAAGATTGGTTAAAAACCCTAATTGGATTAGAATAAGCCTAGGGATGACGAAAATGACCTAAATGTTCAACCAATGACACAAACGCACTTATTGGATGCACAAGATTGGTTAAAAATCCTAATTGGCTTAGAATAAGCCTAGGGAGGACGAATATCATCTAAATGTTCAACCAATGACACAAACGCACATATTGGATGCACAAGATTGGATAAAAACCCTAATTGGATTAGAATAAACCTAGGGATGACGAAAATGACCTAAATATTCAACCAATGACACAAACGCATTTATTGGTTGCACAGGGTTGGTTAGAAACCCTAATTGGATTAGAATAAGCATAAGGTGGACGATAATGACCTAAATGTTAAACCAATAACACAAATGCACTTATTGGATGCAAAAGATTGGTTAAAAACGATCATTGGATTAGAATAAGCCTAGGGTGGACGATAATGACCTAATTGTTAAACCAATGACACAAATGCACTTATTGGATGCACAAGATTGGTTAAAAAATCCTAATTGGATTAGAATAAGCCTAGGGAGGACGAAAATGACCTTAATGTTCAACCAATGACACAAACGCACTTATTAAATGCACAAGATTGGTTAAAAAAACCCTAAATGGATAAGAATAAGCCTAGGGAGGACGTAAATGACCTAAATGTTCAACCAATGACACAAACGCACTTATTGGATGCACAAGTTTGGCTGAAAACCCTAATTGGATTAGAATAAGCCGATGGGGAATGAAAAATTACCTAAATAATCAACCAATAACACAAACGCACATATTGGATGCACAAGATTGGTTAAAAACTCTAATAGGATTAGAATAAGCCTATGGTGGACAAAAATGACCTAAATGTTCAACCAATGATAGAAACGCACTTATTGGATGCACAAGATTGGTTAAAAACCCTAATAGGAATAGAACAAGCCTAGGGAGGATGAAAATCACCTAAATGTTCAACCAATGACACAAACGCACTTAATGGATGCACAAGATTGGTTAAAAAACCCTAATTAGATTAGAATAAGCCTACGGTGGACAAAAATGACCTAAATGTTCAACCAATGACACAAACGCACTTATTGGATGCACAAGATTGGTTAAAAACCCTAATTGGATTAGAACAAGCCTAGGGAGGACGAAAATAACCTAAATGTTCAACCAATGAAACAAAAGCACTTAATGGATGCACAAGATTAGTTAAAAAACCCTAATTGGATTAGAATAAGCATACGGTGGACGAAAATGACCTAAATGATCTACCATTGACACAAACGCACTTATTGGATGCACATGATTGGTTAAAAACCCTAATTGGATTGGAATAAGCCTAGGGTGGGAAAAAATGACTTAAATGTTCAACAAATGACACAAACGCACTTATTGGATGCACAAGATTGGTTCAAAACCCTAATTGGCTTAGAATAAGCATAGGGAGGACGAATATGATCTAAATGTTCAACCAATGACACAAACGCACATATTGGATGCACAAGATTGGTTAAAAACCCTAATTGGATTAGAACAAGCCTAGGGAGGACGAAAATCACCTAAATGTTCAACCAATGACACAAACGCACTTAATGGATGCACAAGATTGGTTAAAAAAACCCTAATTGGATTAGAATAATCCTACGGTGGACGAAAATGACCTAAATGATCAACCATTGACACAAACAAACTTATTGGATGCACATGATTGGTTAAAAACCCTAATTGAAATAGAATAAGCCTACGTTGGACGAAAATGACCTAAATGTTCAACCAATGACACAAACACACTTATTTGAAGCACAAGATTGGTTAAAAACCCTAATTGGATTAGAATAAGCCTAGGGATGACGAAAATGACCTAAATGTTCAACCAATGACACAAACGCACATATTGGATGCACAACATTGGTTAAAAACTCTAATAGGATTAGAATAAGCCTAGGGTGGACAAAAATGACCTAAATGTTCAACCAATGACACAAACGCACATATTGGATGCACAAGATTGGTTAAAAACTCTAATAGGATTAGAATAAGCCTAGGGTGGACCAAAATGACCTAAATGTTCAACCAATGACACAAACGCACTTAATGGATGCACAAGATTGGTTAAAAAACCCTAATTGGATTAAAATAAACCTACGGTAGACGAAAATGACCTAAATGATCTACCATTGACACAAACCCACTTATTGGAAGCACATGATTTGTTAAAAACCCTAATTGGATTGGAATAAGCCTAGGGTGGGAAAAAATGACCTAAATGTTCAACCAATGACACAAACGCACTTATTGGAAGCACAAGATTGGTTAAAAACACCTAATTGGATTAGAATAAGCCTAGGGATGACGAAAATGACCTAAATGTTCAACCAATGACACAAACACACTTATTGGATGCACAAGATTGGTTAAAAACCCTAATTGGATTAGAATAAGCCTAGGGATGACAAAAATGACCTAAATGTTCAACCTATGACACAAACGCACATATTGGATGCACAAGATTGGTTAAAAACTCTAATAGGATTAGAATAAGCGTAGGGTGGACAAAAATGACCTAAATGTTCAACCAATGACACAAACGCACTTATTGGATGCACAAGATTGGTTAAAAACCCTAATTGGATTAGAACAAGCCTAAGGAGGACGAAAATAACCTAAATATTTAACCAATGACACAAACGTACTTAATGGATGCACAAAATTGGTTAAAAAACCCTAATTGGATTAGAATAAGCCTACGGTGGACGAAAATGACCTAAATGATCTACCATTGTTACAAACGCACTTATTGGATTCACATGATTGGTTAAAAACCCTAATTGGATTGGAATAAGCCTAGGGTGGGAAAAAATGACCTAAATGTTCAACCAATGACACAAACGCACTTATTGGATGCACAAGATTGGTTAAAAACCCTAATTGGATTAGAATAAGCCTAGGGTGGGCAAAAATGACCTAAACGTTCAACCAATGACACAAACGCACTTATTGGATGCACAAGATTGGTTAAAAACCCTAATTGGATTAGAATAAGCCTAGGGATGACGAAAATGACCTAAATGTTCAACCAATGACACAAACGCACTTATTGGATGCACAAGATTGGTTAAAAACCCTAATTGGCTTAGAATAAGCCTAGGGAGGACGAATATGATCTAAATGTACAACCAATGACACAAACGCACATATTGGATGCACAAGATTGGTTAAAAACCCTAATTGGATTAGAACAAGCCTAGGGAGGACAAAAATCACCTAAATGTTCAACCAATGACACAAACGCACTTAATGGATGCACAAGATTGGTTTAAAAACCCTAATTGGATTAGAATAAGCCTACGTGGACGAAAATGACCCAAATGTTCAACAATTGACACAAACGCACTTATTGGATGCACATGATTGAGAAAAACCCTAATTGGATTAGAATAAGCCTAGGGTGGGCAAAAATGACCTAAATGTTCAACCAATGACACAAACGCACTTATAGGATGCACAAGATTGGTTAAAAACCCTAAATGGATTAGAATAAGCCTAGGGATGACGAAAATGACCTAAATGTTCAACCAATGACACAAACGCACATATTGGATGCACAACCCTAATTGGATTAGAACAAGCCTAGGGAGGACGAAAATCACCTAAATGTTCAACCAATGACACAAACGCACTTAATGGATGCACAAGATTGGTTTAAAAACCCTAATTGAATTAGAATAAGCCTACGGTGGACGAAAATGACCTAAATGTTCAACCATTGACACAAACGCACTTATTGGATGCACATGATTGAGAAAAAACCCTAATTGGATTAGAATAAGCCTAGGGTGGGCAAAAATGACCTAAATGTTCAACCAATGACACAAACGCACTTATTGGATGCACAAGATTGGTTAAAAACCCTAATTGGATTAGAATAAGCCTAGGGAGGACGAAAATGACCTAAATGTTCAACCAATGACACAAACGCACTTATTGGATGCACAAGATTGGTTAAAAACCCTAATTGGATTAGAACAAGCCTAGGGAGGACGAAAATCACCTAAATGTTCAACCAATGACACAAACGCACTTAATGGATGCACAAGATTGGTTTAAAAACCCTAATTGGATTAGAACAAGCCTACGTGGACGAAAATGACCCAAATGTTCAACAATTGACACAAACGCACTTATTGGATGCACAAGATTGGTTAAAAACCCTAATTGGATTAGAATAAGTCTAGGGTGGGCAAAAATGACCTTAATGTTCAACCAATGACACAAACGCACTTATTCAATGCACAAGATTGGTTCAAAACCCTAATTGGATTAGAATAAGCCTAGGGATGACGAAAATGACCTAAATGTTCAACCAATGACACAAACGCACTTATTGGATGCACAAGATTGGTTAAAAATCCTAATTGGCTTAGAATAAGCCTAGGGAGGACGAATATGATCTAAATGTTCAACCAATGACACAAACGCACATATTGGATGCACAAGATTGGATAAAAACCCTAATTGGATTAGAACAAGCCTAGGGAGGACGAAAATATCCTAAATGTTCAACCAATGACACAAACGCACTTATTGGATGCACATGATTGAGAAAAAACCCTAATTGGATTAGAATAAGCCTAGGGTGGGCAAAAATGACCTTAATGTTCAACCAATGACACAAACGCACTAATTCAATGCACAAGATTGGTTAAAAACCCTAATTGGATTAGATTAAGCCTAGGGATGACGAAAATGACCTAAATGTTCAACCAATGACACAAACGCACTTATTGGATGCACAAGATTGGTTAAAAATCCTAATTGGCTTAGAATAAGCCTAGGGAGGACGAATATGATCTAAATGTTCAACCAATGACACAAACCCACATATTGGATGCACAAGATTGGATAAAAACCTTAATTGGATTAGAATAAACCTAGGGATGACGAAAATGACCTAAATGTTCAACCAATGACACAAACGCATTTATTGGATGCACAGGGTTTGTTAGAAACCCTAATTGGGTTAGAATAAGCATAAGGTGGACGATAATGACCTAAATGTTAAACCAATAACACAAATGCACTTATTGGATGCACAAGATTGGTTAAAAACGATCATTGGATTAGAATAAGCCTAGGGTGGACGATAATGACCTAATTGTTAAACCAATGACACAAATGCACTTATTGGATGCACAAGATTGGTTAAAAAATCCTAATTGGATTAGAATAAGCCTAGGGAGGACGAAATTGACCTTAATGTTTAACCAATGACACAAACGCACTTATTAAATGCACAAGATTGGTTAAAAAAAACCCTAAATGGATTAGAATAAGCCTAGGGAGGACGTAAATGACCTAAATGTTCAACCAATGACACAAACGCACTTATTGGATGCACAAGTTTGGCTGAAAACCCTAATTGGATTAGAATAAGCCGATGGGGAATGAAAAATTACCTAAATGTTCAACCAATAACACAAACGAATATATTGGATGCACAAGATTGGTTAAAAACTCTAATAGGATTAGAATAAGCCTATGGTGGACAAAAATGACCTAAATGTTCAACCAATGATACAAACGCACTTATTGGATGCACAAGATTGGTTAAAAACCCTAATAGGAATAGAACAAGCCTAGGGAGGATGAAAATCACCTAAATGTTCAAACAATGACACAAACGCACTTAATGGATGCACAAGATTGGTTAAAAAACCCTAATTAGATTAGAATAAGCCTACGGTGGACAAAAATGACCTAAATGTTCAACCAATGACATAAACGCACTTATTGGATGCACAAGATTGGTTAAAAACCCTAATTGGATTAGAACAAGCCTAGGGAGGACGAAAATAACCTAAATGTTCAACCAATGAACAAACGCACTAAATGGATGCAAAAGATTGGTTAAAAAACCCTAATTGGATTAGAATAAGCCTACGGTGGACGAAAATGACCTAAATGTTCAACCAATGACACAAACGCACTTATTGGATGCACAAGATTGGTTAAAAATCCTAATTGGCTTAGAATAAGCCTAGGGAGGACAAATATGATCTAAATGTTCAACCAATGACACAAACGCACATATTGGATGCACAAGATTGGTTAAAAACCCTAATTGGATTAGAACAAGCCTAGGGAGGACGAAAATCACCTAAATGTTCAACCAATGACACAAACGCACTTAATGGATGTACAAGATTGGTTTAAAAACCCTAATTGGATTAGAATAAGCCTACGTGGACGAAAATGACCCAAATGTTCAACAATTGACACAAACGCACTTATTGGATGCACATGATTGAGAAAAAACCCTAATTGGATTAGAATAAGCCTAGGGTGGGCAAAAATGACCTAAACGTTCAACCAATGACACAAACGCACTTATTGGATGCACAAGATTGGTTAAAAACCCTAATTGGATTAGAATAAGCCTAGGGATGACGAAAATGACCTAAATGTTCAACCAATGACACAAACGCACTTATTGGATGCACAAGATTGGTTAAAAACCCTAATTGGCTTAGAATAAGCCTAGGGAGGACGAATATGATCTAAATGTTCAACCAATGACACAAACACACATATTGGACGCACAACCCTAATTGGATTAGAACAAGCCTAGGGAAGACGAAAATCACCTAAATGTTCAACCAATGACACAAACGCACTTAATGGATGCACAAGATTGGTTTAAAAACCCTAATTGAATTAGAATAAGCCTACGGTGGACGAAAATGACCTAAATGTTCAACCATTGACACAAACGCACTTATTGGATGCACATGATTGAGAAAAAACCCTAATTGGATTAGAATAAGCCTAGGGTGGGCAAAAATGACCTAAATGATCAACCAATGACACAAACGCACTTATTCGATGCACAAGATTGGTTAAAAACCCTAATTGGATTAGAATAAGCCTATGGATGATGAAAATGACCTAAATGTTCAACCAATGACACAAACGCACTTATTGGATGCACAAGATTGGTTAAAAATCCTAATTGGCTTAGAATAAGCCTAGGGAGGACGAATATGATCTAAATGTTCAACCAATGACACAAACGCACATATTGGATGCACAAGATTAGATAAAAACCCTAATTGGATTAGAATAAACCTAGGGATGACGAAAATGACATAAAAGTTCAACCAATGACACAAACGCATTTATTGGATGCACAGGGTTGGTTAGAAACCCTAATTGGATTAGAATAAGCATAAGGTGGACGATAATGACCTAAATGTTAAACCAATAACACAAATGCACTTATTGGATGCACAAGATTGGTTAAAAACGATCATTGGATTAGAATAAGCCTAGGGTGGACGATAATGACCTAATTGTTAAACCAATGACACAAATGCACTTATTGGATGCACAAGATTGGTTAAAAAATCCTAATTGGATTAGAATAAGCCTAGGGAGGACGAAAATGACCTTAATGTTCAACCAATGACACAAACGCACTTATTTAATGCACAAGATTGGTTAAAAAAACCCTAAATGGATTAGAATAAGCCTAGGGATGACGTAAATGACCTAAATGTTCAACCAATGACTCAAACGCACTTATTGGATGCACAAGTTTGGCTGAAAACCCTAATTGGATTAGAATAAGCCGATGGGGAATGAAAAATTACCTAAATGTTCAACCAATAACACAAACGCACATATTGGATGCACAAGATTGGTTAAAAACCCTAAATGGATTAGAATAAGCCTAGGGATGACGAAAATGACCTAAATGTTCAACCAATGACACAAACGCACATATTGGATGCACAACCCTAATTGGATTAGAACAAGCCTAGGGAGGACGAAAATCACCTAAATGTTCAACCAATGACACAAACGCACTTAATGGATGCACAAGATTGGTTTAAAAACCCTAATTGAATTAGAATAAGCCTACGGTGGACGAAAATGACCTAAATGTTCAACCATTGACACAAACGCACTTATTGGATGCACATGATTGAGAAAAAACCCTAATTGGATTAGAATAAGCCTAGGGTGGGCAAAAATGACCTAAATGTTCAACCAATGACACAAACGCACTTATTGGATGCACAAGATTGGTTAAAAACCCTAATTGGATTAGAATAAGCCTAGGGAGGACGAAAATGACCTAAATGTTCAACCAATGACACAAACGCACTTATTGGATGCACAAGATTGGTTAAAAACCCTAATTGGATTAGAATAAGCCTAGGGAGGACGGAAATGACCTAAATGTTCAACCAATGACACAAACGCACTTATTGGATGCACAAGATTGGTTAAAAACCCTAATTGGATTAGAATAAGCCTAGGGATGACGAAAATGACCTAAATGTTCAACCAATGACACAAACGCACTTATTGGATGCACAAGATTGGTTAAAAACCCTAATTGGCTTAGAATAAGCCTAGGGAGGACGAATATGATCTAAATGTACAACCAATGACACAAACGCACATATTGGATGCACAAGAATTGTTAAAAACCCTAATTGGATTAGAACAAGCCTAGGGAGGACAAAAATCACCTAAATGTTCAACCAATGACACAAACGCACTTAATGGATGCACAAGATTGGTTTAAAAACCCTAATTGGATTAGAACAAGCCTACGTGGACGAAAATGACCCAAATGTTCAACAATTGACACAAACGCACTTATTGGATGCACATGATTGAGAAAAAACCCTAATTGGATTAGAATAAGCCTAGGGTGGGCAAAAATGACCTAAATGTTCAACCAATGAAACAAACGCACTTATTGGATGCACAAGATTGGTTAAAAACCCTAATTGGCTTAGAATAAGCCTAGGGAGGACGAATATGATCTAAATGTACAACCAATGACACAAACGCACATATTGGATGCACAAGAATTGTTAAAAACCCTAATTGGATTAGAACAAGCCTAGGGAGGACAAAAATCACCTAAATGTTCAACCAATGACACAAACGCACTTATTGGATGCACAAGATTGGTTAAAATCCCTAATTGGATTAGAATAAGCATAGGGATGACGAAAATGACCTAAATGGTCAACCAATGACACAAACGCACTTATTGGATGCACAAGATTGGTTAAAAACCCTAATTGGCTTAGAATAAGCCTAGGGAGGACGAATATGATCTAAATGTACAACCAATGACACAAACGCACATATTAGATGCACAAGATTGGTTAAAAACCCTAATTGGATTAGAACAAGCCTAGGGAGGACAAAAATCACCTAAATGTTCAACCAATGACACAAACGCACTTAATGGATGCACAAGATTGGTTTAAAAACCCTAATTGGATTAGAATAAGCCTACGTGGACGAAAATGACCCAAATGTTCAACAATTGACACAAACGCACTTATTGGATGCACATGATTGAGAAAAACCCTAATTGGATTAGAATAAGCCTAGGGTGGGCAAAAATGACCTAAATGTTCAACCAATGACACAAACGCACTTATTGGATGCACAAGATTGGTTAAAAACCCTAAATGGATTAGAATAAGCCTAGGGATGACGAAAATGACCTAAATGTTCAACCAATGACACAAACGCACATATTGGATGCACAACCCTAATTGGATTAGAACAAGCCTAGGGAGGACGAAAATCACCTAAATGTTCAACCAATGACACAAACGCACTTAATGGATGCACAAGATTGGTTTAAAAACCCTAATTGAATTAGAATAAGCCTACGGTGGACGAAAATGACCGAAATGTTCAACCATTGACACAAACGCACTTATTGGATGCACATGATTGAGAAAAAACCCTAATTGGATTAGAATAAGCCTAGGGTGGGCAAAAATGACCTAAATGATCAACCAATGACAGAAACGCACTTATTCAATGCACAAGATTGGTTAAAAACCCTAATTGGATTAGAATAAGCCTAGGGATGACGAAAATGACCTAAATGTTCAACCAATGACACAAACGCACTTATTGGATGCACAAGATTGGTTAAAAATCCTAATTGGCTTAGAATAAGCCTAGGGAGGACGAATATGATCTAAATGTTCAACCAATGACACAAACGCACATATTGGATGCACAAGATTGGATAAAAACCCTAATTGGATTAGAATAAACCTAGGGATGACGAAAATGACCTAAATGTTCAACCAATGACACAAACGCATATATTGGTTGCACAGGGTTGGTTAGAAACCCTAATTGGATTAGAATAAGCATAAGGTGGACGATAATGACCTAAATGTTAAACCAATAACACAAATGCACTTATTGGATGCAAAAGATTGGTTAAAAACGATCATTGGATTAGAATAAGCCTAGGGTGGACGATAATGACCTAATTGTTAAACCAATGACACAAATGCACTTATTGGATGCACAAGATTGGTTAAAAAATCCTAATTGGATTAGAATAATCCTAGAGAGGACGAAAATGACCTTAATGTTCAACCAATGACACAAACGCACTTATTAAATGCACAAGATTGGTTAAAAAAACCCTAAATGGATTAGAATAAGCCTAGGGAGGACGTCAATGACCTAAATGTTCAACCAATGACACAAACGCACTTATTGGATGCACAAGTTTGGCTGAAAACCCTAATTGGATTAGAATAAGCCGATGGGAAACGAAAAATTACCTAAATGTTCAACCAATAACACAAACGCACATATTGGATGCACAAGATTGGTTAAAAACTCTAATAGGATTAGAATAAGCCTATGGTGGACAAAAATGACCTAAATGTTCAACCAATGATACAAACGCACTTATTGGATGCACAAGATTGGTTAAAAACCCTAATAGAAATAGAACAAGCCTAGGGAGGATGAAAATCACCTAAATGTTCAACCAATGACACAAACGCACTTAATGGATGCACAAGATTGGTTAAAAAACCCTAATTAGATTAGAATAAGCCTACGGTGGACAAAAATGACCTAAATGTTCAACCAATGACACAAACGCACTTATTGGATGCACAAGATTGGTTAAAAACCCTAATTGGATTAGAACAAGCCTAGGGAGGACGAAAATAACCTAAATGTTCAACCAATGACACAAACGCACTTAATGGATGCACAAGATTGGTTAACAAAAACCCTAATTGGATTAGAATAAGCCTACGGTGGACGAAAATGACCTAAATGATCTACCATTGACACAAACGCACTTATTGGATGCACAAGATTGGTTAAAAACCCTAATTGGCTTAGAATAAGCCTAGGGAGGACGAATATGATCTAAATGTTCAACCAATGACACAAACGCACATATTGGATGCACAAGATTGGTTAAAAACCCTAATTGGATTAGAACAAGCCTAGGGAGGACGAAAATCACCTAAATGTTCAACCAATGAAACAAACGCACTTAATGGATGCACAAGATTGGTTTAAAAACCCTAATTGGATTAGAATAAGCCTACGTGGACGAAAATGACCCAAATGTTCAACAATTGACACAAACGCACTTATTGGATGCACATGATTGAGAAAAAACCCTAATTGGATTAGAATAAGCCTAGGGTGGGCAAAAATGACCTAAATGTTCAACCAATGACACAAACGCACTTATTGGATGCACAAGATTGGTTAAAAACCCTAATTGGATTAGAATAAGCCTAGGGATGACGAAAATGACCTAAATGTTCAACCAATGACACAAACGCACTTATTAGATGCACAAGATTGGTTAAAAACCCTAATTGGCTTAGAATAAGCCTACGGAGGACGAATATGATCTAAATGTTCAACCAATGACACAAACGCACATATTGGATGCACAAGCCTAATTGGATTAGAACAAGCCTAGGGAGGACGAAAATCACCTAAATGTTCAACCAATGACACAAACGCACTTAATGGATGCACAAGATTGGTTTAAAAACCCTAATTGAATTAGAATAAGCCTACGGTGGACGAAAATGACCTAAATGTTCAACCATTGACACAAACGCACTTATTGGATGCACATGATTGAGAAAAAACCCTAATTGGATTAGAATAAGCCTAGGGTGGGCAAAAATGACCTAAATGATCAACCAATGACACAAACGCACTTATTCGATGCACAAGATTGGTTAAAAACCCTAATTGGATTAGAATAAGCCTATGGATGATGAAAATGACCTAAATGTTCAACCAATGACACAAACGCACTTATTGGATGCACAAGATTGGTTAAAAATCCTAATTGGCTTAGAATAAGCCTAGGGAGGACGAATATGATCTAAATGTTCAACCAATGACACAAACGCACATATTGGATGCACAAGATTAGATAAAAACCCTAATTGGATTAGAATAAACCTAGGGATGACGAAAATGACATAAAAGTTCAACCAATGACACAAACGCATTTATTGGATGCACAGGGTTGGTTAGAAACCCTAATTGGATTAGAATAAGCATAAGGTGGACGATAATGACCTAAATGTTAAACCAATAACACAAATGCACTTATTGGATGCACAAGATTGGTTAAAAACGATCATTGGATTAGAATAAGCCTAGGGTGGACGATAATGACCTAATTGTTAAACCAATGACACAAATGCACTTATTGGATGCACAAGATTGGTTAAAAAATCCTAATTGGATTAGAATAAGCCTAGGGAGGACGAAAATGACCTTAATGTTCAACCAATGACACAAACGCACTTATTTAATGCACAAGATTGGTTAAAAAAACCCTAAATGGATTAGAATAAGCCTAGGGATGACGTAAATGACCTAAATGTTCAACCAATGACTCAAACGCACTTATTGGATGCACAAGTTTGGCTGAAAACCCTAATTGGATTAGAATAAGCCGATGGGGAATGAAAAATTACCTAAATGTTCAACCAATAACACAAACGCACATATTGGATGCACAAGATTGGTTAAAAACCCTAAATGGATTAGAATAAGCCTAGGGATGACGAAAATGACCTAAATGTTCAACCAATGACACAAACGCACATATTGGATGCACAACCCTAATTGGATTAGAACAAGCCTAGGGAGGACGAAAATCACCTAAATGTTCAACCAATGACACAAACGCACTTAATGGATGCACAAGATTGGTTTAAAAACCCTAATTGAATTAGAATAAGCCTACGGTGGACGAAAATGACCTAAATGTTCAACCATTGACACAAACGCACTTATTGGATGCACATGATTGAGAAAAAACCCTAATTGGATTAGAATTAGCCTAGGGTGGGCAAAAATGACCTTAATGTTCAACCAATGACACAAACGCACTTATTAAATGCACAAGATTGGTTAAAAAAACCCTAAATGGATTAGAATAAGCCTAGGGAGGACGTAAATGACCTAAATGTTCAACCAATGACTCAAACGCACTTATTGGATGCACAAGTTTGGCTTAAAACCCTAATTGGATTAGAATAAGCCGATGGGGAATGAAAAATTACCTAAACGTTCAACCAATAACACAAACGCACATATTGGATGCACAAGATTGGTTAAAACTCTAATAGGATTAGAATAAGCCTATGGTGGACAAAAATGACCTAAATGTTCAACCAATGATACAAACGCACTTATTGGATGCACAAGATTGGTTAAAAACCCTAATAGGAATAGAACAAGCCTAGGGAGGATGAAAATCACCTAAATGTTCAAACAATGACACAAACGCACTTAATGGATGCACAAGATTGGTTAAAAAACCCTAATTAGATCAGAATAAGCCTACGGTGGACAAAAATGACCTAAATGTTCAACCAATGACACAAATGCACTTATTGGATGCACAAGATTGGTTAAAAACCCTAATAGGAATAGAACAAGCCTAGGGAGGACGAAAATAACCTAAATGTTCAACCCATGAACAAACGCACTTAATGGATGCACAAGATTGGTTAAAAAACCCTAATTAGATTAGAATAAGCCTACGGTGGCAAAAATGACCTAAATGTTCAACCAATGACATAAACGCACTTATTGGATGCACAAGATTGGTTAAAAACCCTAATTTGATTAGAACAAGCCTAGGGAGGACGAAAATAACCTAAATGTTCAACCAATGAACAAACGCACTTAATGGATGCACAAGATTGGTTAAAAAACCCTAATTGGATTAGAATAAGCCTACGGTGGACGAAAATGACCTAAATGATCTACCATTGACACAAACGCACTTATTGGATGCACATGATTGGGTAAAAACCCTAATTGGATTGGAATAAGCCTAGGGTGGGAAAAAATGACCTAAATGTTCAACCAATGACACAAACGCACTTATTGGATGCACAAGATTGGTTAAAAACCCTAATTGGATTAGAATAAGCCTAGGGTGGGCAAAAATGACCTAAACGTTCAACCAATGACACAAACGCACTTATTGGATGCACAAGATTGGTTAAAAACCCTAATTGGATTAGAATAAGCCTAGGGATGACGAAAATGACCTAAATGTTCAACCAATGACACAAACGCACTTATTGGATGCACAAGATTGGTTAAAAACCCTAATTGGCTTAGAATAAGCCTAGGGAGGACGGATATGATCTAAATGTTCAACCAATGACACAAACGCACATATTGGTTAAAAACCCTAATTGGATTAGAACAAGCCTAGGGAGGACGAAAATCACCTAAATGTTCAACCAATGACACAAACGCACTTAATGGATGTACAAGATTGGTTTAAAAACCCTAATTGGATTAGAATAAGCCTACGTGGACGAAAATGACCCAAATGTTCAACAATTGACACAAACGCACTTATTGGATGCACATGATTGAGAAAAAACCCTAATTGGATTAGAATAAGCCTAGGGTGGGCAAAAATGACCTAAACGTTCAACCAATGACACAAACGCACTTATTGGATGCACAAGATTGGTTAAAAACCCTAATTGGATTAGAATAAGCCTAGGGATGACGAAAATGACCTAAATGTTCAACCAATGACACAAACGCACTTATTGGATGCACAAGATTGGTTAAAAACCCTAATTGGCTTAGAATAAGCCTAGGGAGGACGAATATGATGTAAATGTACAACCAATGACACAAACGCACATATTGGATGCACAAGATTGGTTAAAAACCCTAATTGGATTAGAACAAGCCTAGGGAGGACAAAAATCACCTAAATGTTCAACCAATGACACAAACGCACTTAATGGATGCACAAGATTGGTTTAAAAACCCTAATTGGATTAGAATAAGCCTACGTGGACGAAAATGACCCAAATGTTCAACAATTAACACAAACGCACTTATTGGATGCACATGATTGAGAAAAAACCCTAATTGGATTAGAATAAGCCTAGGGTTGGCAAAAATGACCTAAATGTTCAACCAATGACACAAACGCACTTATTGGATGCACAAGATTGGTTAAAAACCCTAATTGGATTAGAATAAGCCTAGGGATGACGAAAATGACCTAAATGTTCAACCAATGACACAAACGCACTTATTGGATGCACAAGATTGGTTAAAAACCCTAATTGGGTTATAATAAGCCTAGGGAGGACGAATATGATCTAAATGTTCAACCAATGACACAAACGCACATATTGGATGCACAACCCTAATTGGATTAGAACAAGCCTAGGGAGGACGAAAAAAACCTAAATGTTCAACCAATGACACAAACGCACTTAATGGATGCACAAGATTGGTTTAAAAACCCTAATTGGATTAGAATAAGCCTACGTGGACGAAAATGACCCAAAT
The DNA here is from genome assembly GCA_037974735.1 of Cicer chorassanicum. Taxonomy (NCBI): domain Eukaryota; kingdom Viridiplantae; phylum Streptophyta; class Magnoliopsida; order Fabales; family Fabaceae; genus Cicer; species Cicer chorassanicum. Next base: position 47,538,867 of record JBBPBP010000004.1, on the reverse strand, counting down.
GTTCAACAATTGACACAAACGCACTTATTGGATGCACATGATTGAGAAAAACCCTAATTGGATTAGAATAAGCCTAGGGTGGGCAAAAATGACCTAAATGTTCAACCAATGACACAAACGCACTTATAGGATGCACAAGATTGGTTAAAAACCCTAAATGGATTAGAATAAGCCTAGGGATGACGAAAATGACCTAAATGTTCAACCAATGACACAAACGCACATATTGGATGCACAACCCTAATTGGATTAGAACAAGCCTAGGGAGGACGAAAATCACCTAAATGTTCAACCAATGACACAAACGCACTTAATGGATGCACAAGATTGGTTTAAAAACCCTAATTGAATTAGAATAAGCCTACGGTGGACGAAAATGACCTAAATGTTCAACCATTGACACAAACGCACTTATTGGATGCACATGATTGAGAAAAAACCCTAATTGGATTAGAATAAGCCTAGGGTGGGCAAAAATGACCTAAATGTTCAACCAATGACACAAACGCACTTATTGGATGCACAAGATTGGTTAAAAACCCTAATTGGATTAGAATAAGCCTAGGGAGGACGAAAATGACCTAAATGTTCAACCAATGACACAAACGCACTTATTGGATGCACAAGATTGGTTAAAAACCCTAATTGGCTTAGAATAAGCCTAGGGAGGACGAATATGATCTAAATGTACAACCAATGACACAAACGCACATATTGGATGCACAAGAATTGTTAAAAACCCTAATTGGATTAGAACAAGCCTAGGGAGGACAAAAATCACCTAAATGTTCAACCAATGACACAAACGCACTTAATGGATGCACAAGATTGGTTTAAAAACCATAATTGGATTAGAATAAGCCTACGTGGACGAAAATGACCCAAATGTTCAACAATTGACACAAACGCACTTATTGGATGCACATGATTGAGAAAAAACCCTAATTGGATTAGAATAAGCCTAGGGTGGGCAAAAATGACCTAAATGTTCAACCAATGACACAAACGCACTTATTGGATGCACAAGATTGGTTAAAAACCCTAAATGGATTAGAATAAGCCTAGGGATGACGAAAATGACCTAAATGTTGAACCAATGACACAAACGCACATATTGGATGCACAACCCTAATTGGACTAGAACAAGCCTAGGGAGGACGAAAATCACCTAAATGTTCAACCAATGACACAAACGCACTTAATGGATGCACAAGATGGGTTTAAAAACCCTAATTGAATTAGAATAAGCCTACGGTGGACGAAAATGACCTAAATGTTCAACCATTGACACAAACGCACTTATTGGATGCACATGATTGAGAAAAAACCCTAATTGGATTAGAATAAGCCTAGGGTGGGCAAAAATGACCTAAATGATCAACCAATGACATAAACGCACTTATTCAATGCACAAGATTGGTTAAAAACCCTAATTGGATTAGAATAAGCCTAGGGATGACGAAAATGACCTAAATGTTCAACCAATGACACAAAAGCACTTATTGGATGCACAAGATTGGTTAAAAATCCTAATTGGCTTAGAATAAGCCTAGGGAGGACGAATATGATCTAAATGTTCAACCAATGACACAAACGCACATATTGGATGCACAAGATTGGATAAAAACCCTAATTGGATTAGAATAAACCTAGGGATGACGAAAATGACCTATATGTTCAACCAATGACACAAACACATTTATTGGTTGCACAGGGTTGGTTAGAAACCCTAATTGGATTAGAATAAGCATAAGGTGGACGATAATGACCTAAATGTTAAACCAATAACACAAATGCACTTATTGGATGCACAAGATTGGTTAAAAACCATCATTGGATTAGAATAAGCCTAGGGTGGACGATAATGACCTAATTGTTAAACCAATGACACAAATGCACTTATTGGATGCACAAGATTGGTTAAAAAATCCTAATTGGATTAGAATAAGCCTAGGGAGGACGAAAATGACCTTAATGTTTAACCAATGACACAAACGCACTTATTAAATGCATAAGATTGGTTAAAAAAACCCTAAATGGATTAGAATAAGCCCAGGGAGGACGTAAATGACCTAAATGTTCAACCAATGATACAAACGCACTTATTGGATGCACAAGTTTGGCTGAAAACCCTAATTGGATTAGAATAAGCCGATGGGGAATGAAAAATTACCTAAATGTTCAACCAATAACACAAACCCACATATTGGATGCACAAGATTGGTTAAAAACTCTAATAGGATTAGAATAAGCCTATGGTGGACAAAAATGACCTAAATGTTCAACCAATGATACAAACGCACTTATTGGATGCACTAGATTGGTTAAAAACCCTAATAGGAATAGAACAAGCCTAGGGAGGATGAAAATCACCTAAATGTTCAACCAATGACACAAACGCACTTAATGGATGCACAACATTGGTTAAAAAACCCTAATTAGATTAGAATAAGCCTACGGTGGACGAAAATGACCTAAATGATCTATCATTGACACAAACGCACTTATTGGATGCACATGATTGGTTAAAAACCCTAATTGGATTGGAATAAGCCTAGGGTGGGAAAAAATGACCTAAATGTTCAACCAATGACACAAACGCACTTATTGGATGCACAAGATTGGTTAAAAACCCTAATTGGCTTAGAATAAGCCTAGGGAGGACGAATATGATCTAAATGTTCAACCAATGACACAAACGCACATATTGGATGCACAAGATTGGTTAAAAACTCTAATTGGATTAGAACAAGCCTAGGGAGGACGAAAATCACCTAAATGTTCAACCAATGACACAAACGCACTTAATGGATGCACAAGATTGGTTTAAAAACCCTAATTGGATTAGAATAAGCCTACGTGGACGAAAATGACCCAAATGTTCCACAATTAACACAAACGCACTTATTGGATGCACATGATTGAGAAAAAACCCTAATTGGATTAGAATAAGCCTAGGGTGGGCAAAAATGACCTAAATGTTCAACCAATGACACAAACGCACTTATTGGATGCACAAGATTGGTTAAAAACCCTAAATGGATTAGAATAAGCCTAGGGATGACGAAAATGACCTAAATGTTCAACCAATGACACAAACACACATATTGGATGCACAACCCTAATTGGATTAGAACAAGCCTAGGGAGGACGAAAATCACCTAAATGTTCAACCAATGACACAAACGCACTTAATGGATGCACAAGATTGGTTTAAAAACCCTAATTGAATTAGAATAAGCCTACGGTGGACGAAAATGACCTAAATGTTCAACCATTGACACAAACGCACTTATTGGATGCACATGATTGAGAAAAAACCCTAATTGGATTAGAATAAGCCTAGGGTGGGCAAAAATGACCTAAATGATCAACCAATGACACAAACGCACTTATTCAATGCACAAGATTGGTTAAAAACCCTAATTGGATTAGAATAAGCCTAGGGATGACGAAAATGACCTAAATGTTCAACCAATGACACAAACGCACATATTGGATGCACAAGATTGGATAAAAACCCTAATTGGATTAGAATAAACCTAGGGATGACGAAAATGACCTAAATGTTCAACCAATGACACAAATGCATTTATTGGTTGCACAGGGTTGGTTAAAAACCCTAATTGGATTAGAATAAGCATAAGGTGGACGATAATGACCTAAATGTTAAACCAATAACACAAATGCACTTATTGGATGCACAAGATTGGTTAAAAACGATCATTGGATTAGAATAAGCCTAGGGTGGACGATAATGACCTAATTGTTAAACCAATGACACAAATGCACTTATTGGATCCACAAGATTGGTTAAAAAATCCTAATTGGATTAGAATAAGCCTAGGGAGGACGAAAAAGACCTTAATGTTTAACCAATGACACAAACGCACTTATTAAATGCACAAGATTGGTTAAAAAAACCCTAAATGGATTAGAATAAGCCTAGGGAGGACGTAAATGACCTAAATGTTCAACCAATGACACAAACGCACTTATTGGATGCACAAGTTTGGCTGAAAACCCTAATTGGATTAGAATAAGCCGATGGGGAATGAAAAATTACCTAAATGTTCAACCAATAACACAAACGCACATATTGGATGCACAAGATTGGTTAAAAACTCTAATAGGATAAGAATAAGCCTATGGTGGACAAAAATGACCTTAATGTTCAACCAATGATACAAACGCACTTATTGAATGCACAAGATTGGTTAAAAACCCTAATAGGAATAGAACAAGCCTAGGGAGGATGAAAATCACCTAAATGTTCAACCAATGACACAAACGCACTTAATGGATGCACAAGATTGGTTAAAAACCCTAATTAGATTAGAATAAGCCTACGGTGGACAAAAATGACCTAAATGTTCAACCAATGACACAAACGCACTTATTGGATGCACAAGATTGGTTAAAAACCCTAAATGGATTAGAATAAGCCTAGGGATGACGAAAATGACCTAAATGTTCAACCAATGACACAAACGCACATATTGGATGCACAACCCTAATTGGATTAGAACAAGCCTAGGGAGGACGAAAATCACCTAAATGTTCAACCAATGACACAAACGTACTTAATGGATGCACAAGATTGGTTTAAAAACCCTAATTGAATTAGAATAAGCCTAGGGAGGACGTAAATGACCTAAATGTTCAACCAATGACACAAACGCACTTATTGGATGCACAAGTTTGGCTGAAAACCCTAATTGGATTAGAATAAGCCGATGGGGAATGAAAAATTACCTAAATGTTCAACCAATAACACAAACGCACATATTGGATGCACAAGATTGGTTAAAAACTCTAATAGGATTAGAATAAGCCTATGGTGGACAAAAATGACCTAAATGTTCAACCAATGATACAAACGCACTTATTGGATGCACAAGATTGGTTAAAAACCCTAATAGGAATAGAACAAGCCTAGGGAGGATGAAAATCACCTAAATGTTCAACCAATGACACAAACGCACTTAATGGATGCACAAGATTGGTTAAAAAACCCTAATTAGATTAGAATAAGCCTACGGTGGACAAAAATGACCTAAATGTTCAACCAAGGACACAAACGCACTTATTGGATGCACAAGATTGGTTAAAAACCCTTATTGGATTAGAACAAGCCTAGGGAGGACGAAAATAACCTAAATGTTCAACCAATGACACAAACGCACTGAATGGATGCACAAGATTGGTTAAAAAACCCTAATTGGATTAGAATAAGCCTACGGTGGACAAAAATGACCTAAATGTTCAACCAATGACACAAACGCACTTATTGGATGCACAAGATTGGTTAAAAACCCTAATTGGATTAGAACAAGTCTAGCGAGGACGAAAATAACCTAAATGTTCAACCAATGACACAAACGCACTTAATGGATGCACAAGATTGGTTAAAAAACCCTAATTGGATTAGAATAAGCCTACGGTGGACGAAAATGACCTAAATGATCTACCATTGACACAAACGCACTTATTGGATGCACATGATTGGTTAAAAACCCTAATTGGATTGGAATAAACCTAAGGTGGGAAAAAATGACCTAAATGTTCAACCAATGACACAAACGCACTTATTGGATGCACAAGATTGGTTAAAAACCCTAATTGGCTTAGAATAAGCCTAGGGAGGACGAATATGATCTAAATGTTCAACCAATGACACAAACGCACATATTGGATGCACAACCCTAATTGGATTAGAACAAGCCTATGGAGGACGAAAATCACCTAAATGTTCAAGCAATGACACAAACGCACTTAATGGATGCACAAGATTGGTTTAAAAACCCTAATTGAATTAGAATAAGCCTACGGTGGACGAAAATGACCTAAATGTTCAACCATTGACACAAACGCACTTATTGGATGCACATGATTGAGAAAAAACCCTAATTGGATTAGAATAAGCCTAGGGTGGGCAAAAATGACCTAAATGATCAACCAATGACACAAACGCACTTATTCGATGCACAAGATTGGTTAAAAACCCTAATTGGATTAGAATAAGCCTATGGATGATGAAAATGACCTAAATGTTCAACCAATGACACAAACGCACTTATTGGATGCACAAGATTGGTTAAAAATCCTAATTGGCTTAGAATAAGCCTAGGGAGGACGAATATGATCTAAATGTTCAACCAATGACACAAACGCACATATTGGATGCACAAGATTAGATAAAAACCCTAATTGGATTAGAATAAACCTAGGGATGACGAAAATGACATAAAAGTTCAACCAATGACACAAACGCATTTATTGGATGCACAGGGTTGGTTAGAAACCCTAATTGGATTAGAATAAGCATAAGGTGGACGATAATGACCTAAATGTTAAACCAATAACACAAATGCACTTATTGGATGCACAAGATTGGTTAAAAACGATCATTGGATTAGAATAAGCCTAGGGTGGACGATAATGACCTAATTGTTAAACCAATGACACAAATGCACTTATTGGATGCACAAGATTGGTTAAAAAATCCTAATTGGATTAGAATAAGCCTAGGGAGGACGAAAATGACCTTAATGTTCAACCAATGACACAAACGCACTTATTTAATGCACAAGATTGGTTAAAAAAACCCTAAATGGATTAGAATAAGCCTAGGGATGACGTAAATGACCTAAATGTTCAACCAATGACTCAAACGCACTTATTGGATGCACAAGTTTGGCTGAAAACCCTAATTGGATTAGAATAAGCCGATGGGGAATGAAAAATTACCTAAATGTTCAACCAATAACACAAACGCACATATTGGATGCACAAGATTGGTTAAAAACCCTAAATGGATTAGAATAAGCCTAGGGATGACGAAAATGACCTAAATGTTCAACCAATGACACAAACGCACATATTGGATGCACAACCCTAATTGGATTAGAACAAGCCTAGGGAGGACGAAAATCACCTAAATGTTCAACCAATGACACAAACGCACTTAATGGATGCACAAGATTGGTTTAAAAACCCTAATTGAATTAGAATAAGCCTACGGTGGACGAAAATGACCTAAATGTTCAACCATTGACACAAACGCACTTATTGGATGCACATGATTGAGAAAAAACCCTAATTGGATTAGAATAAGCCTAGGGTGGGCAAAAATGACCTAAATGTTCAACCAATGACACAAACGCACTTATTGGATGCACAAGATTGGTTAAAAACCCTAATTGGATTAGAATAAGCCTAGGGAGGACGAAAATGACCTAAATGTTCAACCAATGACACAAACGCACTTAATGGATGCACAAGATTGGTTAAAAAACCCTAATTGGATTAGAATAAGCCTACGGTGGACGAAAATGACCTAAATGATCTACCATTGACACAAACGCACTTATTGGATGCACATGATTGGTTAAAAACCCTAATTGGATTGGAATAAGCCTAGGGTGGGAAAAAATGACTTAAATGTTCAACCAATGACACAAACGCACTTACTGGATGCACAAGATTGGTTAAAAACCCTAATTGGCTTAGAATAAGCCTAGGGAGGACGAATATGATCTAAATGTTCAACCAATGACACAAACGCACATATTGGATGCACAAGATTGGTTAAAAACCCTAATTGGATTAGAACAAGCCTAGGGAGGACGAAAATCACCTCAAGGTTCAACCAATGACACAAACGCACTTAATGGATGCACAAGATTGGTTTATAAACCCTAATTGGATTAGAATAAGCCTAGGTGGACGAAAATGACCCAAATGTTCAACAATTAACACAAACGCACTTGTTGGATGCACATGATTGAGAAAAAACCCTAATTGGATTAGAATAAGCCTAGGGTGGGCAAAAATGACCTAAATGTTCAACCAATGACACAAACGCACTTATTGGATGCACAAGATTGGTTAAAAACCCTAATTGGCTTAGAATAAGCCTAGGGAGGACGAATATGATCTAAATGTTCAACCAATGACACAAACACACATATTGGACGCACAACCCTAATTGGATTAGAACAAGCCTAGGGAGGACGAAAATCACCTAAATGTTCAACCAATGACACAAACGCACTTAATGGATGCACAAGATTGGTTTAAAAACCCTAATTGAATTAGAATAAGCCTACGGTGGACGAAAATGACCTAAATGTTCAACCATTGACACAAACGCACTTATTGGATGCACATGATTGAGAAAAAACCCTAATTGGATTAGAATGAGCCTAGGGTGGGCAAAAATGACCTAAATGATCAACCAATGACACAAACGCACTTAATCGATGCACAAGATTGGTTAAAAACCCTAATTGGATTAGAATAAGCCTAGGGATGACGAAAATGACCTAAATGTTCAACCAATGACACAAACGCACTTATTGGATGCACAAGATTGGTTAAAAATCCTAATTGGCTTAGAATAAGCCTAGGGAGGACGAATATGATCTAAATGTTCAACCAATGACACAAACGCACATATTGGATGCACAAGATTGGATAAAAACCCTAATTGGATTAGAACAAGCCTAGGGAGGACGAAAATCACCTAAATGTTCAACCAATGACACAAAATCACTTAATGGATGCACAAGATTGGTTTAAAAACCCTAATTGGATTAGAATAAGCATAAGGTGATCGATAATGACCTAAATGTTCAACCAATGACACAAACGCACTTATTGGATGCACAAGATTGGTTAAAAACCCTAATTGGATTAGAATAAGCCTAGGGATGACGAAAATGACCTAAATGTTCAGCCAATGACACAAACGCATTTATTGGATGCACAGGGTTGGTTAGAAACCCTAATTGGATTAGAATAAGCATAAGGTGGACGATAATGACCTAAATGTTAAACCAATAACACAAATGCACTTATTGGATGCACAAGATTGGTTAAAAACGATCATTGGATTAGAATAAGCCTAGGGTGGACGATAATGACCTAATTGTTAAACCAATGACAAAAATGCACTTATTGGATGCACAAGATTGGTTAAAAAATCCTAATTGGATTAGAACAAGCCTAGGGAGGATGAAAATAACATAAATGTTCAACCAATGACACAAACGCACTTATTGGATGCACATGATTGAGAAAAAACCCTAATTGGATTAGAATAAGCCTAGGGTGGGCAAAAATGACCTAAATGTTCAACCAATGACACAAACGCACTTATTGGATGCACAAGATTGGTTAAAAACCCTAATTGGCTTAGAATAAGCCTAGGGAGGACGAATATGATCTAAATGTACAACCAATGACACAAACGCACATATTGGATGCACAAGATTGGTTAAAAACCCTAATTGGATTAGAACAAGCCTAGGGAGGACAAAAATCACCTAAATGTTCAACCAATGACACAAACGCACTTAATGGATGCACAAGATTGGTTTAAAAACCCTAATTGGATTAGAATAAGCCTTCGTGGACGAAAATGACCCAAATGTTCAACAATTGACACAAACGCACTTATTGGATGCACATGATTGAGAAAAAACCCTAATTGGATTAGAATAAGCCTAGGGTGGGCAAAAATGTCCTACATGTTCAACCAATGACACAAACGCACTTATTGGATGCACAAGATTGGTTAAAAACCCTAAATGGATTAGAATAAGCCTCGGGATGACGAAAATGACCTAAATGTTCAACCAATGACACAAACACACATATTGGATGCACAACCCTAATTTGATTAGAACAAGCCTAGGGAGGACGAAAATCACCTAAATGTTCAACCAATGACACAAACGCACTTAATGGATGCACAAGATTGGTTTAAAAACCCTAATTGAATTAGAATAAGCCTACGGTGGACGAAAATGACCTAAATGTTCAACCATTGACACAAACGCACTTATTGGATGCACAAGATTGAGAAAAAACCCTAATTGGATTAGAATAAGCCTAGGGTGGGCAAAAATGACCTAAATGATCAACCAATGAGATAAACGCACTTATTCAATGCACAAGATTGGTTAAAAACCCTAATTGGATTAGAATAAGCCTAGGGATGACGAAAATGACCTAAATGTTCAACCAATGACACAAACGCACTTATTGGATGCACAAGATTGGTTAAAAATCCTAATTGGCTTAGAATAAGCCTAGGGAGGACGAATATGATCTAAATGTTCAACCAATGACACAAACGCACATATTGGATGCACAAGATTGGATAAAAACCCTAATTGGATTAGAATAAACCTAGGGATGACGAAGATGACCTAAATGTTCAACCAATGACACAAATGCATTTATTGGTTGCACAGGGTTGGTTAGAAACCCTAATTGGATTAGAATAAGCATATGGTGGACGATAATGACCTAAATGTTAAACCAATAACACAAATGCACTTATTGGATGCACAAGATTGGTTAAAAACGATCATTGGATTAGAATAAGCATAGGGTGGACGATAATGACCTAATTGTTAAACCAATGACACAAATGCACTTATTGGATGCACAAGATTGGTTAAAAAATCCTAATTGGATTAGAATAAGCCTAGGGAGGACGAAAAAGACCTTAATGTTTAACCAATGACACAAACGCACTTATTAAATGCACAAGATTGGTTAAAAAAACCCTAAATGGATTAGAATAAGCCTAGGGAGGACGTAAATGACCTAAATGTTCAACCAATGACACAAACGCACTTATTGGATGCACAAGTTTGGCTGAAAACCCTAATTGGATTAGAATAAGCCGATGGGGAATGAAAAATTACCTAAATGTTCAACCAATAACACAAACGCACATATTGGATGCACAAGATTGGTTAAAAACTCTAATAGGATAAGAATAAGCCTATGGTGGACAAAAATGACCTTAATGTTCAACCAATGATACAAACGCACTTATTGAATGCACAAGATTGGTTAAAAACCCTAATAGGAATAGAACAAGCCTAGGGAGGATGAAAATCACCTAAATGTTCAACCAATGACACAAACGCACTTAATGGATGCACAAGATTGGTTAAAAACCCTAATTAGATTAGAATAAGCCTACGGTGGACAAAAATGACCTAAATGTTCAACCAATGACACAAACGCACTTATTGGATGCACAAGATTGGTTAAAAACCCTAAATGGATTAGAATAAGCCTAGGGATGACGAAAATGACCTAAATGTTCAACCAATGACACAAACGCACATATTGGATGCACAACCCTAATTGGATTAGAACAAGCCTAGGGAGGACGAAAATCACCTAAATGTTCAACCAATGACACAAACGCACTTAATGGATGCACAAGATTGGTTTAAAAACCCTAATTGAATTAGAATAAGCCTACGGTGGACGAAAATGACCTAAATGTTCAACCATTGACACAAACGCACTTATTGGATGCACATGATTGAGAAAAAACCCTAATTGGATTAGAATAAGCCTAGGGTGGGCAAAAATGACCTAAATGTTCAACCAATGACACAAACGCACTTATTGGATGCACAAGATTGGTTAAAAACCCTAATTGGCTTAGAATAAGCCTAGGGAGGACGAATATGATCTAAATGTACAACCAATGACACAAACGCACATATTGGATGCACAAGATTGGTTAAAAACCCTAATTGGATTAGAACAAGCCTAGGGAGGACAAAAATCACCTAAATGTTCAACCAATGACACAAACGCACTTAATGGATGCACAAGATTGGTTTAAAAACCCTAATTGGATTAGAATAAGCCTACGTGGACGAAAATGACCCAAATGTTCAACAATTGACACAAACGCACTTATTGGATGCACATGATTGAGAAAAAAACCCCAATTGGATTAGAATAAGCCTAGGGTGGGCAAAAATGACCTAAACGTTCAACCAATGACACAAACGCACTTATTGGATGCACAAGATTGGTTAAAAACCCTAATTGGATTAGAATAAGCCTAGGGATGACGAAAATGACCTAAATGTTCAACCAATGACACAAACGCACTTATTGGATGCACAAGATTGGTTAAAAACCCTAATTGGCTTAGAATAAGCCTAGGGAGGACGAATATGATCTAAATGTTCAACCAATGACACAAACGCACATATTGGATGCACAAGATTGGTTAAAAACCCTAATTGGATTAGAACAAGCCTAGGGAGGACGAAAATCACCTCAATGTTCAACCAATGACACAAACGCACTTAATGGATGCACAAGATTGGTTTATAAACCCTAATTGGATTAGAATAAGCCTAGGTGGACGAAAATGACCCAAATGTTCAACAATTAACACAAACGGACTTATTGGATGCACATGATTGAGAAAAAACCCTAATTGGATTAGAATAAGCCTAGGGTGGGCAAAAATGACCTAAATGTTCAACCAATGACACAAACGCACTTATTGGATGCACAAGATTGGTTAAAAACCCTAATTGGATTAGAATAAGCCTAGGGATGACGAAAATGACCTAAATGTTCAACCAATGACACAAACGCACTTAATAAATGCACAAGATTGGTTAAAAAAACCCTAATTGGATTAGAATAAGCCTAGGGTGGGCAAAAATGACCTAAATGTTCAACCAATGACACAAACGCACTTATTGGATGCACAAGATTGGCTAAAAACCCTAAATGGATTAGAATAAGCCTAGGGATGACGAAAATGACCTAAATGTTCAACCAATGAGACAAACGCACATATTGGATGCACAACCCTAATTGGATTAGAACAAGCCTAGGGAGGACGAAAATCACCTAAATGTTCAACCAATGACACAAACGCACTTAATGGATGCACAAGATTGGTTTAAAAACCCTAATTGAATTAGAATAAGCCTACGGTGGACGAAAATGACCTAAATGTTCAACCATTGACACAAATGCACTTATTGGATGCAAATGATTGAGAAAAAACCCTAATTGGATTAGAATAAGCCTAGGGTGGGCAAAATAGACCTAAATGATCAACCAATGACACAAACGCACTTATTCAATGCACAAGATTGGTTAAAAACCCTAATTGGATTAGAATAAGCCTAGGGATGACGAAAATGACCTAAATGTTCAACCAATGACACAAACGCACTTATTGGATGCACAAGATTGGTTAAAAATCCTAATTGGCTTAGAATAAGCCTAGGGAGGACGAATATGATCTAAATGTTCAACCAATGACACAAACGCACATATTGGATGCACAAGATTGGATAAAAACCCTAATTGGATTAGAATAAACCTAGGGATGACGAAGATGACCTAAATGTTCAACCAATGACACAAATGCATTTATTGGTTGCACAGGGTTGGTTAGAAACCCTAATTGGATTAGAATAAGCATATGGTGGACGATAATGACCTAAATGTTAAACCAATAACACAAATGCACTTATTGGATGCACAAGATTGGTTAAAAACGATCATTGGATTAGAATAAGCATAGGGTGGACGATAATGACCTAATTGTTAAACCAATGACACAAATGCACTTATTGGATGCACAAGATTGGTTAAAAAATCCTAATTGGATTAGAATAAGCCTAGGGAGGACGAAAAAGACCTTAATGTTTAACCAATGACACAAACGCACTTATTAAATGCACAAGATTGGTTAAAAAAACCCTAAATGGATTAGAATAAGCCTAGGGAGGACGTAAATGACCTAAATGTTCAACCAATGACACAAACGCACTTATTGGATGCACAAGTTTGGCTGAAAACCCTAATTGGATTAGAATAAGCCGATGGGGAATGAAAAATTACCTAAATGTTCAACCAATAACACAAACGCACATATTGGATGCACAAGATTGGTTAAAAACTCTAATAGGATTAGAATAAGCCTATGGTGGACAAAAATGACCTAAATGTTCAACCAATGATACAAACGCACTTAATGGATGCACAAGATTGGTTAAAAAACCCTAATTAGATTAGAATAAGCCTACGGTGGACAAAAATGACCTAAATGTTCAACCAATGACACAAACGCACTTATTGGATGCACAAGATTGGTTAAAAACCCTAATTGGATTAGAAAAAGCCTAGGGAGGACGAAAATAACCTAAATGTTCAACCAATGACACAAACGCACTTAATGGATGCACAAGATTGGTTAAAAAACCCTAATTGGATTAGAATAAGCCTACGGTGGACGAAAATGACCTAAATGATCTACCATTGACACAAACGCACTTATTGGATGCACATGATTGGTTAAAAAGCCTAATTGGATTGGAATAAGCCTAGGGTGGGAAAAAATGACCTAAATGTTCAACCAATGATACAAACGCACTTATTGGATGCACAAGATTGGTTAAAAACCCTAATTGGCTTAGAATAAGCCTAGGGAGGACGAATATGATCTAAATGTTCAACCAATGACACATATGCACATATTGGATGCACAAGATTGGTTAAAAACCCTAATTGGATTAGAACAAGCCTAGGGAGGACGAAAATCACCTAAATGTTCAACCAATGACACAAACGCACTTAATGGATGCACAAGATTGGTTTAAAAACCCTAATTGGATTAGAATAAGCCTACGTGGACAAAAATGACCCAAATGTTCAACAATTAACACAAACGCACTTATTGGATGCACATGATTGAGAAAAAACCCTAATTGGATTAGAATAAGCCTAGGGTGGGCAAAAATGACCTAAATGTTCAACCAATGACACAAACGCTCTTATTGGATGCACAAGATTGGTTAAAAACCCTAATTGGATTAGAATAAGCCTAGGGATGACGAAAATGACCTAAATGTTCAACCAATGACACAAACGCACTTATTGGATGCACAAGATTGGTTAAAAACCCTAATTGGCTTAGAATAAGCCTAGGGAGGACGAATATGATCTAAATGTACAACCAATGACACAAACGCACATATTGGATGCACAAGATTGGTTAAAAACCCTAATTGGATTAGAACAAGCCTAGGGAGGACAAAAATCACCTAAATGTTCAACCAATGACACAAACGCACTTAATGGATGCACAAGATTGGTTAAAAAACCCTAATTGGATTAGAATAAGCCTACGGTGGACAAAAATGACCTAAATGTTCAACCAATGACACAAACGCACTTATTGGATGCACAAGATTGGTTAAAAACCCTAATTGGATTAGAACAAGCCTAGGGAGGACGAAAATAACCTAAATGTTCAACCAATGACACAAACGCACTTAATGGATGCACAAGATTGGTTAACAAAAACCCTAATTGGATTAGAATAAGCCTACGGTGGACGAAAATGACCTAAATGATCTACCATTGACACAAACGCACTTATTGGATGCACAAGATTGGTTAAAAACCCTAATTGGCTTAGAATAAGCCTAGGGAGGACGAATATGATCTAAATGTTCAACCAATGACACAAACGCACATATTGGATGCACAAGATTGGTTAAAAACCCTAATTGGATTAGAACAAGCCTAGGGAGGACGAAAATCACCTAAATGTTCAACCAATGAAACAAACGCACTTAATGGATGCACAAGATTGGTTTAAAAACCCTAAATGGATTAGAATAAGCCTACGTGGACGAAAATGACCCAAATGTTCAACAATTGACACAAACGCACTTATTGGATGCACATGATTGAGAAAAAAACCCTAATTGGATTAGAATAAGCCTAAGGTGGGCAAAAATGACTTAAATGTTCAACCAATGACACAAACGCACTTATTGGATGCACAAGATTGGTTAAAAACCCTAATTGGATTAGAATAAGCCTAGGGATGACGAAAATGACCTAAATGTTCAACCAATGACACAAACGCACTTATTAGATGCACAAGATTGGTTAAAAACCCTAATTGGCTTAGAATAAGCCTACGGAGGACGAATATGATCTAAATGTTCAACCAATGACACAAACGCACATATTGGATGCACAACCCGAATTGGATTAGAACAAGCCTAGGGAGGACGAAAATCACCTAAATGTTCAACCAATGACACAAACGCACTTAATGGATGCACAAGATTGGTTTAAAAACCCTAATTGAATTAGAATAAGCCTACGGTGGACGAAAATGACCTAAATGTTCAACCATTGACACAAACGCACTTATTGGATGCACATGATTGAGAAAAAACCCTAATTGGATTAGAATGAGCCTAGGGTGGGCAAAAATGACCTAAATGATCAACCAATGACACAAACGCACTTATTCGATGCACAAGATTGGTTAAAAACCCTAATTGGATTAGAATAAGCCTAGGGATGACGAAAATGACCTAAATGTTCAACCAATGATACAAACGCATTTATTGGATGCACATGAATGAGAAAAAACCCTAATTGGATTAGAATAAGCCTAGGGTGGGCATAAGTGACCTCAATGTTCAACCAATGACAGAAACGCACTTATTGGATGCACAAGATTGGTTAAAAATCCTAATTGGCTTAGAATAAGCCTAGGGAGGACGAATATGATCTAAATGTTCAACCAATGACACAAACGCACATATTGGATGCACAAGATTGGATAAAAACCCTAATTGGATTAGAACAAGCCTAGGGAGGACGAAAATCACCTAAATGTTCAACCAATGACACAAAATCACTTAATGGATGCACAAGATTGGTTTAAAAACCCTAATTGGATTAGAATAAGCATAAGGTGGACGATAATGACCTAAATGTTCAACCAATAACACAAATGCACTTATTGGATGCACAAGATTGGTTAAAAACGATCATTGGATTAGAATAAGCCTAGGGTGGACGATAATGACCTAATTGTTAAACCAATGACACAAATGCACTTATTGGATGCACAAGATTGGTTAAAAAATCCTAATTGGATTAGAACAAGCCTAGGGAGGACGAAAATAACCTAAATGTTCAACCAATGACACAAACGCACTTATTGGATGCACATGATTGAGAAAAAACCCTAATTGGATTAGAATAAGCCTTGGGTGGGCATAAGTGACCTAAATGTTCAACCAATGACATAAACGCACTTATTGGATGCACAAGATTGGTTAAAAACCCTAAATGGATTAGAATAAGCCTAGGGAGGACGTAAATGACCTAAATGTTCAACCAATGACACAAACGCACTTATTGGATGTACAAGTTTGGCTGAAAACCCTAATTGGATTAGAATAAGCCGATGGGGAATGAAAAATTACCTAAATGTTCAACCAATAACACAAACGCACATATTGGATGCACAAGATTGGTTAAAAACTCTAATAGGATTAAAATAAGCCTATGGTGGACAAAAATGACCTATATGTTCAACCAATGATACAAACGCACTTATTGGATGCACAAGATTGGTTAAAAACCCTAATAGGAATAGAACAAGCCTAGGGAGGATGAAAATCACCTAAATGTTCAACAAATGACACAAACACACTTAATGGATGCACAAGATTGGTCAAAAAACCCTAATTAGATTAGAATAAGCCTATGGTGGACAAAAATGACCTAAATGTTCAACCAATGACACAAACGCACTTATTGGATGCACAAGATTGGTTAAAAACCCTAATTGGATTAGAACAAGCCTAGTTAGGACGAAAATAACCTAAATGTTCAACCAATGACACAAACGCACTTAATGGATGCACAAGATTGGTTAAAAAACCCTAATTGGATTAGAATAAGCCTACGGTGGACGAAAATGACCTAAATGATCTACCATTGACACAAACGCACTTATTGGATGCACATGATTGGTTAAAAACCCTAATTGGATTGGAATAAGCCTAGGGTGGGAAAAAATGACCTAAATGTTCAACCAATGACACAAACGCACTTATTGGAAGGACAAGATTGGTTAAAAACCCTAATTGGATTAGAATAAGCCACGGATGACGAAAATGACCTAAATGTTCAACCAATGACACAAACGCACTTTTTGGATGCACAAGATTGGTTAAAAACCCTAATTGGATTAGAATAAGCATAGGGATGACGAAAATGACCTAAATGTTCAACCAATGACACAAACGCACATATTGGATGCACAAGATTGGTTAAAAAGTCTAATAGGATTAGAATAAGCCTAGGGTGGACAAAAATGACCTAAATGTTCAACCAATGACAAAAACGCACTTATTGGATGCACAAGATTGGTTAAAAACCCTAATTGGATTAGAACAAGCCTAAGGACGATGAAAATAACCTAAACGTTTAACCAATGACACAAACGCACTTAATGGATGCACAAGATTGGTTAAAAAACCCTAATTGGATTAGAATAAGCCTATAGTGGACGAAAATGACCTAAATGATCTACTATTGACACAAACGCACTTATTGGATGCACATGATTGGTTAAAAACCCTAATTGGATTGGAATAAGCCTAGGGTGGGAAAAAATGACCTAAATGTTCAACCAATGACACAAACGCACTTATTGGATGCACAAGATTGGTTAAAAACCCTAATTGGATTAGAATAAGCCTAGGGAGGACGAAAATGACCTAAATGTTCAACCAATGACACAAACGCACTTATTGGATGCACAAGATTGGTTAAAAACCCTAATTGGCTTAGAATAAGCCTAGGGAGGACGAATATGATCTAAATGTACAACCAATGACACAAACGCACATATTGGATGCACAAGATTGGTTAAAAACCCTAATTGGATTAGAACAAGCCTAGGGAGGACAAAAATCACCTAAATGTTCAACCAATGACACAAACGCACTTAATGGATGCACAAGATTGGTTAAAAAACCCTAATTGGATTAGAATAAGCCTACGGTGGACAAAAATGACCTAAATGTTCAACCAATGACACAAACGCACTTATTGGATGCACAAGATTGGTTAAAAACCCTAATTGGATTAGAACAAGCCTAGGGAGGACGAAAATAACCTAAATGTTCAACCAATGACACAAACGCACTTAATGGATGCACAAGATTGGTTAACAAAAACCCTAATTGGATTAGAATAAGCCTACGGTGGACGAAAATGACCTAAATGATCTACCATTGACACAAACGCACTTATTGGATGCACAAGATTGGTTAAAAACCCTAATTGGCTTAGAATAAGCCTAGGGAGGACGAATATGATCTAAATGTTCAACCAATGACACAAACGCACATATTGGATGCACAAGATTGGTTAAAAACCCTAATTGGATTAGAACAAGCCTAGGGAGGACGAAAATCACCTAAATGTTCAACCAATGAAACAAACACACTTAATGGATGCACAAGATTGGTTTAAAAACCCTAATTGGATTAGAATAAGCCTACGTGGACGAAAATGACCCAAATGTTCAACAATTGACACAAACGCACTTATTGGATGCACATGATTGAGAAAAAACCCTAATTGGATTAGAATAAGCCTAGGGTGGGCAAAAATGACCTAAACGTTCAACCAATGACACAAACGCACTTATTGGATGCACAAGATTGGTTAAAAACCCTAATTGGATTAGAATAAGCCTAGGGATGACGAAAATGACCTAAATGTTCAACCAATGACACAAACGCACTTATTGGATGCACAAGATTGGTTAAAAACCCTAATTGGATTAGAATAAGCCTAGGGAGGACGGAAATGACCTAAATGTTCAACCAATGAAACAAACGCACTTATTGGATGCACAAGATTGGTTAAAAACCCTAATTGGATTAGAATAAGCCTAGGGATGACGAAAATGACCTAAATGTTCAACCAATGACACAAACGCACTTATTGGATGCACAAGATTGGTTAAAAACCCTAATTGGATTAGAATAAGCCTAGGGATGACGAAAATAACCTAAATGTTTAACCAATGACACAAACGCACTTAATGGATGCACAAGATTGGTTAAAAAACCCTAATTGGATTAGAATAAGCCAAAGGTGGACGAAAATGACCTAAATGATCTACCATTGACACAAACGCACTTATTGGATGCACATGATTGGTTAAAAACCCTAATTGGATTGGAATAAGCCTAGGGTGGGAAAAAATGACCTAAATGTTCAACCAATGACACAAACGCACTTATTGGATGCACAAGATTGGTTAAAAACCCTAATTGGCTTAGAATAAGCCTAGGGAGGACGAATATGATCTAAATGTACAACCAATGACACAAACGCACATATTGGATGCACAAGATTGGTTAAAAACCCTAATTGGATTAGAACAAGCCTAGGGAGGACAAAAATCACCTAAATGTTCAACCAATGACACAAACGCACTTAATGGATGCACAAGATTGGTTTAAAAACCCTAATTGGATTAGAATAAGCCTACGTGGACGAAAATGACCCAAATGTTCAACAATTGACACAAACGCACTTATTGGATGCACATGATTGAGAAAAAACCCTAATTGGATTAGAATAAGCCTAGGGTGGGCAAAAATGACCTAAATGTTCAACCAACGATACAAACGCACTTATTGGATGCACAAGATTGGTTAAAAACCCTAATAGGAATAGAACAAGCCTAGGGAGGATGAAAATCACCTAAATGTTCAACCAATGACACAAACGCACTTAATGGATGCACAAGATTGGTTAAAAAACCCTAATTAGATTAGAATAAGCCTACGGTGGACAAAAATGACCTAAAGGTTCAACCAATGACAAAAATGCACTTATTGGATGCACAAGATTGGTTAAAAAATCCTAATTGGATTAGAACAAGCCTAGGGAGGACGAAAATAACCTAAATGTTCAACCAATGACACAAACGCATTTATTGGATGCACATGATTGAGAAAAAACCCTAATTGGATTAGAATAAGCCTAGGGTGGGCATAAGTGACCTAAATGTTCAACCAATGACAGAAACGCACATATTGGATGCACAAGATTGGTTAAAAATCCTAATTGGCTTTGAATAAGCCTAGGGAGGACTAATATGATCTAAATGTTCAACCAATGACACAAACGCACATATTGGATGCACAAGATTGGATAAAAACCCTAATTGGATTAGAACAAGCCTAGCGAGGACGAAAATCACCTAAATGTTCACCCAATGACACAAAATCACTTAATGGATGCACAAGATTGGTTTAAAAACCCTAATTGGATTAGAATAGGCATAAGGTGGACGATAATGACCTAAATGTTCAACCAATAACACAAATGCACTTATTGGATGCACAAGATTGGTTAAAAACGATCATTGGATTAGAATAAGCCTAGGGTGGACGATAATGACCTAATTGTTAAACCAATGACACAAATGCACTTATTGGATGCACAAGATTGGTTAAAAAATCCTAATTGGATTAGAACAAGCCTAGGGAAGACGAAAATAACCTAAATGTTCAACCAATGACACAAACGCACTTATTGGATGCACATGATTGAGAAAAAACCCTAATTGGATTAGAATAAGCCTATGGTGGGCATAAGTGACCTAAATGTTCAACCAATGACAGAAACGCACTTATTGGATGCACAAGATTGGTTAAAAACCCTAAATGGATTAGAATAAGCCGAGGGAGGACGTAAATGACCTAAATGTTCAACCAATGACACAAACGCACTTAATGGATGCACAAGATTGGTTAAAAAACCCTAATTAGATTAGAATAAGCCTATGGTGGACAAAAATGACCTAAATGTTCAACCAATGACACAAACGCACTAATTGGATGCACAAGATTGGTTAAAAACCCTAATTGGATTAGAACAAGCCTAGTTAGGACGAAAATAACCTAAATGTTCAACCAATGACACAAACGCACTTAATGGATGCACAAGATTGGTTAAAAAACCCTAATTGGATTAGAATAAGCCTACGGTGGACGAAAATGACCTAAATGATCTACCATTGACAAAAACGCACTTATTGGATGCACATGATTGGTTAAAAACCCTAATTGGATTGGAATAAGCCTAGGATGGGAAAAAATGACCTAAATGTTCAACCAATGACACAAACGCACTTATTGGATGCACAAGATTGGTTAAAAACCCTAATTGGCTTAGAATAAGCCTAGGGAGGACGAATATGATCTAAATGTTCAACCAATGACACAAACGCACATATTGGATGCACAAGATTGGTTAAAAACCCTAATTGGATTCGAACAAGCCTAGGGAGGACGAAAATCACCTAAATGTTCAACCAATGACACAAACGCACTTATTGGATGCACAAGATTGGTTAAAAACCCTAATTGGATTAGAACAAGCCTAGGGAGGACGAAAATAACCTAAATGTTCAACCAATGACACAAACGCACTTAATGGATGCACAAGATTGGTTAAAAAACCCTAATTGGATTAGAATAAGCCTACGGTGGACGAAAATGACCTAAATGATCTACCATTGACACAAACGCACTAATTGGATGCACATGATTGGTTAAAAACCCTAATTGGATTGGAATAAGCCTAGGGTGGGAAAAAATGACCTAAATGTTCAACCAATGACACAAACGCACTTATTGGATGCACAAGATTGGTTAAAAACACTAATTGGATTAGAATAAGCATAGTGAGGACGAATATGATCTAAATGTTCAACCAATGACACAAACGCACATATTGGATGCACAAGATTGGTTAAAAACCCTAATTGGATTAGAACAAGCCTAGGGAGGACGAAAATCACCTAAATGTTCAACCAATGACACAAACGCACTTAATGGATGCACAAGATTGGTTAAAAAACCCTAATTGGATTAGAATAAGCCTATGGAGAACGAAAATGACCTAAATTTTCAACCATTGACACAAACGCACTAATTGGATGCACATGATTGGTTAAAAACCCTAATTGGATTGGAATAAGCCTAGGGTGGGAAAAAATGACCTAAATGTTCAACCAATGACACAAACGCACTTATTGGATGCACAAGATTGGTTAAAAACACTAATTGGATTAGAATAAGCATAGGGAGGACGAATATGATCTAAATGTTCAACCAATGACACAAACGCACATATTGGATGCACAAGATTGGTTAAAAACCCTAATTGGATTAGAACAAGCCTAGGGAGGACGAAAATCACCTAAATGTTCAACCAATGACACAAACGCACTTAATGGATGCACAAGATTGGTTTAAAAACCCTAATTGGATTAGAATAAGCCTACGTGGACGAAAATGACCCAAATGTTCAACAATTAACACAAACGCACTTATTGGATGCACATGAATGAGAAAAAACCCTAATTGGATTAGAATAAGCCTAGGGTGGGCAAAAATGACCTAAATGTTCAACCAATGACACAAACGCACTTATTGGATGCACAAGATTGGTTAAAAACCCTAATTGGATTAGAATAAGCCTAGGGAGGACGAAAATGACCTAAATGTTCAACCAATGACACAAACGCACTTATTGGATGCACAAGATTGGTTAAAAACCCTAATTGGCTTAGAATAAGCCTAGGGAGGACGAATATGATCTAAATGTACAACCAATGACACAAACGCACATATTGGATGCACAAGATTGGTTAAAAACCCTAATTGGATTAGAACAAGCCTAGGGAGGACAAAAATCACCTAAATGTTCAACCAATGACACAAACGCACTTAATGGATGCACAAGATTGGTTTAAAAACCCTAATTGGATTAGAATAAGCCTACGTGGACGAAAATGACCCAAATGTTCAACAATTAACACAAACGCACTTATTGGATGCACATGATTGAGAAAAAACCCTAATTGGATTAGAATAAGCCTAGGGTTGGCAAAAATGACCTAAATGTTCAACCAATGACACAAACGCACTTATTGGATGCACAAGATTGGTTAAAAACCCTAATTGGATTAGAATAAGCCTAGGGATGACGAAAATGACCTAAATGTTCAACCAATGACACAAACGCACTTATTGGATGCACAAGATTGGTTAAAAACCCTAATTGGCTTAGAATAAGCCTAGGGAGGACGAATATGATCTAAATGTTCAACCAATGACACAAACACACATATTGGACGCACAACCCTAATTGGATTAGAACAAGCCTAGGGAGGACGAAAATCACCTAAATGTTCAACCAATGACACAAACGCACTTAATGGATGCACAAGATTGGTTTAAAAACCCTAATTGAATTAGAATAAGCCTACGGTGGACGAAAATGACCTAAATGTTCAACCATTGACACAAACGCACTTATTGGATGCACATGATTGAGAAAAAACCCTAATTGGATTAGAATAAGCCTAGGGTGGGCAAAAATGACCTAAATGATCAACCAATGACAGAAACGCACTTATTCAATGCACAAGATTGGTTAAAAACCCTAATTGGATTAGAATAAGCCTAGGGATGACGAAAATGACCTAAATGTTCAACCAATGACACAAACGCACTTATTGGATGCACAAGATTGGTTAAAAATCCTAATTGGCTTAGAATAAGCCTAGGGAGGACGAATATGATCTAAATGTTCAACCAATGACACAAACGCACATATTGGATGCACAAGATTGGATAAAAACCCTAATTGGATTAGAATAAACCTAGGGATGACGAAAATGACCTAAATGTTCAACCAATGACACAAACGCATATATTGGTTGCACAGGGTTGGTTAGAAACCCTAATTGGATTAGAATAAGCATAAGGTGGACGATAATGACCTAAATGTTAAACCAATAACACAAATGCACTTATTGGATGCAAAAGATTGGTTAAAAACGATCATTGGATTAGAATAAGCCTAGGGTGGACGATAATGACCTAATTGTTAAACCAATGACACAAATGCACTTATTGGATGCACAAGATTGGTTAAAAAATCCTAATTGGATTAGAATAATCCTAGAGAGGACGAAAATGACCTTAATGTTCAACCAATGACACAAACGCACTTATTAAATGCACAAGATTGGTTAAAAAAACCCTAAATGGATTAGAATAAGCCTAGGGAGGACGTCAATGACCTAAATGTTCAACCAATGACACAAACGCACTTATTGGATGCACAAGTTTGGCTGAAAACCCTAATTGGATTAGAATAAGCCGATGGGAAACGAAAAATTACCTAAATGTTCAACCAATAACACAAACGCACATATTGGATGCACAAGATTGGTTAAAAACTCTAATAGGATTAGAATAAGCCTATGGTGGACAAAAATGACCTAAATGTTCAACCAATGATACAAACGCACTTATTGGATGCACAAGATTGGTTAAAAACCCTAATAGGAATAGAACAAGCCTAGGGAGGATGAAAATCACCTAAATGTTCAACCAATGACACAAACGCACTTAATGGATGCACAAGATTGGTTAAAAAACCCTAATTAGATTAGAATAAGCCTACGGTGGACAAAAATGACCTAAAGGTTCAACCAATGACAAAAATGCACTTATTGGATGCACAAGATTGGTTAAAAAATCCTAATTGGATTAGAACAAGCCTAGGGAGGACGAAAATAACCTAAATGTTCAACCAATGACACAAACGCATTTATTGGATGCACATGATTGAGAAAAAACCCTAATTGGATTAGAATAAGCCTAGGGTGGGCATAAGTGACCTAAATGTTCAACCAATGACAGAAACGCACTTATTGGATGCACAAGATTGGTTAAAAATCCTAATTGGCTTTGAATAAGCCTAGGGAGGACGAATATGATCTAAATGTTCAACCAATGACACAAACGCACATATTGGATGCACAAGATTGGATAAAAACCCTAATTGGATTAGAACAAGCCTAGGGAGGACGAAAATCACCTAAATGTTCACCCAATGACACAAAATCACTTAATGGATGCACAAGATTGGTTTAAAAACCCTAATTGGATTAGAATAGGCATAAGGTGGACGATAATGACCTAAATGTTCAACCAATAACACAAATGCACTTATTGGATGCACAAGATTGGTTAAAAACGATCATTGGATTAGAATAAGCCTAGGGTGGACGATAATGACCTAATTGTTAAACCAATGACACAAATGCACTTATTGGATGCACAAGATTGGTTAAAAAATCCTAATTGGATTAGAACAAGCCTAGGGAAGACGAAAATAACCTAAATGTTCAACCAATGACACAAACGCACTTATTGGATGCACATGATTGAGAAAAAACCCTAATTGGATTAGAATAAGCCTATGGAGGGCATAAGTGACCTAAATGTTCAACCAATGACAGAAACGCACTTATTGGATGCACAAGATTGGTTAAAAACCCTAAATGGATTAGAATAAGCCTAGGGAGGACGTAAATGACCTAAATGTTCAACCAATGACACAAACGCACTTAATGGATGCACAAGATTGGTTAAAAAACCCTAATTAGATTAGAATAAGCCTATGGTGGACAAAAATGACCTAAATGTTCAACCAATGACACAAACGCACTAATTGGATGCACAAGATTGGTTAAAAACCCTAATTGGATTAGAACAAGCCTAGTTAGGACGAAAATAACCTAAATGTTCAACCAATGACACAAACGCACTTAATGGATGCACAAGATTGGTTAAAAAACCCTAATTGGATTAGAATAAGCCTACGGTGGACGAAAATGACCTAAATGATCTACCATTGACACAAACGCACTTATTGGATGCACATGATTGGTTAAAAACCCTATTTGGATTAGAATAAGCCTAGGGAGGACGAATATGATCTAAATGTTCAACCAATGACACAAACGCACATATTAGATGCACAAGATTGGATAAAAACCCGAATTGGATTAGAATAAGCCTAGGGATGACGAAAATGACCTAAATGTTCAACCAATGACACAAATGCATTTATTGGATGCACAGGGTTGGTTAGAAACCCTAATTGGATTTGAATAAGCCTAGGGTGGACGATAATGACCTAAATATTAAACCAATGACACAAACGCACTTATTGGATGCACAAGATTGGTTAAAAACCATAATTGGATTAGAATAAGCCTAGGGATGACGAAAATGACCTAAATGTTCAACCAATGACACAAACGTACATATTTGATGCACAAGATTGGTTAAAAACTCTAATAGGATTAGAATAAGCCTAGGGTGGACAAAAATGACCTAAATGTTCAACCAATGACACAAACGCACTTAATGGATGCACAAGATTGGTTAAAAAACCCTAATTGGATTAGAATAAGCCTACGGTGGACGAAAATGACCTAAATGATCTACCATTGACACAAACGCACTTATTGGATGCACATGATTGGTTAAAAACCCTAATTGGATTGGAATAAGCCTAGGGTGGGCAAAAATGACCTAAATATTCAACCAATGACACAAACGCAGTTATTGGATGCACAAGATTGGTTAAAAACCCTAATTGGATTAGAATAAGCCTAGGGATGACGAAAATGACCTAAATGTTCAACCAATGACACAAACGCACATATTGGATGCACAAGATTGGTTAAAAACTCTAATAGGATTAGAATAAGCCTAGGGTTGACAAAAATGACCTAAATGTTCAACCAATGACACAAACGCACTTAATGGATGCACAAGATTGGTTAAAAAACCCTAATTGGATTAGAATAAGCCTACGGTGGACGAAAATGACCTAAATGATCTACCATTGACACAAACGCACTTATTGGATGCACATGATTGGTTAAAAACCCTAATTGGATTGGAATAAGCCTAGGGTGGACGAAAATGACCTAAATGATCTACCATTGACACAAACGCACTTATTGGATGCACATGATTGGTTAAAAACCCTAATTGGATTGGAATAAGCCTAGGGATGACGAAAATGACCTAAATGTTCAACCAATGACACAAACGCACTTATTGGATGCACAAGATTGGTTAAAAACCCTAATTGGATTAGAATAAGCCTAGGGATGACGAAAATGACCTAAATGTTCAACCAATGACACAAACGCACTTATTAGATGCACAAGATTGGTTAAAAACCCTAATTGGCTTAGAATAAGCCTACGGAGGACGAATATGATCTAAATGTTCAACCAATGACACAAACGCACATATTGGATGCACAAGCCTAATTGGATTAGAACAAGCCTAGGGAGGACGAAAATCACCTAAATGTTCAACCAATGACACAAACGCACTTAATGGATGCACAAGATTGGTTTAAAAACCCTAATTGAATTAGAATAAGCCTACGGTGGACGAAAATGACCTAAATGTTCAACCATTGACACAAACGCACTTATTGGATGCACATGATTGAGAAAAAACCCTAATTGGATTAGAATAAGCCTAGGGTGGGCAAAAATGACCTAAATGTTCAACCAATGACACAAACGCACTTATTGGATGCACAAGATTGGTTAAAAACCCTAATTGGCTTAGAATAAGCCTAGGGAGGACGAATATGATCTAAATGTACAACCAATGACACAAACGCACATATTGGATGCACAAGATTGGTTAAAAACCCTAATTGGATTAGAACAAGCCTAGGGAGGACAAAAATCACCTAAATGTTCAACCAATGACACAAACGCACTTAATGGATGCACAAGATTGGTTTAAAAACCCTAATTGGATTAGAATAAGCCTACGTGGACGAAAATGACCCAAATGTTCAACAATTGACACAAACGCACTTATTGGATGCACATGATTGAGAAAAAACCCTAATTGGATTAGAATAAGCCTAGGGTGGGCAAAAATGACCTAAATGTTCAACCAATGATACAAACGCACTTATTGGATGCACAAGATTGGTTAAAAACCCTAATTGGATTAGAATAAGCCTAGGGATGACGAAAATGACCTAAATGTTCAACCAATGACACAAACGCACTTATTGGATGCACAAGATTGGTTAAAAACCCTAATTGGCTTAGAATAAGCCTAGGGAGGACGAATATGATCTAAATGTTCAACCAATGACACAAACGCACATATTGGATGCACAACCCTAATTGGATTAGAACAAGCCTAGGGAGGACGAAAATCACCTAAATGTTCAACCAATGACACAAACGCACTTAATGGATGCACAAGATTGGTTTAAAAACCCTAATTGAATTAGAATAAGCCTACGATGGACGAAAATGACCTAAATGTTCAACCATTGACACAAACGCACTTATTGGATGCACATGATTGAGAAAAAACCCTAATTGGATTAGAATAAGCCTAGGGTGGGCAAAATTGACCTAAATGATCAACCAATGACACAAACGCACTTATTCGATGCACAAGATTGGTTAAAAACCCTAATTGGATTAGAATAAGCCTAGGGATGACGAAAATGACCTAAATGTTCAACCAATGACACAAACACACTTATTGGATGCACAAGATTGGTTAAAAATCCTAATTGGCTTAGAATAAGCCTAGGGAGGACGAATATGATCTAAATGTTCAACCAATGACACAAACGCACATATTGGATGCACAAGATTGGATAAAAACCCTAATTGGATTAGAACAAGCCTAGGGAGGACGAAAATCACCTAAATGTTCAACCAATGACACAAAATCACTTAATGGATGCACAAGATTGGTTTAAAAACCCTAATTGGATTAGAATAAGCATAAGGTGATCGATAATGACCTAAATGTTCAACCAATGACACAAACGCACTTATTGGATGCACAAGATTGGTTAAAAACCCTAATTGGATTAGAATAAGCCTAGGGATGACGAAAATGACCTAAATGTTCAGCCAATGACACAAACGCATTTATTGGATGCACAGGGTTGGTTAGAAACCCTAATTGGATTAGAATAAGCATAAGGTGGACGATAATGACCTAAATGTTAAACCAATAACACAAATGCACTTATTGGATGCACAAGATTGGTTAAAAAATCCTAATTGGATTAGAACAAGCCTAGGGAGGACGAAAATAACCTAAATGTTCAACCAATGAAACAAACACATTTATTGGATGCACATGATTGAGAAAAAACCCTAATTGGATTAGAATAAGCCTAGGGTGGGCATTAGTGACCTAAATGTTCAACCAATGACAGAAACGCACTTATTGGATGCACAAGATTGGTTAAAAATCCTAATTGGCTTAGAATAAGCCTAGGGAGGACGAATATGATCTAAATGTTCAACCAATGACACAAACGCACATATTGGATGCACAAGATTGGATAAAAACCCTAATTGGATTAGAACAAGCCTAGGGAGGACGAAAATCACCTAAATGTTCAACCAATGACACAAAATCACTTAATGGATGCACAAGATTGGTTTAAAAACCCTAATTGGATTAGAATAAGCATAAGGTGGACGATAATGACCTAAATGTTCAACCAATAACACAAATGCACTTATTGGATGCACAAGATTGGTTAAAAACGATCATTGGATTAGAATAAGCCTAGGGTGGACGATAATGACCTACTTGTTAAACCAATGACACAAATGTACTTATTGGATGCACAAGATTGGTTAAAAAATCCTAATTGGATTAGAACAAGCCTAGGGAGGACGAAAATAACCTAAATGTTCAACCAATGACACAAACGCACTTATTGGATGCACATGATTGAGAAAAAACCTTAATTGGATTAGAATAAGCCTAGGGTGGGCATAAGTGACCTAAATGTTCAACCAATGACAGAAACGCACTTATTGGATGCACAAGATTGGTTAAAAACCCTAAATGGATTAGAATAAGCCTAGGGAGGACGTAAATGACCTAAATGTTCAACCAATGACACAAACGCACTTATTGGATGCACAAGTTTGGCTGAAAACCCTAATTGGATTAGAATAAGCCGATGGGGAATGAAAAATTACCTAAATGTTCAACCAATAACACAAACGCACATATTGGATGCACAAGATTGGTTAAAAACTCTAATAGGATTAGAATAAGCCTATGGTGGAAAAAATGACCTATATGTTCAACCAATGATACAAACGCACTTATTGGATGCACAAGATTGGTTAAAAACCCTAATAGGAATAGAACAAGCCTAGGGAGGATGAAAATCACCTAAATGTTCAACCAATGACACAAACGCACTTAATGGATGCACAAGATTGGTTTAAAAACCCTAATTGGATTAGAATAAGCCTACGTGGACGAAAATGACCCAAATGTTCAACAATTAACACAAACGCACTTATTGGATGCACATGAATGAGAAAAAACCCTAATTGGATTAGAATAAGCCTAGGGTGGGCAAAAATGACCTAAATGTTCAACCAATGACACAAACGCACTTATTGGATGCACAAGATTGGTTAAAAACCCTAATTGGATTAGAATAAGCCTAGGGATGACCAAAATGACCTAAATGTTCAACCAATGACACAAACGCACTTATTGGATGCACAAGATTGGTTAAAAACCCTAATTGGCTTAGAATAAGCCTAGGGAGGACGAATATGATCTAAATGTTCAACCAATGACACAAACACACATATTGGACGCACAACCCTAATTGGATTAGAACAAGCCTAGGGAGGACGAAAATCACCTAAATGTTCAACCAATGACACAAACGCACTTAATGGATGCACAAGATTGGTTTAAAAACCCTAATTGAATTAGAATAAGCCTACGGTGGACGAAAATGACCTAAATGTTCAACCATTGACACAAACGCACTTATTGGATGCACATGATTGAGAAAAAACCCTAATTGGATTAGAATAAGCCTAGGGTGGGCAAAAATGACCTAAATGTTCAACCAATGACACAAACGCACTTATTGGATGCACAAGATTGGTTAAAAACCCTAATTGGCTTAGAATAAGCCTAGGGAGGACGAATATGATCTAAATGTACAACCAATGACACAAACGCACATATTGGATGCACAAGATTGGTTAAAAACCCTAATTGGATTAGAACAAGCCTAGGGAGGACAAAAATCACCTAAATGTTCAACCAATGACACAAACGCACTTAATGGATGCACAAGATTGGTTTAAAAACCCTAATTGGATTAGAATAAGCCTTCGTGGACGAAAATGACCCAAATGTTCAACAATTGACACAAACGCACTTATTGGACGCACATGATTGAGAAAAAACCCTAATTGGATTAGAATAAGCCTAGGGTGGGCAAAAATGACCTAAATGTTCAACCAATGACACAAACGCACTTATTGGATGCACAAGATTGGTTAAAAACCCTAAATGGATTAGAAAAAGCCTAGGGATGACTAAAATGACCTAAATGTTCAACCAATGACACAAACGCACATATTGGATGCACAACCCTAATTGGATTAGAACAAGATTAGGGAGGACGAAAATCACCTAAATGTTCAACCAATGACACAAACGCACTTAATGGATGCACAAGATTGGTTTAAAAACCCTAATTGAATTAGAATAAGCCTACGGTGGACGAAAATGACCTAAATGTTCAACCATTGACACAAACGCACTTATTGGATGCACATGATTGAGAAAAAACCCTAATTAGATTAGAATAAGCCTAGGGTGGGCAAAAATGACCTAAATGATCAACCAATGACATAAACGCACTTATTCAATGCACAAGATTGGTTAAAAACCCTAATTGGATTAGAATAAGCCTAGGGTTGACGAAAATAACTTAAATGTTCAACCAATGACACAAACGCACTTATTGGATGCACAAGATTGGTTAAAAATCCTAATTGGCTTAGAATAAGCCTAAGGATGACGAATATGATCTAAATGTTCAACCAATGACACAAACGCACATATTGGATGCACAAGATTGGATAAAAACCCTAATTGGATTAAAATAAACCTAGGGATGACGAAAATGACCTAAATGTTCAACCAATGACACAAACGCATTTATTGGTTGCACAGGTGTTGGTTAGAAACCCTAATTGGATTAGAATAAGCATAAGGTGGACGATAATGACCTAAATGTTAAACCAATAACACAAATGCACTTATTGGATGCACAAGATTGGTTAAAAACGATCATTGGATTAGAATAAGCCTAGGGTGGACGATAATGACCTAATTGTTAAACCAATGACACAAATGCACTTATTGGATGCACAAGATTGGTTAAAAAATCCTAATTGGATTAGAATAAGCCTAGGGAGGAAGAAAATGACCTTAATGTTTAACCAATGACACAAACGCACTTATTAAATGCACAAGATTGGTTAAAAAAACCCTAAATGGATTAGAATAAGCCCAGGGAGGACGTAAATGACCTAAATGTTCAACCAATGATACAAACGCACTTATTGGATGCACAAGTTTGGCTGAAAACCCTAATTGGATTAGAATAAGCCGATGGGGAATGAAAAATTACCTAAATGTTCAACCAATAACACAAACCCACATATTGGATGCACAAGATTGGTTAAAAACTCTAATAGGATTAAAATAAGCCTATGGTGGACAAAAATGACCTAAATGTTCAACCAATGATACAAACGCACTTATTGGATGCACAAGATTGGTTAAAAACCCTAATAGGAATAGAACAAGCCTAGGGAGGATGAAAATCACCTAAATGTTCAACCAATGACACAAACGCACTTAATGGATGCACAAGATTGGTTAAAAAACCCTAATTAGATTAGAATAAGCCTACGGTGGACGAAAATGACCTAAATGATCTACCATTGACACAAACGCACTTATTGGATGCACATGATTGGTTAAAAACCCTAATTGGATTGGAATAAGCCTAGGGTGGGAAAAAATGGCCTAAATGTTCAACCAATGACACAAACGCACTTATTGGATGCACAAGATTGGTTAAAAACCCTAAATGGATTAGAATAAGCCTTGGGATGACGAAAATGACCTAAATGTTCAACCAATGACACAAACGCACATATTGGATGCACAACCCTAATTGGATTAGAACAAGCCTAGGGAGGACGAAAATCACCTAAATGTTCAACCAATGACACAAACGCACTTAATGGATGCACAAGATTGGTTTAAAAACCCTAATTGAATTAGAATAAGCCTACGGTGGACGAAAATGACCTAAATGTTCAACCATTGACACAAACGCACTTATTGGATGCACGTGATTGAGAAAAAACCCTAATTGGATTAGAATAAGCCTAGGGTGGGCAAAAATGACCAAAATGATCAACCAATGACACAAACGCACTTATTCAATGCACAAGATTGGTTAAAAACCGTAATTGGATTAGAATAAGCCTAGGGATGACGAAAATGACCTAAATGTTCAACCAATGACACAAACGCACTTATTGGATGCACAAGATTGGTTAAAAATCCTAATTGGCTTAGAATAAGACTAGGGAGGACGAATATGATCTAAATGTTCAACCAATGACACAAACGCACATATTGGATGCACAAGATTGGATAAAAACCCTAATTGGATTAGAATAAACCTAGGGATGACGAAAATGACCTAAATGTTCAACCAATGACACAAATGCATTTATTGGTTGCACAGGGTTGGTTAGAAACCCTAATTGGTTTAGAATAAGCATAAGGTGGACGATAATGACCTAAATGTTAAACCAATAACACAAATGCACTTATTGGATGCACAAGATTGGTTAAAAACGATCATTGGATTATAATAAGCCTAGGGTGGACGATAATGACCTAATTGTTAAACCAATGACACAAATGCACTTATTGGATGCACAAGATTGGTTAAAAAATCCTAATTGGATTAGAATAAGCCTAGGGAGGACGAAAAAGACCTTAATGTTTAACCAATGACACAAACGCACTTATTAAATGCACAAGATTGGTTAAAAAAACCCTAAATGGATTAGAATAAGCCTAGGGAGGACGTAAATGACCTAAATGTTCAACCAATGACACAAACGCACTTATTGGATGCACAAGTTTGGCTGAAAACCCTAATTGGATTAGAATAAGCCGATGGGGAATGAAAAATTACCTAAATGTTCAACCAATAACACAAACACACATATTGGATGCACAAGATTGGTTAAAAACTCTAATAGGATTAGAATAAGCCTATGGTGGACAAAAATGACCTAAATGTTCAACCAATGATACAAACGCACTTATTGGATGCACAAGATTGGTTAAAAACCCTAATAGGAATAGAACAAGCCTAGGGAGGATGAAAATCACCTAAATGTTCAACCAATGACACAAACGCACTTAATGGATGCACAAGATTGGTTAAAAAACCCTAATTAGATTAGAATAAGCCTACGGTGGACAAAAATGACCTAAATGTTCAACCAAGGACACAAACGCACTTATTGGATGCACAAGATTGGTTAAAAACCCTTATTGGATTAGAACAAGCCTAGGGAGGACGAAAATAACCTAAATGTTCAACCAATGACACAAACGCACTGAATGGATGCACAAGATTGGTTAAAAAACCCTAATTGGATTAGAATAAGCCTACGGTGGACAAAAATGACCTAAATGTTCAACCAATGACACAAACGCACTTATTGGATGCACAAGATTGGTTAAAAACCCTAATTGGATTAGAACAAGTCTAGCGAGGACGAAAATAACCTAAATGTTCAACCAATGACACAAACGCACTTAATGGATGCACAAGATTGGTTAAAAAACCCTAATTGGATTAGAATAAGCCTACGGTGGACGAAAATGACCTAAATGATCTACCATTGACACAAACGCACTAATTGGATGCACATGATTGGTTAAAAACCCTAATTGGATTGGAATAAGCCTAGGGTGGGAAAAAATGACCTAAATGTTCAACCAATGACACAAACGCACTTATTGGATGCACAAGATTGGTTAAAAACACTAATTGGATTAGAATAAGCATAGTGAGGACGAATATGATCTAAATGTTCAACCAATGACACAAACGCACATATTGGATGCACAAGATTGGTTAAAAACCCTAATTGGATTAGAACAAGCCTAGGGAGGACGAAAATCACCTAAATGTTCAACCAATGACACAAACGCACTTAATGGATGCACAAGATTGGTTAAAAAACCCTAATTGGATTAGAATAAGCCTATGGAGAACGAAAATGACCTAAATTTTCAACCATTGACACAAACGCACTAATTGGATGCACATGATTGGTTAAAAACCCTAATTGGATTGGAATAAGCCTAGGGTGGGAAAAAATGACCTAAATGTTCAACCAATGACACAAACGCACTTATTGGATGCACAAGATTGGTTAAAAACACTAATTGGATTAGAATAAGCATAGGGAGGACGAATATGATCTAAATGTTCAACCAATGACACAAACGCACATATTGGATGCACAAGATTGGTTAAAAACCCTAATTGGATTAGAACAAGCCTAGGGAGGACGAAAATCACCTAAATGTTCAACCAATGACACAAACGCACTTAATGGATGCACAAGATTGGTTTAAAAACCCTAATTGGATTAGAATAAGCCTACGTGGACGAAAATGACCCAAATGTTCAACAATTAACACAAACGCACTTATTGGATGCACATGAATGAGAAAAAACCCTAATTGGATTAGAATAAGCCTAGGGTGGGCAAAAATGACCTAAATGTTCAACCAATGACACAAACGCACTTATTGGATGCACAAGATTGGTTAAAAACCCTAATTGGATTAGAATAAGCCTAGGGATGACGAAAATGACCTAAATGTTCAACCAATGACACAAACGCACTTATTGGATGCACAAGATTGGTTAAAAACCCTAATTGGATTAGAATAAGCCTAGGGAGGACGGAAATGACCTAAATGTTCAACCAATGAAACAAACGCACTTATTGGATGCACAAGATTGGTTAAAAACCCTAATTGGATTAGAATAAGCCTAGGGATGACGAAAATGACCTAAATGTTCAACCAATGACACAAACGCACTTATTGGATGCACAAGATTGGTTAAAAACCCTAATTGGATTAGAATAAGCCTAGGGATGACGAAAATAACCTAAATGTTTAACCAATGACACAAACGCACTTAATGGATGCACAAGATTGGTTAAAAAACCCTAATTGGATTAGAATAAGCCAAAGGTGGACGAAAATGACCTAAATGATCTACCATTGACACAAACGCACTTATTGGATGCACATGATTGGTTAAAAACCCTAATTGGATTGGAATAAGCCTAGGGTGGGAAAAAATGACCTAAATGTTCAACCAATGACACAAACGCACTTATTGGATGCACAAGATTGGTTAAAAACCCGAATTGGCTTAGAATAAGCCTAGGGAGGACGAATATGATCTAAATGTTCAACCAATGACACAAACGCACATATTGGATGCACAAGATTGGTTAAAAACCCTAATTGGATTAGAACAAGCCTAGGGAGGACGAAAATCACCTAAATGTTCAACCAATGACACAAGCGCACTTAATGGATGCACAAGATTGGTTTAAAAACCCTAATTGGATTAGAATAAGCCTACGTGGACGAAAATGACCCAAATGTTCAACAATTAACACAAACGCACTTATTGGATGCACATGAATGAGAAAAAACCCTAATTGGATTAGAATAAGCCTAAGGTGGGCAAAAATGACCTAAATGTTCAACCAATGACACAAACGCACTTATTGGATGCACAAGATTGGTTAAAAACCCTAATTGGATTAGAATAAGCCTAGGGATGACGAAAATGACCTAAATGTTCAACCAATGACACAAACGCACTTATTGGATGCACAGGGTTGGTTAAAAACCCTAATTTGATTAGAATAAGCCTAGGGTGGACGATAAAGACCTAAATGTTAAAGCAATGACACAAACGCACTTATTGGATACACAAGATTGGTTAAAAACCCTAATTGGATTAGAATAAGCGTAAGGATGACGAAAATGACCTAAATGTTCAACCAATGACACAAACACACTTATTGGATGCGCAGGGTTGGTTAAAAACCCTAATTGGACTAGAATAAGCCTAGGGTGGACGATAATAACCTAAATGTTAAACCAATGACACAAATGCACTTATTGGATGCACAAGATTGGTTAAAAACCCTAATAAGAATAGAACAAGCCTAGGGAGGACGAAAATCACCTAAATGTTCAACCAATGACACAAACGCACTTAATGGATGCACAAGATTGGTTAAAAAACCCTAATTGGATTAGAATAAGCCTACGGTGGACAAAAATGGCCTAAATGTTCAACCATTGACACAAACCCACTTATTGGATGCACAAGATTGGTTAAAACCCCTAATTGGATTAGAATACTTCTAGGGAGGACGAAAATAACCTAAATGTTCAACCAATGACACAAACGCACTTCATGGATGCACAAGATTGGTTAAAAACTTTAATAGGAGTAGAATAAGCCTAGGGTGGACGATAATGACCTAAATGTTAAACCATTGACACAAACACACTTATTGGATGCACATGATTGGTTAAAAACCCTAATTCAAATAGAAAAAGCCTATGGTGGACGAAAATGAACTAAATGTTCAACCAATGACACAAACACACTTATTGGATGCGCAGGGTTGGTTAAAAACCCTAATTGGACTAGAATAAGCCTAGGGTGGACGATAATAACCTAAATGTTAAACCAATGACACAAATGCACTTATTGGATGCACAAGATTGGTTAAAAACCCTAATAAGAATAGAACAAGCCTAGGGAGGACGAAAATCACCTAAATGTTCAACCAATGACACAAACGCACTTAATGGATGCACAAGATTGGTTAAAAAACCCTAATTGGATTAGAATAAGCCTACGGTGGACAAAAATGGCCTAAATGTTCAACCATTGACACAAACCCACTTATTGGATGCACAAGATTGGTTAAAAACCCTAATTGGATTAGAATACTTCTAGGGAGGACGAAAATAACCTAAATGTTCAACCAATGACACAAACGCACTTCATGGATGCACAAGATTGGTTAAAAACCTTAATAGGAGTAGAATAAGCCTAGGGTGGACGATAATGACCTAAATGTTAAACCATTGACACAAACACACTTATTGGATGCACATGATTGGTTAAAAACCCTAATTCAAATAGAAAAAGCCTATGGTGGACGAAAATGAACTAAATGTTCAACCAATGACACAAACACACTTATTGGATGCGCAGGGTTGGTTAAAAACCCTAATTGGACTAGAATAAGCCTAGGGTGGACGATAATAACCTAAATGTTAAACCAATGACACAAATGCACTTATTGGATGCACAAGATTGGTTAAAAACCCTAATAAGAATAGAACAAGCCTAGGGAGGACGAAAATCACCTAAATGTTCAACCAATGACACAAACGCACTTAATGGATGCACAAGATTGGTTAAAAAACCCTAATTGGATTAGAATAAGCCTACGGTGGACAAAAATGACCTAAATGTTCAACCATTGACACAAACGCACTTATTGGATGCACATGATTGGTTAAAAACCCTAATTGGATTGGAATAAGCCTAGGGTGGGCAAAAATGACATAAATGTTCAACCAATGACACAAATGCACTAATTGGATGCACAAGATTGGTTAAAAACCCTAATTGGATTCGAATAGGCCTAGGGAGGACGAATATGATCTAAATGTTCAACCAATGACACAAAAGCACTTATTGGATGCACAAGATTGGTTAAAACCCCTAATTTGATTAGAATAAGCCTAGGGTGGACGAAAATGACCTAAATGTTCAACCGTTGACACAAATGCACTTATTGGATGCACATGATTGGTTAAAAATCCTAATTGAAATAGAAAAACCCTATGGTGGACGAAAATGAACTAAATGTTCAACTAATGACACAAACGCACTTATTGGATGCACAGGGGTTGTTAGAAACCCTAATTGGATTACAATAAGCCTAGGGTGGACGATAATGACCTAAATGTTAAACCAATGAAACAAATGCACTTATTAGATTCACAAGATTGGTTAAAAACCCTAATTGGATTAGAATAAGCCTAGGGAGGACGAAAATGACCTTAATGTTCAACCAATGACACAAACGCACTTATTAAATGCACAAGATTGGTTAAAAAAATCCTAATTGGATTAGAATAAGCCTATGGAGGACGTAAATGACCTAAATGTTCAACCAATGACACAAACGCACTTATTGGATGCACAAGATTGGTTAAAAACCCTAATTGGATTAGAATAAGCCTATGGAGAACGAAAATGACCTAAATGTTCAACCAATGACACAAACGCACATATTGGATGCACAAGATTGGTTAAAAACTCTAATAGGATTAGAATAAGCCTAGGGTGGATAAAAATGACCTAAATGTTCAACCAATGACACAAACGCACTTATTGGATGCACAAGATTGGTTAAAAACCCTAATTGGATTAGAACAAGCCTAGGGTGGGAAAAAATGACCTAAATGTTCAACCAATGACACAAACGCACTTATTGGATGCACAAGATTGGTTAAAAACCCTAATTGGATTAGAATAAGCCTAGGGAGGACGAATATGATCTAAATGTTCAACCAATGACACAAACGCACATATTGGATGCACAAGATTGGTTAAAAACCCTAATTGGATTAGAACAAGCCTAGGGAGGACGAAAATCACCTAAATGTTCAACCAATGACACAAGCGCACTTAATGGATGCACAAGATTGGTTTAAAAACCCTAATTGGATTAGAATAAGCCTACGTGGACGAAAATGACCCAAATGTTCAACAATTAACACAAACGCACTTATTGGATGCACATGAATGAGAAAAAACCCTAATTGGATTAGAATAAGCCTAGGGTGGGCAAAAATGACCTAAATGTTCAACCAATGACACAAACGCACTTATTGGATGCACAAGATTGGTTAAAAACCCTAATTGGATTAGAATAAGCCTAGGGATGACCAAAATGACCTAAATGTTCAACCAATGACACAAACGCACTTATTGGATGCACAAGATTGGTTAAAAACCCTAATTGGCTTAGAATAAGCCTAGGGAGGACGAATATGATCTAAATGTTCAACCAATGACACAAACGCACATATTGGATGCACAAGATTGGTTAAAAACCCTAATTGGATTAGAACAAGCCTAGGGAGGACGAAAATAACCTAAATGTTCAACCAATGACACAAACGCACTTAATGGATGCACAAGATTGGTTAAAAAACCCTAATTGGATTAGAATAAGCCTACGGTGGACAAAAATGACCTAAATGTTCAACCAATGACACAAACGCACTTATTGGATGCACAAGATTGGTTAAAAACCCTAATTGGATTAGAACAAGCCTAGGGAGGACGAAAATAACCTAAATGTTCAACCAATGAAACAAAAGCACTTAATGGATGCACAAGATTAGTTAAAAAACCCTAATTGGATTAGAATAAGCATACGGTGGACGAAAATGACCTAAATGATCTACCATTGACACAAACGCACTTATTGGATGCACATGATTGGTTAAAAACCCTAATTGGATTGGAATAAGCCTAGGGTGGGAAAAAATGACTTAAATGTTCAACCAATGACACAAACGCACTTATTG
Source organism: Cicer chorassanicum (assembly GCA_037974735.1). Taxonomy (NCBI): domain Eukaryota; kingdom Viridiplantae; phylum Streptophyta; class Magnoliopsida; order Fabales; family Fabaceae; genus Cicer; species Cicer chorassanicum. The sequence goes on along the minus strand of JBBPBP010000004.1, from coordinate 47,497,648 downwards.
GATGCACAAGATTGGTTCAAAACCCTAATTGGCTTAGAATAAGCATAGGGAGGACGAATATGATCTAAATGTTCAACCAATGACACAAACGCACATATTGGATGCACAAGATTGGTTAAAAACCCTAATTGGATTAGAACAAGCCTAGGGAGGACGAAAATCACCTAAATGTTCAACCAATGACACAAACGCACTTAATGGATAGACAAGATTGGTTTAAAAACCCTAATTGGATTAGAATAAGCATAGGGTGGACGATAATGACCTAAATGTTAAACCAATGACACAAACGCACTTATTGGATGCACAAGATTGGTTAAAAACCCTAATTGGATTAGAACAAGCCTAGGGAGGACGAAAGTGACCTAAATGTTCAACCAATGATACAAACGCACTTATTGATTGCACATGATTGGTTAAAAACCCTAATTGGATTGGAATAAGCCAAGGGTGGGTAAAAATGACATAAATGTTCAACCAATGACACAAATGCACTTATTGGATGCACAAGATTGGTTAAAAACCCTAATTGGATTGGAATAAGCCTAGGGAAGACGAATATGATCTAAATGTTCAACCAATGACACAAACGCACTTATTGGATGCACAAGATTGGTTAAAACCCCTAATTTGTTTAAAATAAGCCTCGGGTGGACGAAAATGACCTAAATGTTCAACCATTGACAGAAACGCACTTATTGGATGCACATGATTGGTTAAAAACCCTAATTCAAATAGAAAAAGCCTATGGTGGACGAAAATGAACTAAATGTTCAACCAATGACACAAACGCACTTATTGGATGCACAAGATTGGTTAATAACCCTAATTGGATTAGAATAAGCCTAGGGAAGATGAATATGATCCAAATGTTCAACCAATGACACAAACGCACATATTGGATGCACCAGATTGGTTCAAAACTCGAATAGGATTAGAATTAGCCTAGGGTGGACAAAAATGACCTAAATGTTCAACCAATGACACAAACGCACTTATTGGATGCACAAGATTGGTTAAAAACCCTAATTGGATTAGAATATGTGTAGGGATGACGAAAATGACCTAAATGTTCAACCAATGACACAAACGCACTTATTGGATGCACAGGGTTGGTTAAAAACCCTAATTGGATTAGAATAAGCCTAGGGTGGACGATAAAGACCTAAATGTTAAACCAGTGACACAAACGCACGTATTGGATGCACAATATTGGTTAAAAACCCTAATTGGATTAGAATAAGCGTAGGGATGACGAAAATGACCTAAATGTTCAACCAATGACACAAACACACTTATTGGATGCACAGGGTTGGTTAAAAACCCTAATTGGATTAGAATAAGCCTAGGGTGGACAATAATGACCTAAATGTTAAACCAATGACACAAACGCACTTATTGGATGCACAAGATTGGTTAAAAACCCTAATAGGAATAGAACAAGCCTAGGGAGGACGAAAATCACCTAAATGTTCAACTAATGACACAAACGCACTTAATGGATGCACAAGATTGGTTAAAAAACCCTAATTGGATTAGAATAAGCCTACGGTGGACATAAAGACCTTAATGTTCAACCATTGACACAAACGCACTTATTGGATGCACATGATTGGTTAAAAACCCTAATTGGATTGGAATAAGCCCAGGGTGGGCAAAAATGACATAAATGTTCAACCAATGACACAAATGCACTTATTGGATGCACAAGATTGGTTAAATACCCTAATTGGATTAGAATAAGCCTGGGGAGGACGAATATGATCTAAATGTTCAACCAATGACACAAACGCACTTATTGGAGGCACAAGATTGGTTAAAACCCCTAATTTGATTAGAATAAGCCTAGGGTGGATGAAAATTACCTAAATGTTCAACCATTGTGACAAACGCACTTATTGGATTCACATGATTGGTTAAAAACCCTAATTGAAATAGAAAAAGCCTATGGTGGACGAAAATGAACTAAATGTTCAACAAATGACACAAACGCACTTATTGGATGCACAAGATTGGTTAAAAACCCTAATTGGATTAGAATAAGCCTAGGGAGAACGAATATGGACCAAATGTTCCACTAATGACACAAACGCACATATTGGATGCACCAGATTGGTTAAAAACTCTAATAGGATTAGAATTAGCTTAAGCTGGACAAAAATGACCTAAATGTTCAACCAATGACACAAACGCACTTATTGGATGCACAAGATAGGTTAAAAACCCTAATTGGATTGGAATAAGCCTAAAGTAGGCAAAAATGACCTAAATGTTCAACCAATGACACAAATGCACTTATTGGATGCACAAGATTGGTTAAAAACCCTAATTGGATTTAGAATAAGTGTAAGGATGACAAAAATGACCTAAATGTTCAACCAATGACACAAACGCACTTATTGGATCCACAGGGTTGGTTAAAAACCCTAATTGGATTAGAATAAGCCTAGGGTGGACGATAATGACCTAAATGTTAAACCAATGACACAAACGCATATATTGGATGCACAAGATTGGTTAAAAACCCTAATTGGATTAGAATACTTCTAGGGAGGACGAAAATAACCTAAATGTTCAACCAATGACACAAACGCACTTCATGGATGCACAAGATTGGTTAAAAACCTTAATAGGAGTAGAATAAGCCTAGGGTGGACGATAATGACCTAAATGTTAAACCATTGACACAAACACACTTATTGGATGCACATGATTGGTTAAAAACCCTAATTCAAATAGAAAAAGCCTATGGTGGTCGAAAATGAACTAAATGTTCAACCAATGACACAAACGCACTTATTGGATGCACAAGATTGGTTAATAACCCTAATTGGATTAGAATAAGCCTAGGGAGAATGAATATGGACCAAATGTTCAACCAATGACACAAACGCACATATTGGATGCACCAGATTGGTTAAAAACTCTAATAGGATTAGAATTAGTCTAGGGTGGACAAAAATGACCTAAATGTTAAACCAATGACAAACGCACTTATTGGATGCACAAGATTGGTTAAAAACCCTAATTGGATTAGAATAAGCCTAGGGATGACGAAAATGACCTAAATGTTCAACCAATGACACAAACACACTTATTGGATGCGCAGGATTGGTTAAAAACCCTAATTGGCTTAGAATAAGCCTAGGGAGGACGAATATGATCTAAATGTTCAACCAATGACACAAACGCACATATTGGATGCACAAGATTGGGTAAAAACCCTAATTGGATTAGAACAAGCCTAGGGAGGACGAAAATCACCTAAATGTTCAACCAATGACACAGACGCACTTAATGGATGCACAAGATTGGTATAAAAACCCTAATTGGATTAGAATAAGCCTAGGGATGACGAAAATGACCTAAATGTTCAACCAATTACACAAACGCACTTATTGGATGCACAAGATTGGTTAAAAACCCTAATTGGCTTAGAATAAGCCTAGGGAGGACGAATATGATCTAAATGTTCAACCAATGACACAAACGCACATATT
>JBBPBP010000004.1:47463787-47492767 GCA_037974735.1 Cicer chorassanicum | reverse complement strand
AAGATTGGTTAAAAAAACCCTAAATGGATTAGAATAAGCCCAGGGAGGACGTAAATGACCTAAATGTTCAACCAATGATACAAACGCACTTATTGGATGCACAAGTTTGGCTGAAAACCCTAATTGGATTAGAATAAGCCGATGGGGAATGAAAAATTACCTAAATGTTCAACCAATAACACAAACCCACATATTGGATGCACAAGATTGGTTAAAAACTCTAATAGGATTAGAATAAGCCTATGGTGGACAAAAATGACCTAAATGTTCAACCAATGATACAAACGCACTTATTGGATGCACAAGATTGGTTAAAAACCCTAATAGGAATAGAACAAGCCTAGGGAGGATGAAAATCACCTAAATGTTCAACCAATGACACAAACGCACTTAATGGATGCACAAGATTGGTTAAAAAACCCTAATTAGATTAGAATAAGCCTACGGTGGACAAAAATGACCTAAAGGTTCAACCAATGACAAAAATGCACTTATTGGATGCACAAGATTGGTTAAAAAATCCTAATTGGATTAGAACAAGCCTAGGGAGGACGAAAATAACCTAAATGTTCAACCAATGACACAAACGCATTTATTGGATGCACATGATTGAGAAAAAACCCTAATTGGATTAGAATAAGCCTAGGGTGGGCATAAGTGACCTAAATGTTCAACCAATGACAGAAACGCACATATTGGATGCACAAGATTGGTTAAAAATCCTAATTGGCTTTGAATAAGCCTAGGGAGGACTAATATGATCTAAATGTTCAACCAATGACACAAACGCACATATTGGATGCACAAGATTGGATAAAAACCCTAATTGGATTAGAACAAGCCTAGCGAGGACGAAAATCACCTAAATGTTCACCCAATGACACAAAATCACTTAATGGATGCACAAGATTGGTTTAAAAACCCTAATTGGATTAGAATAGGCATAAGGTGGACGATAATGACCTAAATGTTCAACCAATAACACAAATGCACTTATTGGATGCACAAGATTGGTTAAAAACGATCATTGGATTAGAATAAGCCTAGGGTGGACGATAATGACCTAATTGTTAAACCAATGACACAAATGCACTTATTGGATGCACAAGATTGGTTAAAAAATCCTAATTGGATTAGAACAAGCCTAGGGAAGACGAAAATAACCTAAATGTTCAACCAATGACACAAACGCACTTATTGGATGCACATGATTGAGAAAAAACCCTAATTGGATTAGAATAAGCCTATGGTGGGCATAAGTGACCTAAATGTTCAACCAATGACAGAAACGCACTTATTGGATGCACAAGATTGGTTAAAAACCCTAAATGGATTAGAATAAGCCGAGGGAGGACGTAAATGACCTAAATGTTCAACCAATGACACAAACGCACTTAATGGATGCACAAGATTGGTTAAAAAACCCTAATTAGATTAGAATAAGCCTATGGTGGACAAAAATGACCTAAATGTTCAACCAATGACACAAACGCACTAATTGGATGCACAAGATTGGTTAAAAACCCTAATTGGATTAGAACAAGCCTAGTTAGGACGAAAATAACCTAAATGTTCAACCAATGACACAAACGCACTTAATGGATGCACAAGATTGGTTAAAAAACCCTAATTGGATTAGAATAAGCCTACGGTGGACGAAAATGACCTAAATGATCTACCATTGACACAAACGCACTTATTGGATGCACATGATTGGTTAAAAACCCTAATTGGATTGGAATAAGCCTAGGGTGGGCAAAAATGACCTAAATATTCAACCAATGACACAAACGCACTTATTGGATGCACAAGATTGGTTAAAAACCCTAATTGGATTAGAATAAGCCTAGGGATGACGAAAATCACTTAAATGTTCAACCAATGACACAAACGCACATATTGGATGCACAAGATTGGTTAAAAAGTCTAATAGGATTAGAATAAGCCTAGGGTGGACAAAAATGACCTAAATGTTCAACCAATGACACAAACGCTCTTATTGGATGCACAAGATTGGTTAAAAAACCCTAATTGGATTAGAATAAGCCTACAGTGGACGAAAATGACCTAAATGATCTACTATTGACACAAACGCACTTATTGGATGCACATGATTGGTTAAAAACCCTAATTGGATTGGAATAAGCCTAGGGTGGGAAAAAATGACCTAAATGTTCAACCAATGACACAAACGCACTTATTGGATGCACAAGATTGGTTAAAAACCCGAATTGGCTTAGAATAAGCCTAGGGAGGACGAATATGATCTAAATGTTCAACCAATGACACAAACGCACATATTGGATGCACAAGATTGGATAAAAACCCTAATTGGATTAGAACAAGCCTAGGGAGGACGAAAATCACCTAAATGTTCAACCAATGACACAAAATCACTTAATGGATGCACAAGATTGGTTTAAAAACCCTAATTGGATTAGAATAAGAATAAGGTGGACGATAATGACCTAAATGTTAAACGAATGACACAAACGCACTTATTGGATGCACAAGATTGGTTAAAAACCCTAATTGGATTAGAACAAGCCTAGGGAGGACGAAAATAACCTAAATGTTCAACCAATGACACAAACGCACTTAATGGATGCACAAGATTGGTTTAAAAACCCTAATTGAATTAGAATAAGCCTACGGTGGACGAAAATGACCTAAATATTCAACCATTGACACAAACGCAGTTATTGGATGCACATGATTGAGAAAAAACCCTAATTGGATTAGAATAAGCCTAGGGTGGGCAAAAATGACCTAAATGATCAACCAATGACACAAACGCACTTATTCGATGCACAAGATTGGTTAAAAACCCTAATTGGATTAGAATAAGCCTAGGGATGACGAAAATGACCTAAATGTTCAACCAATGACACAAATGCACTTATTGGATGCACAAGATTGGTTAAAAACCCTAATTGGCTTAGAATAAGCCTAGGGAGGACGAATATGATCTAAATGTTCAACCAATGATACAAACGCACATATTGGATGCACAAGATTGGTTAAAAACCCTAATTGGATTAGAACAAGCCTAGGGAGGAAGAAAATCACCTAAATATTCAACCAATGACACAAACGCACTTAATGGATGCACAAGATTGGTTTAAAAACCCTAATTGGATTAGAATAAGCATAGGGTGGACGATAATGACCTAAATGTTAAACCAATGACACAAACACAATTATTGGATGCACAAGATTGGTTAAAAACCCTTATTGGATTAGAACGAGCCTAGGGAGGACGAAAATAACCTAAATGTTCAACCAATGACACAAACGCACTTATTGAATGCACAAGATTGGTTAAAAACCCTAATTGGCTTAGAATAAGCCTAGGGAGGACGAATATGATCTAAATGTTCAACCAATGACACAAACGCACATATTGGATGCTCAAGATTGGTTAAAAACCCTAATTGGATTAGAACAAGCCTAGGGAGGACGAAAATCACCTAAATGTTCAACCAATGACACAAACGCACTTAATGGATGCACAAGATTGGTTTAAAAACCCTAATTGGATTAGAATAAGCATAGGGTGGACGATAATGACCTAAATGTTAAACCAATGACACAAACAAACTTAGTGGATGCACAAGATTGGTTAAAAACCCTAATTGGATTAGAACAAGCCTACGGAGGACGAAAATAACCTAAATGTTCAACCAATGACACAAACGCACTTATTGGATGCACATGATTGAGAAAAAAACCTAATTGGATTAGAATAAGCCTAGGGTGGGCTTAAGTGACCTAAATGTTCAACCAATGACACAAACGCACTTATTGGATGCACAAGATTGGTTAAAAACCCTAATTGGATTAGAACAAGCCTAGGGAGGACAAAAATCACCTAAATGTTCAACCAATGACACAAACGCACTTAATGGATGCACAAGATTGGTTTAAAAACCCTAATTGGATTAGAATAAGCCTTCGTGGACGAAAATGACCCAAATGTTCAACAATTGACACAAACGCACTTATTGGACGCACATGATTGAGAAAAAACCCTAATTGGATTAGAATAAGCCTAGGGTGGGCAAAAATGACCTAAATGTTCAACCAATGACACAAACGCACTTATTGGATGCACAAGATTGGTTAAAAACCCTAAATGGATTAGAAAAAGCCTAGGGATGACTAAAATGACCTAAATGTTCAACCAATGACACAAACGCACATATTGGATGCACAACCCTAATTGGATTAGAACAAGATTAGGGAGGACGAAAATCACCTAAATGTTCAACCAATGACACAAACGCACTTAATGGATGCACAAGATTGGTTTAAAAACCCTAATTGAATTAGAATAAGCCTACGGTGGACGAAAATGACCTAAATGTTCAACCATTGACACAAACGCACTTATTGGATGCACATGATTGAGAAAAAACCCTAATTGGATTAGAATAAGCCTAGGGTGGGCAAAAATGACCTAAATGTTCAACCAATGACACAAACGCACTTATTGGATGCACAAGATTGGTTAAAAACCCTAATTGGATTAGAATAAGCCTAGGGATGACGAAAATGACCTAAATGTTCAACCAATGACACAAACGCACTTATTGGATGCACAAGATTGGTTAAAAAACCCTAATTGGATTAGAATAATCCTACGATGGACGAAAATGACCTAAATGATCAACCATTGACACAAACGGACTTATTGGATGCACATGATTGGTTAAAAAACCTAATTGGATTGGAATAAGCCTAGGGTGGGCAAAAATGACCTAAATGTTCAACTAATGACACAAACGCACTTATTGGATGCACAAGATTTGTTAAAAAACCTAATTGGATTAGAATAAGCCTAGGGATGACGAAAATGACCTAAATGTTCAACCAATGACACAAACGCACTTATTGGATGCACAAGATTGGTTAAAAACCCTAATTGGATTAGAATAAGCCTAGGGATGACGAAAATGACCTAAATGTTCAACCAATGACACAAACGCACTTATTGGATGCACAAGATTGGTTAAAAACCCTAATTGGATTGGAATAAGCCTAGGGTGGGCAAAAATGACCTAAATGTTCAACCAATGACACAAACGCACTTATTGGATGCACAAGATTGGTAAAAAACCCTAATTGGATTAGAATAAGCCTAGGGAGGACGGAAATGACCTAAATGTTCAACCAATGACACAAACGCACTTATTGGATGCACAAGATTGGTTAAAAACCCTAATTGGATTAGAATAAGCCTAGGGAGGACGGAAATGACCTAAATGTTCAACCAATGACACAAACGCACTTATTGGATGCACAAGATTGGTTAAAAACCCTAATTGGATTAGAATAAGCCTAGGGATGACGAAAATGACCTAAATGTTCAACCAATGACACAAACGCACTTATTGGATGCACAAGATTGGTTAAAAACCCTAATTGGCTTAGAATAAGCCTAGGGAGGACGAATATGATCTAAATGTTCAACCAATGACACAAACACACATATTGGACGCACAACCCTAATTGGATTAGAACAAGCCTAGGGAGGACGAAAATCACCTAAATGTTCAACCAATGACACAAACGCACTTAATGGATGCACAAGATTGGTTTAAAAACCCTAATTGAATTAGAATAAGCCTACGGTGGACGAAAATGGCCTAAATGTTCAACCATTGACACAAACGCACTTATTGGATGCACTTGATTGAGAAAAAACCCTAATTGGATTAGAATGAGCCTAGGGTGGGCAAAAATGACCTAAATGATCAACCAATGACACAAACGCACTTATTCGATGCACAAGATTGGTTAAAAACCCTAATTGGATTAGAATAAGCCTAGGGATGACGAAAATGACCTAAATGTTCAACCAATGACACAAACGCACTTATTGGATGCACAAGATTGGTTAAAAATCCTAATTGGCATAGAATAAGCCTAGGGAGGACGAATATGATCTAAATGTTCAACCAATGACACAAACGCACATATTCGATGCACAAGATTGGATAAAAACCCTAATTGGATTAGAACAAGCCTAGGGAGGACGAAAATCACCTAAATGTTCAACCAATGACACAAAATCACTTAATGGATGCACAAGATTGGTTTAAAAACCCTAATTGGATTAGAATAAGCATAAGGTGATCGATAATGACCTAAATGTTCAACCAATGACACAAACGCACTTATTGGATGCACAAGATTGGTTAAAAACCCTAATTGGATTAGAATAAGCCTAGGGATGACGAAAATGACCTAAATGTTCAGCCAATGACACAAACGCATTTATTGGATGCACAGGGTTGGTTAGAAACCCTAATTGGATTAGAATAAGCATAAGGTGGACGATAATGACCTAAATGTTAAACCAATAACACAAATGCACTTATTGGATGCACAAGATTGGTTAAAAAATCCTAATTGGATTAGAACAAGCCTAGGGAGGACGAAAATAACCTAAATGTTCAACCAATGAAACAAACGCATTTATTGGATGCACATGATTGAGAAAAAACCCTAATTGGATTAGAATAAGCCTAGGGTGGGCATAAGTGACCTAAATGTTCAACCAATGACAGAAACGCACTTATTGGATGCACAAGATTGGTTAAAAATCCTAATTGGCTTAGAATAAGCCTAGGGAGGACGAATATGATCTAAATGTTCAACCAATGACACAAACGCACATATTGGATGCACAAGATTGGATAAAAACCCTAATTGGATTAGAACAAGCCTAGGGAGGACGAAAATCACCTAAATGTTCAACCAATGACACAAAATCACTTAATGGATGCACAAGATTGGTTTAAAAACCCTAATTGGATTAGAATAAGCATAAGGTGGACGATAATGACCTAAATGTTCAACCAATAACACAAATGCACTTATTGGATGCACAAGATTGGTTAAAAACGATCATTGGATTAGAATAAGCCTAGGGTGGACGATAATGACCTACTTGTTAAACCAATGACACAAATGTACTTATTGGATGCACAAGATTGGTTAAAAAATCCTAATTGGATTAGAACAAGCCTAGGGAGGACGAAAATAACCTAAATGTTCAACCAATGACACAAACGCACTTATTGGATGCACATGATTGAGAAAAAACCTTAATTGGATTAGAATAAGCCTAGGGTGGGCATAAGTGACCTAAATGTTCAACCAATGACAGAAACGCACTTATTGGATGCACAAGATTGGTTAAAAACCCTAAATGGATTAGAATAAGCCTAGGGAGGACGTAAATGACCTAAATGTTCAACCAATGACACAAACGCACTTATTGGATGCACAAGTTTGGCTGAAAACCCTAATTGGATTAGAATAAGCCGATGGGGAATGAAAAATTACCTAAATGTTCAACCAATAACACAAACGCACATATTGGATGCACAAGATTGGTTAAAAACTCTAATAGGATTAGAATAAGCCTATGGTGGAAAAAATGACCTATATGTTCAACCAATGATACAAACGCACTTATTGGATGCACAAGATTGGTTAAAAACCCTAATAGGAATAGAACAAGCCTAGGGAGGATGAAAATCACCTAAATGTTCAACCAATGACACAAACGCACTTAATGGATGCACAAGATTGGTTTAAAAACCCTAATTGGATTAGAATAAGCCTACGTGGACGAAAATGACCCAAATGTTCAACAATTAACACAAACGCACTTATTGGATGCACATGAATGAGAAAAAACCCTAATTGGATTAGAATAAGCCTAGGGTGGGCAAAAATGACCTAAATGTTCAACCAATGACACAAACGCACTTATTGGATGCACAAGATTGGTTAAAAACCCTAATTGGATTAGAATAAGCCTAGGGATGACGAAAATGACCTAAATGTTCAACCAATGACACAAACGCACTTATTAGATGCACAAGATTGGTTAAAAACCCTAATTGGCTTAGAATAAGCCTACGGAGGACGAATATGATCTAAATGTTCAACCAATGACACAAACGCACATATTGGATGCACAAGCCTAATTGGATTAGAACAAGCCTAGGGAGGACGAAAATCACCTAAATGTTCAACCAATGACACAAACGCACTTAATGGATGCACAAGATTGGTTTAAAAACCCTAATTGAATTAGAATAAGCCTACGGTGGACGAAAATGACCTAAATGTTCAACCATTGACACAAACGCACTTATTGGATGCACATGATTGAGAAAAAACCCTAATTGGATTAGAATAAGCCTAGGGTGGGCAAAAATGACCTAAATGTTCAACCAATGACACAAACGCACTTATTGGATGCACAAGATTGGTTAAAAACCCTAATTGGCTTAGAATAAGCCTAGGGAGGACGAATATGATCTAAATGTACAACCAATGACACAAACGCACATATTGGATGCACAAGATTGGTTAAAAACCCTAATTGGATTAGAACAAGCCTAGGGAGGACAAAAATCACCTAAATGTTCAACCAATGACACAAACGCACTTAATGGATGCACAAGATTGGTTTAAAAACCCTAATTGGATTAGAATAAGCCTACGTGGACGAAAATGACCCAAATGTTCAACAATTGACACAAACGCACTTATTGGATGCACATGATTGAGAAAAAACCCTAATTGGATTAGAATAAGCCTAAGGTGGGCAAAAATGACTTAAATGTTCAACCAATGACACAAACGCACTTATTGGATGCACAAGATTGGTTAAAAACCCTAATTGGATTAGAATAAGCCTAGGGATGACGAAAATGACCTAAATGTTCAACCAATGACACAAACGCACTTATTGGATGCACAAGATTGGTTAAAAACCCTAATTGGCTTAGAATAAGCCTAGGGAGGACGGATATGATCTAAATGTTCAACCAATGACACAAACGCACATATTGGTTAAAAACCCTAATTGGATTAGAACAAGCCTAGGGAGGACGAAAATCACCTAAATGTTCAACCAATGACACAAACGCACTTAATGGATGTACAAGATTGGTTTAAAAACCCTAATTGGATTAGAATAAGCCTACGTGGACGAAAATGACCCAAATGTTCAACCATTGACACAAACGCACTTATTGGATGCACATGATTGAGAAAAAACCCTAATTGGATTAGAATAAGCCTAGGGAGGGCAAAAATGACCTAAACGTTCAACCAATGACACAAACGCACTTATTGGATGCACAAGATTGGTTAAAAACCCTAATTGGATTAGAATAAGCCTAGGGATGACGAAAATGACCTAAATGTTCAACCAATGACACAAACGCACTTATTGGATGCACAAGATTGGTTAAAAACCCTAATTGGCTTAGAATAAGCCTAGGGAGGACGAATATGATCTAAATGTACAACCAATGACACAAACGCACATATTGGATGCACAAGATTGGTTAAAAACCCTAATTGGATTAGAACAAGCCTAGGGAGGACAAAAATCACCTAAATGTTCAACCAATGACACAAACGCACTTAATGGATGCACTAGATTGGTTTAAAAACCCTAATTGGATTAGAATAAGCCTACGTGGACGAAAATGACCCAAATGTTCAACAATTGACACAAACGCACTTATTGGATGCACATGATTGAGAAAAAAACCCGAATTGGATTAGAATAAGCCTAGGGTGGGCAAAAATGACCTAAATGTTCAACCAATGACACAAACGCACTTATTGGATGCACAAGATTGGTTAAAAACCCTAAATGGATTAGAATAAGCCTAGGGATGACGAAAATGACCTAAATGTTCAACCAATGACACAAACGCACATATTGGATGCACAACCCTAATTGAATTAGAACAAGCCTAGGGAGGACGAAAATCACCTAAATGTTCAACCAATGACACAAACGCACTTAATGGATGCACAAGATTGGTTTAAAAACCCTAATTGAATTAGAATAAGCCTACGGTGGACGAAAATGACCTAAATGTTAAACCATTGACACAAACGCACTTATTGGATGCACATGATTGAGAAAAAACCCTAATTGGATTAGAATTAGCCTAGGGTGGGCAAAAATGACCTAAATGATCAACCAATGACACAAACGCACTTATTCAATGCACAAGATTGGTTAAAAACCCTAATTGGATTAGAATAAGCCTAGGGATGACGAAAATGACCTAAATGTTCAACCAATGACACAGACGCACTTATTAGATGCACAAGATTGGTTAAAAATCCTAATTGGCTTAGAATAAGCCTAGGGAGGACGAATATGATCTAAATGTTCAACCAATGACACAAACGCACATATTGGATGCACAAGATTGGATAAAAACCCTAATTGGATTAGAATAAACCTAGGGATGAAGAAAATGACCTTAATGTTCAACCAATGACACAAACGCATTTATTGGTTGCACAGGGTTGGTTAGAAACCCTTATTGGATTAGAATAAGCATAAGGTGGACGATAATGACCTAAATGTTAAACCAATAACACAAATGCACTTATTGGATGCACAAGATTGGTTAAAAACGATCATTGGATTAGAATAAGCCTAGGGTGGACGATAATGACCTAATTGTTAAACCAATGACACAAATGCACTTATTGGATGCACAAGATTGGTTAAAAAATCCTAATTGGATTAGAATAAGCCTAGGGAGGAGGAAAATGACCTTAATGTTTAACCAATGACACAAACGCACTTATTAAATGCACAAGATTGGTTAAAAAAACCCTAAATGGATTAGAATAAGCCTAGGGAGAACGTAAATGACCTAAATGTTCAACCAATGACACAAACGCACTTATTGGATGCACAAGTTTGGCTGAAAACCCTAATTGGATTAGAATAAGCCGATGGGGAATGAAAAATTACCTAAATGTTCAACCAATAACACAAACCCACATATTGGATGCACAAGATTGGTTAAAAACTCTAATAGGATTAGAATAAGCCTATGGTGGACAAAAATGACCTAAATGTTCAACCAATGATACAAACGCACTTATTGGATGCACAAGATTGGTTAAAAACCCTAATAGGAATAGAACAAGCCTAGGGAGGATGAAAATCACCTAAATGTTCAACCAATGACACAAACGCACTTAATGGATGCACAAGATTGGTTAAAAAACCCTAATTAGATTAGAATAAGCCTACGGTGGACAAAAATGACCTAAATGTTCAACCAAGGACACAAACGCACTTATTGGATGCACAAGATTGGTTTAAAACCCTAATTGGATTAGAACAAGCCTAGGGAGGACGAAAATAACCTAAATGTTCAACCAATGACACAAACGCACTGAATGGATGCACAAGATTGGTTAAAAAACCCTAATTGGATTAGAATAAGCCTACGGTGGACGAAAATGACCTAAATGATCTACCATTGACACAAACGCACTTATTGGATGCACATGATTGGTTAAAAACCCTAATTGGATTGGAATAAGCCTAGGTGGGAAAAAATGACCTAAATGTTCAACCAATGACACAAACGCACTTATTGGATGCACAAGATTGGTTAAAAACCCGAATTGGCTTAGAATAAGCCTAGGGAGGACGAATATGATCTAAATGTTCAACCAATGACACAAACGCACATATTGGATGCACAAGATTGGTTAAAAACCCTAATTGGATTAGAACAAGCCTAGGGAGGACGAAAATCACCTAAATGTTCAACCAATGAAACAAACACACTTAATGGATGCACAAGATTGGTTTAAAAACCCTAATTGGATTAGAATAAGCCTACGTGGACGAAAATGACCCAAATGTTCAACAATTGACACAAACGCACTTATTGGATGCACATGATTGAGAAAAAACCCTAATTGGATTAGAATAAGCCTAAGGTGGGCAAAAATGACTTAAATGTTCAACCAATGACACAAACGCACTTATTGGATGCACAAGATTGGTTAAAAACCCTAATTGGATTAGAATAAGCCTAGGGATGACGAAAATGACCTAAATGTTCAACCAATGACACAAACGCACTTATTAGATGCACAAGATTGGTTAAAAACCCTAATTGGCTTAGAATAAGCCTACGGAGGACGAATATGATCTAAATGTTCAACCAATGACACAAACGCACATATTGGATGCACAACCCGAATTGGATTAGAACAAGCCTAGGGAGGACGAAAATCACCTAAATGTTCAACCAATGACACAAACGCACTTAATGGATGCACAAGATTGGTTTAAAAACCCTAATTGAATTAGAATAAGCCTACGGTGGACGAAAATGACCTAAATGTTCAACCATTGACACAAACGCACTTATTGGATGCACATGATTGAGAAAAAACCCTAATTGGATTAGAATAAGCCTAGGGTGGGCAAAAATGACCTAAATGTTCAACCAATGACACAAACGCACTTATTGGATGCACAAGATTGGTTAAAAACCCTAATTGGCTTAGAATAAGCCTAGGGAGGACGAATATGATCTAAATGTACAACCAATGACACAAACGCACATATTGGATGCACAAGATTGGTTAAAAACCCTAATTGGATTAGAACAAGCCTAGGGAGGACAAAAATCACCTAAATGTTCAACCAATGACACAAACGCACTTAATGGATGCACAAGATTGGTTAAAAAACCCTAATTGGATTAGAATAAGCCTACGGTGGACAAAAATGACCTAAATGTTCAACCAATGACACAAACGCACTTATTGGATGCACAAGATTGGTTAAAAACCCTAATTGGATTAGAACAAGCCTAGGGAGGACGAAAATAACCTAAATGTTCAACCAATGACACAAACGCACTTAATGGATGCACAAGATTGGTTAACAAAAACCCTAATTGGATTAGAATAAGCCTACGGTGGACGAAAATGACCTAAATGATCTACCATTGACACAAACGCACTTATTGGATGCACAAGATTGGTTAAAAACCCTAATTGGCTTAGAATAAGCCTAGGGAGGACGAATATGATCTAAATGTTCAACCAATGACACAAACGCACATATTGGATGCACAAGATTGGTTAAAAACCCTAATTGGATTAGAACAAGCCTAGGGAGGACGAAAATCACCTAAATGTTCAACCAATGACACAAACGCACTTAATGGATGCACAAGATTGGTTTAAAAACCCTAATTGGATTAGAATAAGCCTACGTGGACGAAAATGACCCAAATGTTCAACAATTAACACAAACGCACTTATTGGATGCACATGAATGAGAAAAAACCCTAATTGGATTAGAATAAGCCTAGGGTGGGCAAAAATGACCTAAATGTTCAACCAATGACACAAACGCACTTATTGGATGCACAAGATTGGTTAAAAACCCTAATTGGATTAGAATAAGCCTAGGGATGACCAAAATGACCTAAATGTTCAACCAATGACACAAACGCACTTATTGGATGCACAAGATTGGTTAAAAACCCTAATTGGCTTAGAATAAGCCTAGGGAGGACGAATATGATCTAAATGTTCAACCAATGACACAAACACACATATTGGACGCACAACCCTAATTGGATTAGAACAAGCCTAGGGAGGACGAAAATCACCTAAATGTTCAACCAATGACACAAACGCACTTAATGGATGCACAAGATTGGTTTAAAAACCCTAATTGAATTAGAATAAGCCTACGGTGGACGAAAATGGCCTAAATGTTCAACCATTGACACAAACGCACTTATTGGATGCACTTGATTGAGAAAAAACCCTAATTGGATTAGAATGAGCCTAGGGTGGGCAAAAATGACCTAAATGATCAACCAATGACACAAACGCACTTATTCGATGCACAAGATTGGTTAAAAACCCTAATTGGATTAGAATAAGCCTAGGGATGACGAAAATGACCTAAATGTTCAACCAATGACACAAACGCACTTATTGGATGCACAAGATTGGTTAAAAATCCTAATTGGCATAGAATAAGCCTAGGGAGGACGAATATGATCTAAATTTTCAACCAATGACACAAACGCACATATTCGATGCACAAGATTGGATAAAAACCCTAATTGGATTAGAACAAGCCTAGGGAGGACGAAAATCACCTAAATGTTCAACCAATGACACAAAATCACTTAATGGATGCACAAGATTGGTTTAAAAACCCTAATTGGATTAGAATAAGCATAAGGTGATCGATAATGACCTAAATGTTCAACCAATGACACAAACGCACTTATTGGATGCACAAGATTGGTTAAAAACCCTAATTGGATTAGAATAAGCCTAGGGATGACGAAAATGACCTAAATGTTCAGCCAATGACACAAACGCATTTATTGGATGCACAGGGTTGGTTAGAAACCCTAATTGGATTAGAATAAGCATAAGGTGGACGATAATGACCTAAATGTTAAACCAATAACACAAATGCACTTATTGGATGCACAAGATTGGTTAAAAAATCCTAATTGGATTAGAACAAGCCTAGGGAGGACGAAAATAACCTAAATGTTCAACCAATGAAACAAACACATTTATTGGATGCACATGATTGAGAAAAAACCCTAATTGGATTAGAATAAGCCTAGGGTGGGCATTAGTGACCTAAATGTTCAACCAATGACAGAAACGCACTTATTGGATGCACAAGATTGGTTAAAAATCCTAATTGGCTTAGAATAAGCCTAGGGAGGACGAATATGATCTAAATGTTCAACCAATGACACAAACGCACATATTGGATGCACAAGATTGGATAAAAACCCTAATTGGATTAGAACAAGCCTAGGGAGGACGAAAATCACCTAAATGTTCAACCAATGACACAAAATCACTTAATGGATGCACAAGATTGGTTTAAAAACCCTAATTGGATTAGAATAAGCATAAGGTGGACGATAATGACCTAAATGTTCAACCAATAACACAAATGCACTTATTGGATGCACAAGATTGGTTAAAAACGATCATTGGATTAGAATAAGCCTAGGGTGGACGATAATGACCTACTTGTTAAACCAATGACACAAATGTACTTATTGGATGCACAAGATTGGTTAAAAAATCCTAATTGGATTAGAACAAGCCTAGGGAGGACGAAAATAACCTAAATGTTCAACCAATGACACAAACGCACTTATTGGATGCACATGATTGAGAAAAAACCCTAATTGGATTAGAATAAGCCTAGGGTGGGCATAAGTGACCTAAATGTTCAACCAATGACAGAAACGCACTTATTGGATGCACAAGATTGGTTAAAAACCCTAAATGGATTAGAATAAGCCTAGGGAGGACGTAAATGACCTAAATGTTCAACCAATGACACAAACGCACTTATTGGATGCACAAGTTTGGCTGAAAACCCTAATTGGATTAGAATAAGCCGATGGGGAATGAAAAATTACCTAAATGTTCAACCAATAAAACAAACGCACATATTGGATGCACAAGATTGGTTAAAAACTCTAATAGGATTAGAATAAGCCTATGGTGGAAAAAATGACCTATATGTTCAACCAATGATACAAACGCACTTATTGGATGCACAAGATTGGTTAAAAACCCTAATAGGAATAGAACAAGCCTAGGGAGGATGAAAATCACCTAAATGTTCAACCAATGACACAAACGCACTTATTGGATGCACAAGATTGGTTAAAAACCCTAATTGGATTAGAACAAGCCTAGTTAGGACGAAAATAACCTAAATGTTCAACCAATGACACAAACGCACTTAATGGATGCACAAGATTGGTTAAAAAACCCTAATTGGATTTGAATAAGCCTACGGTGGACGAAAATTACCTAAATGATCTACCATTGACACAAACGCACTTATTGGATGCACATGATTGGTTAAAAACCCTAATTGGATTGGAATAAGCCTAAGGTGGGAAAAAAATGACCTAAATGTTCAACCAATGACACAAACGCACTTATTGGATGCACAAGATTGGTTAAAAACCCTAATTGGCTTAGAATAAGCATAGGGAGGACGAATATGATCTAAATGTTCAACCAATGACACAAACGCACATATTGGATGCACAAGATTGGTTGAAAACCCTAATTGGATTCGAACAAGCCAAGGGTGGACGAAAATCACCTAAATGTTCAACCAATGACACAAACGCACTTATTGGATGCACAAGATTGGTTAAAAACCCTAATTGGGTTATAATAAGCCTAGGGAGGACGAATATGATCTAAATGTTCAACCAATGACACAAACGCACATATTGGATGCACAACCCTAATTGGATTAGAACAAGCCTAGGGAGGACGAAAAAAACCTAAATGTTCAACAAATGACACAAACGCACTTAATGGATGCACAAGATTGGTTTAAAAACCCTAATTGGATTAGAATAAGCCTACGTGGACGAAAATGACCCAAATGTTCAACAATTGACACAAACGCACTTATTGGATGCACATGATTGAGAAAAAAACCCCAATTGGATTAGAATAAGCCTAGGGTGGGCAAAAATGACCTAAACGTTCAACCAATGACACAAACGCACTTATTGGATGCACAAGATTGGTTAAAAACCCTAATTGGATTAGAATAAGCCTAGGGATGACGAAAATGACCTAAATGTTCAACCAATGACACAAACGCACTTATTGGATGCACAAGATTGGTTAAAAACCCTAATTGGCTTAGAATAAGCCTAGGGAGGACGAATATGATCTAAATGTACAACCAATGACACAAACGCACATATTGGATGCACAAGATTGGTTAAAAACCCTAATTGGATTAGAACAAGCCTAGGGAGGACAAAAATCACCTAAATGTTCAACCAATGACACAAACGCACTTAATGGATGCACTAGATTGGTTTAAAAACCCTAATTGGATTAGAATAAGCCTACGTGGACGAAAATGACCCAAATGTTCAACAATTGACACAAACGCACTTATTGGATGCACATGATTGAGAAAAAAACCCGAATTGGATTAGAATAAGCCTAGGGTGGGCAAAAATGACCTAAATGTTCAACCAATGACACAAACGCACTTATTGGATGCACAAGATTGGTTAAAAACCCTAAATGGATTAGAATAAGCCTAGGGATGACGAAAATGACCTAAATGTTCAACCAATGACACAAACGCACATATTGGATGCACAACCCTAATTGGATTAGAACAAGCCTAGGGAGGACGAAAATCACCTAAATGTTCAACCAATGACACAAACGCACTTAATGGATGCACAAGATTGGTTTAAAAACCCTAATTGAATTAGAATAAGCCTACGGTGGACGAAAATGACCTAAATGTTCAACCATTGACACAAACGCACTTATTGGATGCACATGATTGAGAAAAAACCCTAATTGGATTAGAATAAGCCTAGGGTGGGCAAAAATGACCTAAATGATCAACCAATGACAGAAACGCACTTATTCAATGCACAAGATTGGTTAAAAACCCTAATTGGATTAGAATAAGCCTAGGGATGACGAAAATGACCTAAATGTTCAACCAATGACACAAACGCACTTATTGGATGCACAAGATTGGTTAAAAATCCTAATTGGCTTAGAATAAGCCTAGGGAGGACGAATATGATCTAAATGTTCAACCAATGACACAAACGCACATATTGGATGCACAAGATTGGATAAAAACCCTAATTGGATTAGAACAAGCCTAGGGAGGACGAAAATCACCTAAATGTTCAACCAATGACACAAAATCACTTAATGGATGCACAAGATTGGTTTAAAAACCCTAATTGGATTAGAATAAGCATAAGGTGGACGATAATGACCTAAATGTTCAACCAATAACACAAATGCACTTATTGGATGCACAAGATTGGTTAAAAACGATCATTGGATTAGAATAAGCCTAGGGTGGACGATAATGACCTACTTGTTAAACCAATGACACAAATGTACTTATTGGATGCACAAGATTGGTTAAAAAATCCTAATTGGATTAGAACAAGCCTAGGGAGGACGAAAATAACCTAAATGTTCAACCAATGACACAAACGCACTTATTGGATGCACATGATTGAGAAAAAACCTTAATTGGATTAGAATAAGCCTAGGGTGGGCATAAGTGACCTAAATGTTCAACCAATGACAGAAACGCACTTATTGGATGCACAAGATTGGTTAAAAACCCTAAATGGATTAGAATAAGCCTAGGGAGGACGTAAATGACCTAAATGTTCAACCAATGACACAAACGCACTTATTGGATGCACAAGTTTGGCTGAAAACCCTAATTGGATTAGAATAAGCCGATGGGGAATGAAAAATTACCTAAATGTTCAACCAATAAAACAAACGCACATATTGGATGCACAAGATTGGTTAAAAACTCTAATAGGATTAGAATAAGCCTATGGTGGAAAAAATGACCTATATGTTCAACCAATGATACAAACGCACTTATTGGATGCACAAGATTGGTTAAAAACCCTAATAGGAATAGAACAAGCCTAGGGAGGATGAAAATCACCTAAATGTTCAACCAATGACACAAACGCACTTAATGGATGCACAAGATTGGTTTAAAAACCCTAATTGGATTAGAATAAGCCTACGTGGACGAAAATGACCCAAATGTTCAACAATTAACACAAACGCACTTATTGGATGCACATGAATGAGAAAAAACCCTAATTGGATTAGAATAAGCCTAGGGTGGGCAAAAATGACCTAAATGTTCAACCAATGACACAAACGCACTTATTGGATGCACAAGATTGGTTAAAAACCCTAATTGGATTAGAATAAGCCTAGGGAGGACGAAAATGACCTAAATGTTCAACCAATGACACAAACGCACATATTGGATGCACAAGATTGGTTAAAAACCCTAATTGGATTAGAACAAGCCTAGGGAGGACGAAAATCACCTAAATGTTCAACCAATGACACAAACGCACTTAATGGATAGACAAGATTGGTTTAAAAACCCTAATTGGATTAGAATAAGCATAGGGTGGACGATAATGACCTAAATGTTAAACCAATGACACAAACGCACTTATTGGATGCACAAGATTGGTTAAAAACCCTAATTGGATTAGAACAAGCCTAGGGAGGACGAAAGTGACCTAAATGTTCAACCAATGATACAAACGCACTTATTGATTGCACATGATTGGTTAAAAACCCTAATTGGATTGGAATAAGCCAAGGGTGGGTAAAAATGACATAAATGTTCAACCAATGACACAAATGCACTTATTGGATGCACAAGATTGGTTAAAAACCCTAATTGGATTGGAATAAGCCTAGGGAAGACGAATATGATCTAAATGTTCAACCAATGACACAAACGCACTTATTGGATGCACAAGATTGGTTAAAACCCCTAATTTGTTTAAAATAAGCCTCGGGTGGACGAAAATGACCTAAATGTTCAACCATTGACACAAACGCACTTAATGGATGCACATGATTGGTTAAAAACCCTAATTCAAATAGAAAAAGCCTATGGTGGACGAAAATGAACTAAATGTTCAACCAATGACACAAACGCACTTATTGGATGCACAAGATTGGTTAATAACCCTAATTGGATTAGAATAAGCCTAGGGAAGATGAATATGATCCAAATGTTCAACCAATGACACAAACGCACATATTGGATGCACCAGATTGGTTCAAAACTCGAATAGGATTAGAATTAGCCTAGGGTGGACAAAAATGACCTAAATGTTCAACCAATGACACAAACGCACTTATTGGATGCACAAGATTGGTTAAAAACCCTAATTGGATTAGAATATGTGTAGGGATGACGAAAATGACCTAAATGTTCAACCAATGACACAAACGCACTTATTGGATGCACAGGGTTGGTTAAAAACCCTAATTGGATTAGAATAAGCCTAGGGTGGACGATAAAGACCTAAATGTTAAACCAGTGACACAAACGCACGTATTGGATGCACAATATTGGTTAAAAACCCTAATTGGATTAGAATAAGCGTAGGGATGACGAAAATGACCTAAATGTTCAACCAATGACACAAACACACTTATTGGATGCACAGGGTTGGTTAAAAACCCTAATTGGATTAGAATAAGCCTAGGGTGGACAATAATGACCTAAATGTTAAACCAATGACACAAACGCACTTATTGGATGCACAAGATTGGTTAAAAACCCTAATAGGAATAGAACAAGCCTAGGGAGGACGAAAATCACCTAAATGTTCAACTAATGACACAAACGCACTTAATGGATGCACAAGATTGGTTAAAAAACCCTAATTGGATTAGAATAAGCCTACGGTGGACATAAAGACCTTAATGTTCAACCATTGACACAAACGCACTTATTGGATGCACATGATTGGTTAAAAACCCTAATTGGATTGGAATAAGCCCAGGGTGGGCAAAAATGACATAAATGTTCAACCAATGACACAAATGCACTTATTGGATGCACAAGATTGGTTAAATACCCTAATTGGATTAGAATAAGCCTGGGGAGGACAAATATGATCTAAATGTTCAACCAATGACACAAAAGCACTTATTGGATGCACAAGATTGGTTAAAACCCCTAATTTGATTAGAATAAGCCTAGGGTGGACGAAAATGACCTAAATGTTCAACCGTTGACACAAATGCACTTATTGGATGCACATGATTGGTTAAAAATCCTAATTGAAATAGAAAAACCCTATGGTGGACGAAAATGAACTAAATGTTCAACTAATGACACAAACGCACTTATTGGATGCACAGGGGTTGTTAGAAACCCTAATTGGATTACAATAAGCCTAGGGTGGACGATAATGACCTAAATGTTAAACCAATGAAACAAATGCACTTATTGGAGGCACAAGATTGGTTAAAACCCCTAATTTGATTAGAATAAGCCTAGGGTGGATGAAAATTACCTAAATGTTCAACCATTGTGACAAACGCACTTATTGGATTCACATGATTGGTTAAAAACCCTAATTGAAATAGAAAAAGCCTATGGTGGACGAAAATGAACTAAATGTTCAACAAATGACACAAACGCACATATTGGATGCACAAGATTGGTTAAAAACCCTAATTGGATTAGAATACTTCTAGGGAGGACGAAAATAACCTAAATGTTCAACCAATGACACAAACGCACTTCATGGATGCACAAGATTGGTTAAAAACCTTAATAGGAGTAGAATAAGCCTAGGGTGGACGATAATGACCTAAATGTTAAACCATTGACACAAACACACTTATTGGATGCACATGATTGGTTAAAAACCCTAATTCAAATAGAAAAAGCCTATGGTGGACGAAAATGAACTAAATGTTCAACCAATGACACAAACGCACTTATTGGATGCCCAAGATTGGTTAATAACCCTAATTGGATTAGAATAAGCCTAGGGAGAATGAATATGGACCAAATGTTCAACCAATGACACAAACGCACATATTGGATGCACCAGATTGGTTAAAAACTCTAATAGGATTAGAATTAGTCTAGGGTGGACAAAAATGACCTAAATGTTAAACCAATGACAAACGCACTTATTGGATGCACAAGATTGGTTAAAAACCCTAATTGGATTAGAATAAGCATAGGGATGACGAAAATGACCTAAATGTTCAACCAATGACACAAACACACTTATTGGATGCGCAGGATTGGTTAAAAACCCTAATTGGCTTAGAATAAGCCTAGGGAGGACGAATATGATCTAAATGTTCAACCAATGACACAAACGCACATATTGGATGCACAAGATTGGGTAAAAACCCTAATTGGATTAGAACAAGCCTAGGGAGGACGAAAATCACCTAAATGTTCAACCAATGACACAGACGCACTTAATGGATGCACAAGATTGGTATAAAAACCCTAATTGGATTAGAATAAGCCTACGGTGGACGAAAATGACCTAAATGTTCAACCATTGACACAAACGCACTTATTGGATGCACATGATTGAGAAAAACCCTAATTGGATTAGAATAAGCCTAGGGTGGGCAAAAATGACCTAAATGTTCAACCAATGACACAAACGCACTTATTGGATGCACAAGATTGGTTAAAAAACCTAATTGGATTAGAATAAGCCTAGGGATGACGAAAATGACCTAAATGTTCAACCAATTACACAAACGCACTTATTGGATGCACAAGATTGGTTAAAAACCCTAATTGGCTTAGAATAAGCCTAGGGAGGACGAATATGATCTAAATGTTCAACCAATGACACAAACGCACATATTAGATGCACAAGATTGGTTAAAAACCCTAATTGGATTAGAACAAGCCTAGGGAGGACGAAAATCACCTAAATGTTCAACCAATGACACAAACGCACTTAATGGATAGACAATATTTGTTTAAAAACCCTAATTGGATTAGAATAAGCATAGGGTGGACGATAATGACCTAAATGTTAAACCAATGACACAAACGCACTTATTGGATGCACAAGATTGGTTAAAAACCCTAATTGGATTAGAACAAGCCTAGGGAGGACGAAAGTGACCTAAATGTTCAACCAATGATACAAACGCACTTATTGGATGCACATGATTGGTTAAAAACCCTAATTGGATTGGAATAAGCCAAGGGTGGGTAAAAATGACATAAATGTTCAACCAATGACACAAATGCACTTATTGGATGCACAAGATTGGTTAAAAACCCTAATTGGATTGGAATAAGCCTAGGGAAGACGAATATGATCTAAATGTTCAACCAATGACACAAACGCACTTATTGGATGCACAAGATTGGTTAAAACCCCTAATTTGTTTAAAATAAGCCTCGGGTGGACGAAAATGACCTAAATGTTCAACCATTGACACAAACGCACTTAATGGATGCACATGATTGGTTAAAAACCCTAATTCAAATAGAAAAAGCCTATGGTGGACGAAAATGAACTAAATGTTCAACCAATGACACAAACGCACTTATTGGATGCACAAGATTGGTTAATAACCCTAACTGGATTAGAATAAGCCTAGGGAAGATGAATATGATCCAAATGTTCAACCAATGACACAAACGCACATATTGGATGCACCAGATTCGTTCAAAACTCGAATAGGATTAGAATTAGCCTAGGGTGGACAAAAATGACCTAAATGTTCAACCAATGACACAAACGCACTTATTGGATGCACAAGATTGGTTAAAAACCCTAATTGGATTAGAATAAGTGTAGGGATGACGAAAATGACCTAAATGTTCAACCAATGACACAAACGCACTTATTGGATGCACAGGGTTGGTTAAAAACCCTAATTGGATTAGAATAAGCCTAGGGTGGACGATAAAGACCTAAATGTTAAACCAGTGACACAAACGCACTTATTGGATGCACAATATTGGTTAAAAACCCTAATTGGATTAGAATAAGCGTAGGGATGACGAAAATGATCTAAATGTTCAACCAATGACACAAACACACTTATTGGATGCACAGGGTTGGTTAAAAACCCTAATTGGATTAGAATAAGCCTAGGGTGGACAATAATGACCTAAATGTTAAACCAATGACACAAACGAACTTATTGGATGCACAAGATTGGTTAAAAACCCTAATAGGAATAGAACAAGCCTAGGGAGGACGAAAATCACCTAAATGTTCAACTAATGACACAAACGCACTTAATGGATGCACAAGATTGGTTAAAAAACCCTAATTGGATTAGAATAAGCCTACGGTGGACATAAAGACCTTAATGTTCAACCATTGACACAAACGCACTTATTGGATGCACATGATTGGTTAAAAACCCTAATTGGATTGGAATAAGCCCAGGGTGGGCAAAAATGACATAAATGTTCAACCAATGACACAAATGCACTTATTGGATGCACAAGATTGGTTAAATACCCTAATTGGATTAGAATAAGCCTGGGGAGGACAAATATGATCTAAATGTTCAACCAATGACACAAAAGCACTTATTGGATGCACAAGATTGGTTAAAACCCCTAATTTGATTAGAATAAGCCTAGGGTGGACGAAAATGACCTAAATGTTCAACCGTTGACACAAATGCACTTATTGGATGCACATGATTGGTTAAAAATCCTAATTGAAATAGAAAAACCCTATGGTGGACGAAAATGAACTAAATGTTCAACTAATGACACAAACGCACTTATTGGATGCACAGGGGTTGTTAGAAACCCTAATTGGATTACAATAAGCCTAGGGTGGACGATAATGACCTAAATGTTAAACCAATGAAACAAATGCACTTATTGGAGGCACAAGATTGGTTAAAACCCCTAATTTGATTAGAATAAGCCTAGGGTGGATGAAAATTACCTAAATGTTCAACCATTGTGACAAACGCACTTATTGGATTCACATGATTGGTTAAAAACCCTAATTGAAATAGAAAAAGCCTATGGTGGACGAAAATGAACTAAATGTTCAACAAATGACACAAACGCACATATTGGATGCACAAGATTGGTTAAAAACCCTAATTGGATTAGAATACTTCTAGGGAGGACGAAAATAACCTAAATGTTCAACCAATGACACAAACGCACTTCATGGATGCACAAGATTGGTTAAAAACCTTAATTGGAGTAGAATAAGCCTAGGGTGGACGATAATGACCTAAATGTTAAACCATTGACACAAACACACTTATTGGATGCACATGAATAGTTAAAAACCCTAATTGGAATAGAACAAGCCTAGGGAGGACGAAAATCACCTAAATGTTCAACCAATGACACAAACACACTTAATGGATGCACAAGATTGGTTAAAAAACCCTAATTGGATTAGAATAAGCCTACGGTGGACAAAAATGACCTAAATGTTCAACCATTGACGCAAACGCACTTATTGGATGCACATGATTGGTTAAAAACCCTAATTGGATTGGAATAAGCCTAGGGTGGGCAAAAATGACATAAATGTTCAACCAATGACACAAATGCACTAATTGGATGCACAAGATTGGTTAAAAACCCTAATTGGATTCGAATAGGCCTAGGGAGGACGAATATGATCTAAATGTTCAACCAATGACACAAAAGCACTTATTGGATGCACAAGATTGGTTAAAACCCCTAATTTGATTAGAATAAGCCTAGGGTGGACGAAAATGACCTAAATGTTCAACCGTTGACACAAATGCACTTATTGGATGCACATGATTGGTTAAAAATCCTAATTGAAATAGAAAAACCCTATGGTGGACGAAAATGAACTAAATGTTCAACTAATGACACAAACGCACTTATTGGATGCACAGGGGTTGTTAGAAACCCTAATTGGATTACAATAAGCCTAGGGTGGACGATAATGACCTAAATGTTAAACCAATGAAACAAATGCACTTATTAGATTCACAAGATTGGTTAAAAACCCTAATTGGATTAGAATAAGTCTAGGGAGGACGAAAATGACCTTAATGTTCAACTAATGACACAAACGCACTTATTAAACGCACAAGATTGGTTAAAAAAATCCTAATTGGATTAGAATAAGCCTATGGAGGACGTAAATGACCTAAATGTTCAACCAATGACACAAACGCACTTAATGGATGCACAAGATTGGTTAAAAACTCTAATAGGATTAGAATAAGCCTAGGATGGACAAAAATGACCTAAATGTTCAACCAATGACACAAACGCACTTATTGGATGCACAAGATTGGTTAAAAACCCTAATTGGATTAGAACAAGCCTAGGGAGGACAAAAATCACCTAAATGTTCAACCAATTACACAAACACACTAAATGGATGCACAAGATTGGTTAAAAAACCCTAATTGGATTAGAATAAGCCTGCGGTGGACGAAAATGAACTAAATGTTCAACCATTGACACAAACGCACTTATTGGATCACATGATTGGTTAAAAACCCTAATTGGATTAGAATAAGCCTAGGGAGGACGAAAATGACCTAAATGTACAAGCAATGACACAAACGCACTTATTGGATGCACAGGGTTGGTTAAAAACCCTAATTGGATTAGAATAAGCCTAGGGTGGACGATAATGACCTAAATGTTAAACCAAAGACACAAATGCACTTATTGGATCGACAAGATTGGTTAAATACCTTAATTGGATTAGAATAAGCCTAAGGAGGACGAAAATGACCTTAATGTTCAACCAATGACACAAACGCACTTATTAAATGCACAAGATTGGTTAAAAAACCCTAATTGGATTAGAATAAGCCTAGGGAGGACGTAAATGACCTAAATGTTCAACCAATGACACAAACGCACTTATTGAATGCACAAGTTTGGTTAAAACCCTAATTGGATTAGAATAAGGCGATGGAGAACGAAAATGTTCAACCAATGACACAAACCCACAAATTGGATGCACAAGATTGGTTAAAAACTCTAATAGGATTAGAATAAGCCTAAGGTGTACAAAAATAACCTAAATGTTCAACCAATGACACCAACGCACTTATTGGATGCACAAGATTGGTTAAAAACCCTATTTGGATTAGAACAAGCCTAAGGAGGACGAAAATCACCTAAATGTTCAACCATTGACATAAACGCACTTATTGGATGCACAAGATTGGTTAAAACCCCTAATTTGATTAGAATAAGCCTAGGGTGGACGAAAATGACCTAAATGTTCAACCATTGACACAAACACACTTATTGGATGCACATGATTGGTTAAAAACCCTAATTGATATAGAAAAAGCCTAATGTGGACGAAAATGAACTAAATGTTCAACCAATGACACAAACGCACTTATTGCATGCACAAGATTGGATAAAAACCCTAATTGGATTAGAATAAGCCTAAGGAGGACGAATATGACCTAAATGTTCAACCAATGACACAAACGCACATATTGGATGCACAAGATTGGTTAAAAACCCTAATTGGATTAGAACAAGCCTAGGGAGGACGAAAATCACCAAAATGTTCAACCAATGACACAAACGCACTAAATGGATGCACAACATTGGTTAAAAACCCTAATTGGATTAGAATAAACCTATGGTGGACGAAAATGACCTAAATGTTCAACCAATGATACAAACGCACTTATTTGATGCACAAGATTGGTTAAAAACCCTAATTGGATAAGAATAAGCCTACGGTGGACGAAAATGACCAAAATGTTCAACCATTGACACAAACGCACTTATTGGATGCACAAGATTGGTTAAAAACCCTAATTGGATTAGAATAAGCCTAGGGAGGACGAATATGATCTAAATGTTCAACCAATGACACAAAAGCACTTATTGGATGCACAAGATTGGTTAAAACCCCTAATTTGATTAGAATAAGCCTAGGGTGGACGAAAATCACCTATATGTTTAACCATTGACACAAACGCATATATTGGATGCACAAGATTGGTTAAAAACCCTAATTGGATTAGAATACTTCTAGGGAGATCAAAAATAACCTAAATGTTCAACCAATGACACAAACGCACTTCATGGATGCACAAGATTGGTTAAAAACCTTAATTGGATTAGAATAAGCCTAGGGTGGACGATAATGACCTAAATGTTAAACCATTGACACAAACACACTTATTGGATGCACATGAATAGTTAAAAACCGTAATTGGAATAGAACAAGCCTAGGGAGGACGAAAATCACCTAAATGTTCAACCAATGACAAAAACGCACTTAATGGATGCACAAGATTGGTTAAAAAACCCTAATTGGATTAGAATAAGCCTACGGTGGACAAAAATGACCTAAATGTTCAACCATTGACACAAACGCACTTATTGGATGCACATGATTGGTTAAAAACCCTAATTGGATTGGAATAAGCCTAGGGTGGGCAAAAATGACATAAATGTTCAACCAATGACACAAATGCACTAATTGGATGCACAAGATTGGTTAAAAACCCTAATTGGATTCGAATAGGCCTAGGGAGGACGAATATGATCTAAATGTTCAACCAATGACACAAAAGCACTTATTGGATGCACAAGATTGGTTAAAACCCCTAATTTGATTAGAATAAGCCTAGGGTGGACGAAAATGACCTAAATGTTCAACCGTTGACACAAATGCACTTATTGGATGCACATGATTGGTTAAAAATCCTAATTGAAATAGAAAAACCCTATGGTGGACGAAAATGAACTAAATGTTCAACTAATGACACAAACGCACTTATTGGATGCACAGGGGTTGTTAGAAACCCTAATTGGATTACAATAAGCCTAGGGTGGACGATAATGACCTAAATGTTAAACCAATGAAACAAATGCACTTATTAGATTCACAAGATTGGTTAAAAACCCTAATTGGATTAGAATAAGCCTAGGGAGGACGAAAATGACCTTAATGTTCAACCAATGACACAAACGCACTTATTAAATGCACAAGATTGGTTAAAAAAATCCTAATTGGATTAGAATAAGCCTATGGAGGACGTAAATGACCTAAATGTTCAACCAATGACACAAACGCACTTATTGGATGCACAAGATTGGTTAAAAACCCTAATTGGATTAGAATAAGCCTATGGAGAACGAAAATGACCTAAATGTTCAACCAATGACACAAACGCACATATTGGATGCACAAGATTGATTAAAAACTCTAATAGGATTAGAATAAGCCTAGGGTGGACAAAAATGACCTAAATGTTCAACCAATGACACAAACGCACTTATTGGATGCACAAGATTGGTTAAAAACCCTAATTGGATTAGAACAAGCCTAGGGAGGACAAAAATCACCTAAATGTTCAACCAATTACACAAACACACTAAATGGATGCACAAGTTTGGTTAAAAAACCCTAATTGGATTAGAATAAGCCTGCGGTGGACGAAAATGAACTAAATGTTCAACCATTGACACAAACGCACTTATTGGATGCACATGATTGGTTAAAAACCCTAATTGGATTAGAATAAGCCTAGGGAGGACGAAAATGACCTAAATGTACAAGCAATGACACAAACGCACTTATTGGATGCACAGGGTTGGTTAAAAACCCTAATTGGATTAGAATAAGCCTAGGGTGGACGATAATGACCTAAATGTTAAACCAAAGACACAAATGCACTTATTGGATCGACAAGATTGGTTAAAAACCTTAATTGGATTAGAATAAGCCTAGGGAGGACGAAAAT
>JBBPBP010000004.1:47428311-47442060 GCA_037974735.1 Cicer chorassanicum | reverse complement strand
ATGACACAAACGCACAAATTGGATGCACATGATTGGTTAAAAACTCTAATAGGATTAGAATAAGCCTAAGGTGGACAAAAATAACCTAAATGTTCAACCAATGGCACCAACGCACTTATTGGATGCACAAGATTGGTTAAAAACCCTAATTGGATTAGAACAAGCCTAGGGAGGACGAAAATCACTTAAATGTTCAACCATTGACATAAACGCACTTATTGGATGCATAAGATTGGTTAAAACCCCTAATTTGATTAGAATAAGCCTAGGGTGGACGAAAATGACCTAAATGTTCAACCATTGACACAAACACACTTATTGGATGCACATGATTGGTTAAAAACCCTAATTGATATAGAAAAAGCCTAATGTGGACGAAAATGAACTAAATGTTCAACCAATGACACAAACGCACTTATTGCATGCACAAGATTGGATAAAAACCCTAATTGGATTAGAATAAGCCTAAGGAGGACGAATATGACCTAAATGTTCAACCAATGACACAAACGCACATATTGGATGCACAAGATTGGTTAAAAACATCTAATAGGATTAGAATAAGCCTAGGGTGGACAAAAATGACCTAAATGTTCAACCAATGGCACAAATGCACCTATTGGATGCACAAGATTGGTTAAAAACCCTAATTGGATTAGAACAAGCCTAGGGAGGACGAAAATCACCAAAATGTTCAACCAATGACACAAACGCACTAAATGGATGCACAACATTGGTTAAAAAACCCTAATTGGATTAGAATAAACCTACGGTGGACGAAAATGACCTAAATGTTCAACCAATGATACAAACGCACTTATTTGATGCACAAGATTGGTTAAAAACCCTAATTGGATAAGAATAAGCCTACGGTGGACGAAAATGACCAAAATGTTCAACCATTGACACAAACGCACTTATTGGATGCACAAGATTGGTTAAAAACCCTAATTGGATTAGAATAAGCCTAGGGAGGACGAATATGATCTAAATGTTCAACCAATGACACAAAAGCACTTATTGGATGCACAAGATTGGTTAAAACCCCTAATTTGATTAGAATAAGCCTAGGATGGACGAAAATCACCTATATGTTTAACCATTGACACAAACGCACTTATTGGATGCACATGATTGGTTAAAAACCCTTATTGAAATAGAAAAAGCCTATGGTGGACGAAAATGAACTAAATGTTCAACCAATGACACAAACGCACTTAATGGATGCACAAGATTTGTTAAAAACCCTAATTGGATTAGAATAAGCCTAGGGAGGAAGAATATGATCTAAATGTTTAACCAATGACACAAACGCACATATTGGATGCACCAGATTGGTTAAAAACTCTAATAGGATTAGAATAAGCCTAGCGTGGACAAAAATGACCTAAATGTTCAACCAATGACACAAACACACTTGTTGGATGCACAAGATTGGTTAAAAACCCTAATTGGATTAGAACAAACCTTCGGAGGACGAAAATCACCTAAATGTTCAACCAATGACACAAACGCACTTAATGGATGCACAAGATTGGTTAAAAAACCCTAATTGGATTAGAATAACCCTACGGTGGACGAAAATGACCTAAATGTTCAACCATTGACACAAACGCACTTATTGCATGCACATGATTGGTTAAAAACCCTAATTGGATTGGAATAAGCCTAGGGTGGGCAAAAATGACCTAAATGTTTAACCAATGACACAAACGCACTTATTGGATGCACAAGATTGATTAAAAACCCTAATTGGATTAGAATAAGCCTATGAATGACGAAAATGACCTAAATCTTCAATCAATGACACAAACGCACTTATTGGATGCACAGGGTTGGTTAGAAACCCTAATTGGATTAAAATAAGCCTAGGGTGGACGATAATGACCTAAATGTTAAACCAATGACACAAATGCACTTATTGGATGCACAAGATTGGTTAAAAACCATAATTGGATTAGAATAAGCCTAGGGAGGACGAAAATGACCTAAATGTACAACCAATGAAACAAACGCACTTATTGGATGCACAAGATTGGTTACCCACGCAAATAGGATTAGAATAAGCCGAGGTTGGACGGAAATGACCTAAATGTTAAACCAATGAGACAAACGCACTTATTGGATGCACAAGATTGGTTTAAAACCCTAATTGGATTAGAATAAGCCTAGGGATGACGAAAATGACCTAAATGTTCAACCAATGACACAAACGCACTTATTGGATGCACAAGATTGGTTAAAAAATCCTAATTGGATTTGAATAAGCCTACGGTGGACGAAAAGGACATAAATGTTCAACTATTGACACAAACGCACTTATTGGATGCACGTGATTGGTTAAAAACCCTAATTGAAATAGAAAAAGCGTATGGTGGACGAAAATGACCTAAATGTTAAACCAATGACACAAACGAACTTATTGGATGCACAAGATTGGTTAAAAACCCTAATTGGAATAGAATAAGCCTACGGTGGACGAAAATGACCTAAATGTTCAACCATTGACACAAACGCACTTATTGGATGCACATGATTGGTTAAAAACCCTAATTGGATTGGAATAAGCCTAGGGTGGGCAAAAATGACCTAAATGTTTAACCAATGACAGAAACGCACTTATTGGATGCACAAGATTGGTTAAAAACCCTTATTAGATTAGAATAAGCCTAGGGAGGACGAAAATCACCAAAATGTTCAACCAATGACACAAACGCACTAAATGGATGCACAACATTGGTTAAAAAACCCTAATTGGATTAGAATAAACCAACGGTGGACGAAAATGACCTAAATGTTCAACCATTGACACAAACGCACTTATTGGATGCACAAGATTGGTTAAAAACCATAATTGGATTAGAATAAGCCTAGGGATGGCGAAAATGACCTAAATGTTCAACCAATGACACAAACGCACTTATTGGATGCACAAGATTGGTTAAGAAATCCTAATTGGATTTGAATAAGCCTACGGTGGACGAAAATGACATAAATGTTCAACTATTGACACAAACGCACTTATTGGATGCACGTGATTGGTTAAAAACCCTACTCTGACTGGAATAAGCCTAGGGTGGGCAAAAATGACCTAAATGTTAAACCAATGACACAAACGAACTTATTGGATGCACAAGATTGGTTAAAAACCCTAATTGGAATAGAATAAGCCTACGGTGGACGAAAATGACCTAAATGTTCAACCATTGACACAAACGCACTTATTGGATGCACATGATTGGTTAAAAATCCTAATTGGATTGGAATAAGCCTAGGGTGGGCAAAAATGACCTAAATGTTTAACCAATGACACAAACGCACTTATTGGATGCACAAGATTGGTTAAAAACCCTTATTTGATTAGAATAAGCCCAGGGAGGACGAAAATCACCAAAATGTTCAACCAATGACACAAACGCACTAAATGGATGCACAACATTGGTTAAAAAACCCTAATTGGATTAGAATAAACCTACGGTGGACGAAATTGACCTAAATGTTCAACCATTGACACAAACGCACTTATTGGATGCACGTGATTGGTTAAAAACCCTACTCTGACTGGAATAAGCCTAGGGTGGGCAAAAATGACCTAAATGTTAAACCAATGACACAAACGAACTTATTGGATGCACAAGATTGGTTAAAAACCCTAATTGGAATAGAATAAGCCTACGGTGGACGAAAATGACCTAAATGTTCAACCATTGACACAAACGCACTTATTGGATGCACATGATTGGTTAAAAATCCTAATTGGATTGGAATAAGCCTAGGGTGGGCAAAAATGACCTAAATGTTTAACCAATGACACAAACGCACTTATTGGATGCACAAGATTGGTTAAAAACCCTTATTGGATTAGAATAAGCCCAGGGAGGACGAAAATCACCAAAATGTTCAACCAATGACACAAACGCACTAAATGGATGCACAACATTGGTTAAAAAACCCTAATTGGATTAGAATAAACCTACGGTGGACGAAATTGACCTAAATGTTCAACCATTGACACAAACGCACTTATTGGATGCACAAGATTGGTTAAAAACCATAATTGGATTAGAATAAGCCTAGGGAGGACGAAAATGACCTTAATGTTCAACCAATGACACAAACGCACTTATTAAATGAACAAGATTGGTTAAAAAATCCTAATTGGATTAGAATAAGCCTAGGGAGGACGTACATGACCTAAATGTTCAACCAATGACACAAACGCACTTATTGGATGCACAAGACGGGTTAAAAACCCTAATTGGATTAGAATAAGCCTATGGAGAACGAAAATGACCTAAATGTTCAACCAATGACACAAACGCACATATTGGATGCACAAGATTGGTTAAAAACTCTAATAGGATTAGAATAAGCCTAGGGTGGACTAAAATGACCTAAATGTTCAACCAATGACACAAACGCACTTATTGGATGCACAAGATTGGTTAAAAACCCTAATTGGATTGGAATAAGCCTAGGGTGGGCAAAAATGACCTAAATGTTCAACCAATGACACAAACGCACTTATTGGATGCACAAGATTGGTTAAAAACCCTAATTGGATTAGAATAAGCCTAGGGAGGACGGAAATGACCTAAATGTTCAACTAATGACACAAACGCACTTATTGGATGCACAAGATTTGTTAAAAACCCTAATTGGATTAGAATAAGCCTAAGGATGACGAAAATGACCTAAATGTTCAACCAATGACACAAACGCACTTATTGGATGCACAAGATTGGTTAAAAACCCTAATTGGATTAGAATAAGCCTAGGGATGACGAAAATGACCTAAATGTTCAACCAATGACACAAACGCACTTATTGGATGCACAAGATTGGTTAAAAACCCTAATTGGATTAGAATAAGCCTAGGGAGGACGGAAATGACCTAAATGTTCAACCAATGAAACAAACGCACTTATTGGATGCACAAGATTGGTTAAAAACCCTAATTGGATTAGAATAAGCCTAGGGATGACGAAAATGACCTAAATGTTCAACCAATGACACAAACGCACTTATTGGATGCACAAGATTGGTTAAAAACCCTAATTGGATTAGAATAAGCCTAGGGAGGACGGAAATGACCTAAATGTTCAACCAATGACACAAACGCACTTATTGGATGCACAAGATTGGTTAAAAACCCTATTTGGATTAGAATAAGCCTAGGGAGGACGAAAATGACCTAAATGTTCAACCAATGACACAAACGCACTTATTGGATGCACAAGATTGGTTAAAAACCCTAATTGGATTAGAATAAGCCTATGGAGAACGAAAATGACCTAAATGTTCAACCAATGACACAAACGCACATATTGGATGCACAAGATTGGTTAAAAACTCTAATAGGATTAGAATAAGCCTAGGGTGGACTAAAATGACCTAAATGTTCAACCAATGACACAAACGCACTTATTGGATGCACAAGATTGGTTAAAAACCCTAATTGGATTGGAATAAGCCTAGGGTAACCAATGACACAAACGCACTTATTGGATGCACAAGATTGGTTAGAAACCCTAATTGGATTAGAATAAGCCTATGGAGAACGAAAATGACCTAAATGTTCAACCAATGACACAAACGCACATATTGGATGCACAAAATTGGTTAAAAACTCTAATAGGATTAGTATAAGCCTAGGGTGGACTAAAATGACCTAAATGTTCAACCAATGATACAAACGCACTTATTGGATGCACAAGATTGGTTACCCACGCAAATTGGATTAGAATAAGCCGAGGTTGGACGGAAATGACCTAAATGTTAAACCAATTAGACAAACGAACTTATTGGATGCACAAGATTGATTTAAAACCCTAATTGGATTAGAATAAGCCTAGGGATGACGAAAATGACCTAAATGTTAAACCAATGACACAAACACACTTATTAGATGCACGTGATTGGTTAAAAAACCTACTTGGATTGGAATAAAACTAGGGTGTGCAAAAATGACCTAAATGTTAAACCAATGACACAAACGAACTTATTGGATGCACAAGATTGGTTCAAAACCCTAATTGGATTAGAATAAGCCTAGGAATGACGAAAATAACCTAAATGTTCAACCAATGACACAAATGCACTTATTGGATACACAGGGTAGGTTAGAAACCTTAATTGTATTAGATTAAGCCTAGGGTGGACGATAATGACCTAAATGTTAAACCAATGACACAAATGCACTTATTGGATGCACAAGATTGGTTAAAAAAACCCTAATTGGATTAGAATAAGCCTACGGTGGACGAAAATGACCTAAATGTTCAACTATTGACACAAATGCACTTATTGGATGCACATGATTGGTTAAAAACCCTAAATGGATTGGAATAAGCCTAGGGTGGGCAAAAATGACCTAAATGTTCAACCAATGACACAAACGCACTTATTGGATGCACAAGATTGGTTAAAAACCCTAATTGGATTAGAATAAGCCTAGGGATGACGAAAATGACCTAAATGTTCAACCAATGACACAAACGCACTTATTGGATGCAAAAGATTGGTTAAAAACCCTAATTGGATTAGAACAAGCCTAGGGAGGACGAAAATCACCTAAATGTTCAACCAATGACACAAACGCACTTAATGGATGCACAAGATTGGTTAAAAACCCTAATTGGATTAGAATAAGCCTACGGTGGACGAAAATGACCTAAATGTTCAACTATTGACACAAATGCACTTATTGGATGCACATGATTGGTTAAAAACCCTAAATGGATTGGAATAAGCCTAGGGTGGGCAAAAATGACCTAAATGTTCAACCAATGACACAAACGCAATTATTGGATGCACAAGATTGGTTAAAAACCCTAATTGGATTAGAATAAGCCTAGGGATGACGAAAATGACCTAAATGTTCAACAAATGACTCAAACGCACTTATTGGATACACAGGGTTGGTTAGAAACCCTAATTGGATTAGAATAAGCCTAGGGTGGACGATAATGACCTAAATGTTAAACCAATGACACAAATGCACTTATTGGATGCACAAGATTGGTTATAATCCCTAATTGGATAAGAATAAGCCTAGGGAGGACGAAAATGACCTTAATGTTAAACCAATGACATAAACGCACTTATTAAATGCACAAGATTGGTTAAAAAATCCTAATTGGATTAGAATAAGCCTAGGGATGACGAAAATGACCTAAATGTTAAACCAATGACACAAACGCACTTATTGGATGCACACGATTATTTAAAAACCCTAATTAGATTGCAATAAGCCTAGGGTGGACGAAAATGACCTAAATGTTCAACCAATGACACAAAAGCACTTATTGGATGCACAAGATTGGTTAAAAACACTAATTGAATTAGATCTAGCCTAGGGAGGACGAAAATGACCTAAATGTTCAACCAATGACACAAACGCACTTATTGGATGCACAAGATTGGTTAAAAACCCTAATTGGATTAGAATAAGCCTGCAGTGGACGAAAATGACATAAAATGATCAACCATTGACACAAACGCACTTATTGGATGCACATGATTGGTTAAAAACCCTAATTGGGCTAGAATAAGCCTAGGGAGGGCAAAAATGACCTAAATGTTCAACCAACGACACAAACGCACTTATTGGATGCACAAGATTGGTTAAAAACCCTAATTTGATTAGAATAAGCCTAGGGTGGACGAAAATGACCTAAATGTTCAACCATTGACACAAACGCACTTATTGGATGCCCATGATTGGTTAAAAACCCTAATTGAAATAGAAAAAGCGTATGGTGGACGAAAATGAACTAAATGTTCAACCAATGACACAAACGCACTTATTGGATGCACAAGATTGGTTAAAAACCCTAATTGGATTAGAATAAGCCTAGGGGGGACGAATATGATCTAAATGTTCAACCAATGACACAAACGCACATATTGGATGCACAAGATTGGTTAAAAACTCTAATAGGATTAGAATAAGCCTAGGGTGGGCAAAAATGACCTAAATGTTCAACCAATGACACAAACGCACTTAATGGATGCATAAGATTGGATAAAAAAACCCTAATTGGATTAGAATAAGCCTACGGTGGACGAAAATTACCTAAATGTTCAACCATTGACACAAACGCCCATATTGGATGCACATGATTGGTTAAAAACCCTAATTGGATTGGAATAAGTCTAGGGTGGGCAAAAATGACCTAAATGTTCAACCAATGACACAAACGCACTTATTGGATGCACAAGATTGATTAAAAACCCTAATTGGATTGAATAAGCCTAGGGATGACGAAAATGACCTAAATGTTCAACCAATGACACAAACGCACTAATTGGATGCACAGGGTTGGTTAGAAACCCTAATTGGATTAGAATTAACTTAGGGTGGACGATAATGATCTAAATGTTAAACCAATAAAACAAATGCACTTATTGGATACACAAGATTGGTTAAAAACGCTAATTGGATTAGAATAAGCCTAGGGAGGACGAAAATGACCTTAATGTTCAACCAATGACACAAACGCACTTATTAAATACACAAGATTGGTTAAAAAAATCCTAATTGGATTAGAATAAGCCTAGGGAGGACGTAAATGACCTAAGTGTTCAACCAATGACACAAACGCACTTATTGGATGCACAAGATTGGTTAGAAACCTTAATTGGATTAGAATAAGCCTATGGAGAACGAAAATGACCTAAATGTTCAACCAATGACACAAACGCACATATTGGATGCACAAAATTGGTTAAAAACTTTAATAGGATTAGTATAAGCCTAGGGTGGACTAAAATGACCTAAATGTTCAACCAATGATACAAACACACTTATTGGATGCTCAAGATTGGTTAAAAACCCTAATTGGATTAGAATAAGCCTACGGTGGACGAAAATGACCTAAATGTACAACCATTGAAACAAACGCACTTATTGGATGCACAAGATTGGTTACCCACGCAAATTGGATTAGAATAATCCGAGGTTGGACGGAAATGACCTAAATGTTAAACCAATTAGACAAACGAACTTATTGGTTGCACAAGATTGGTTTAAAACCCTAATAGGATTAGAATAAGCCTAGGGATGACGAAAATGACCTAAATGTTAAACCAATGACACAAACGCACTTATTAGATGCACGTGATTGGTTAAAAACCCTACTTGGATTGGAATAAAACTAGGGTGTGCAAAAATGACCTAAATGTTAAACCAATGACACAAACGAACTTATTGGATGCACAAGATTGGTTCAAAACCCTAATTGGATTAGAATAAGCCTAGGGATGACGGAAATAACCTAAATGTTCAACCAATGACACAAACGGACTTATTGGATACACAAGGTAGGATAGAAACCTTAATTGTATTAGATTAAGCCTAGGGTGGACGATAATGACCTAAATGTTAAACCAATGACACAAATGCACTTATTGGATCCACAAGATTGGTTAAAAACCCTAATTGGATTAGAATAAGCCTAGGGAGGACGAAAATGACCTTAATGTTCAACCAATGACATAAACGCACTTATTAAATGCACAAGATTGGTTAAAAAAATCCTAATTGGATTAGAATAAGCCTAGGGATTACGAAAATGACCTAAATGTTCAACCAATGATACAAACGCACTTATTGGATGAACAAGATTGGTTAAAACCCCTAATTTGATTAGAATAAGCCTAGGGTTGACGAAAATGACCTAAATATTCAACCATTGACACAAACGCACTTATTGGATGCACATGATTGGTAAAAAACCCTTATTGGATTAGAATAAGCCTAGGGTGGACAAAAATGACCTAAATGTGCAACCAATGACACAAACGCACTTATTGGATGCAAAAGATTGGTATAAAACCCTAATTGGATTAGAACAAGCCTAGGGAGGACGAAAATCACCTAAATAATCAACCAATGACACAAACGCACTTAATGGATGCAGAAGATTGGTTAAAAAACCCTAATTGGATTAGAATAAGCCTACGGTGGACGAAAATGACCTAAATGTTCAACTATTGACACAAATGCACTTATTGGATGCACATGATTGATTAAAAACCCTAAATGGATTGGAATAAGCCTAGGGTGGGCAAAAATGACCTAAATGTTCAACCAATGACACAAACGCACTTATTGGATGCACAAGATTGGTTAAAAACCCTAATTGGATTAGAATAAGCCTAGGGATGACGAAAATGACCTTAATGTTCAACAAATGACACAAACGCACTTATTGGATACATAGGGTTGGTTAGAAACCCTAATTGGATTCGAATAAGCCTAGGGTGGACGATAATGACCTAAATGTTAAACCAATGACACAAATGCACTTATTGGATGCACAAGATTGGTTAAAAACCCTAATTTGATTAGAATAAGCCTAGGGAGGACGAAAATGACCTTAATGTTAAACCAATGACATAAACGCACTTATTAAATGCACAAGATTGGTTAAAAAATCCTAATTGGATTAGAATAAGGCTAGGGATGACGAATATGACCTAAATGTTCAACCAATGACACAAACGCACTTATTCGATGCAAAGGGTTTGGTTAGAAACCCTAATTGGATTATAGAGTAAGCCTAGGGTGGACGATAATGACC
The DNA here is from genome assembly GCA_037974735.1 of Cicer chorassanicum. NCBI lineage: Eukaryota > Viridiplantae > Streptophyta > Magnoliopsida > Fabales > Fabaceae > Cicer > Cicer chorassanicum. The sequence goes on along the minus strand of JBBPBP010000004.1, from coordinate 47,431,474 downwards.
TAAATGTTAAACCAATGACACAAACGCACTTATTGGATGCACACGATTATTTAAAAACCCTAATTAGATTGCAATAAGCCTAGGGTGGACGAAAATGACCTAAATGTTCAACCAATGACACAAAAGCACTTATTGGATGCACAAGATTGGTTAAAAACCCTAATTGAATTAGATCTAGCCTAGGGAGGACGAAAATGACCTAAATGTTCAACCAATGACACAAACGCACTTATTGGATGCACAAGATTGGTTAAAAACCCTAATTGGATTAGAATAAGCCTAGGGAGGACGAAAATGACCTTAATGTTCAACCAATGACACAAACGCACTTATTAAATGAACAAGATTGGTTAAAAAATCCTAATTGGATTAGAATAAGCCTAGGGAGGACGTACATGACCTAAATGTTCAACCAATGACACAAACGCACTTATTGGATGCACAAGACGGGTTAAAAACCCTAATTGGATTAGAATAAGCCTATGGAGAACGAAAATGACCTAAATGTTCAACCAATGACACAAACGCACATATTGGATGCACAAGATTGGTTAAAAACTCTAATAGGATTAGAATAAGCCTAGGGTGGACTAAAATGACCTAAATGTTCAACCAATGACACAAACGCACTTATTGGATGCACAAGATTGGTTAAAAACCCTAATTGGATTGGAATAAGCCTAGGGTGGGCAAAAATGACCTAAATGTTCAACCAATGACACAAACGCACTTATTGGATGCACAAGATTAGTTAAAAACCTAAATTGGATTAGAATAAGCCTAGGGAGGATGAATATGTTCTAAATGTCCAACTTATGTCACAAACGCACTTATTGGATGCACAAGATTGGTTAAAACCCCTAATTTGATTAGAATAAGCCTAGGGTGGACGAAAATGACCTAAATGTTCAACCATTGACACAAACGCACTTATTGGATGCCCACGATTGGTTAAAAACCCTAATTGAAATAGAAAAAGCGTATGGTGGACGAAAACGAACTAAATGTTCAACCAATGACACAAACGCACTTATTGGATGCACAAGATTGGGTAAAAACCCTAATTGGATTAGAATAAGCCTAGGGGGGACGAATATGATCTAAATGTTCAACCAATGACACAAACGCACATATTGGATGCACAAGATTGGTTAAAAACTCTAATAGGATTAGAATAAGCCTAGGGTGGGCAAAAATGACCTAAATGTTCAACCAATGACACAAACGCACTTAATGGATGCATAAGATTGGATAAAAAAACCCTAATTGGATTAGAATAAGCCTACGGTGGACGAAAATTACCTAAATGTTCAACCATTGACACAAACGCCCATATTGGATGCACATGATTGGTTAAAAACCCTAATTGGATTGGAATAAGTCTAGGGTGGGCAAAAATGACCTAAATGTTCAACCAATGACACAAACGCACTTATTGGATGCACAAGATTGATTAAAAACCCTAATTGGATTGAATAAGCCTAGGGATGACGAAAATGACCTAAATGTTCAACCAATGACACAAACGCACTAATTGGATGCACAGGGTTGGTTAGAAACCCTAATTGGATTAGAATTAACTTAGGGTGGACGATAATGATCTAAATGTTAAACCAATAAAACAAATGCACTTATTGGATACACAAGATTGGTTAAAAACGCTAATTGGATTAGAATAAGCCTAGGGAGGACGAAAATGACCTTAATGTTCAACCAATGACACAAACGCACTTATTAAATACACAAGATTGGTTAAAAAAATCCTAATTGGATTAGAATAAGCCTAGGGAGGACGTAAATGACCTAAGTGTTCAACCAATGACACAAACGCACTTATTGGATGCACAAGATTGGTTAGAAACCTTAATTGGATTAGAATAAGCCTATGGAGAACGAAAATGACCTAAATGTTCAACCAATGACACAAACGCACATATTGGATGCACAAAATTGGTTAAAAACTTTAATAGGATTAGTATAAGCCTAGGGTGGACTAAAATGACCTAAATGTTCAACCAATGATACAAACACACTTATTGGATGCTCAAGATTGGTTAAAAACCCTAATTGGATTAGAATAAGCCTACGGTGGACGAAAATGACCTAAATGTACAACCATTGAAACAAACGCACTTATTGGATGCACAAGATTGGTTACCCACGCAAATTGGATTAGAATAATCCGAGGTTGGACGGAAATGACCTAAATGTTAAACCAATTAGACAAACGAACTTATTGGTTGCACAAGATTGGTTTAAAACCCTAATAGGATTAGAATAAGCCTAGGGATGACGAAAATGACCTAAATGTTAAACCAATGACACAAACGCACTTATTAGATGCACGTGATTGGTTAAAAACCCTACTTGGATTGGAATAAAACTAGGGTGTGCAAAAATGACCTAAATGTTAAACCAATGACACAAACGAACTTATTGGATGCACAAGATTGGTTCAAAACCCTAATTGGATTAGAATAAGCCTAGGGATGACGGAAATAACCTAAATGTTCAACCAATGACACAAACGGACTTATTGGATACACAAGGTAGGATAGAAACCTTAATTGTATTAGATTAAGCCTAGGGTGGACGATAATGACCTAAATGTTAAACCAATGACACAAATGCACTTATTGGATCCACAAGATTGGTTAAAAACCCTAATTGGATTAGAATAAGCCTAGGGAGGACGAAAATGACCTTAATGTTCAACCAATGACATAAACGCACTTATTAAATGCACAAGATTTGTTAAAAAAATCCTAATTGGATTAGAATAAGCCTAGGGATTACGAAAATGACCTAAATGTTCAACCAATGATACAAACGCACTTATTGGATGAACAAGATTGGTTAAAACCCCTAATTTGATTAGAATAAGCCTAGGGTTGACGAAAATGACCTAAATATTCAACCATTGACACAAACGCACTTATTGGATGCACATGATTGGTAAAAAACCCTTATTGGATTAGAATAAGCCTAGGGTGGAAAAAAATGACCTAAATGTGCAACCAATGACACAAACGCACTTATTGGATGCAAAAGATTGGTATAAAACCCTAATTGGATTAGAACAAGCCTAGGGAGGACGAAAATCACCTAAATAATCAACCAATGACACAAACGCACTTAATGGATGCAGAAGATTGGTTAAAAA
>JBBPBP010000004.1:47361905-47406837 GCA_037974735.1 Cicer chorassanicum | reverse complement strand
CAATAATGACCTAAATGTTAAACCAATGACACAAATGCACTTATTGGATGCACAAGATTGGTTAAAAACCCTAATTGGATTAGAATAAGCCTAGGGAGGACGAAAATGACCTTAATGTTCAACCATAGACACAAACGCATTTATTAAATGAACAAGATTGGTTAAAAAATCCTAACTGGATTAGAATAACTCTAGGGAGGACGTAAATGACCTAAATGTTCAACCAATGAAACAAACGCACTTATTGGATGCACAAGATTGGTTAAAAACCCTAATTGGATTAGAATAAGCCTATGGAAAATGAAAATGACCTAAATGTTCAACCAATGACACAAACGCACATATTGGATGCACAAGATTGGTTAAAAACTCTAATAGGATTAGAATAAGCCTAGGGTGGACTAAAATGACCTAAATGTTCAACCAATGACACAAACGCACTTATTGGATGCACAAGATTGGTTAAAAACCCTAATTGGATTAGAACAAGCCTAGGGAGGACGAAAATCACCTAAATGTTCAACCAATGACACAAACGCACTTAATGGATGCACATGATTGGTTAAAAACCCTAATTGGATTGGAATAAGCCTAGGGTGGGCAAAAATGACCTAAATGTTCAACCAATGACACAAACGCACTTATTGGATGCATGAGATTGGTCAAAAACCCTAATTGGATTAGAATAAGCCTTGGGGGGAAAAATATGATCAAAATGTTTAACTTTTGACACAAACCCCCTTATTGGATGCACAAGATTGGTTAAAACCCCTAATTTGATTAGAATAAGCCTAGGGTGAATGAAAATGACCTAAATGTTCAACCATTGACACAAACGCACTTATTGGATGCACATGATTAGTTAAAAACCTTAATTGATATAAAAAAAGCCTATGGTGGACGAAAATGAACTAAATGTTCAACCAATGACACAATCGCACTTATTGGATTCACAAGATTGGTTAAAAACCCTAATTGGATTAGAATAAGCCTAGGGATGACGAAAATGACCTAAATATTCAACCAATGACACAAACGCACTTATTGGATGGACATGGTTGGTTAGAAACCCTAATTGGATTAGAATAAGCCTTGGGTGGACAATAATGACCTAAATGTTAAACCAATGACACAAATGTACTTATTGGATGCACAAGATTGGTTAAAAACCCTAATTGGATTAGAATAAGCCTAGGGAGGACGAAAATGACCTTATTCAACCAATGACACAAACGCATTTATTAAATGAACAAGATTGGTTAAAAAATCCTAATTGGATTAGAATAAGCCTAGGGAGGACGTAAATGACCTAAATGTTCAACCAATGACACAAACGCACTTATTGGATGCACAAGATTGGTTAAAAACCCTAATTGGATTAGAATAAGCCTATGGAAAACGAAAATGACCTAAATGTTCAACCAATGACACAAACGCACATATTGGATGCACAAAATTGGTTAAAAACTCTAATAGGATTAGTATAAGCCTAGGGTGGACTAAAATGACCTAAATGTTCAACCAATGATACAAACGCACTTATTGGATGCACAAGATTGGTTACCCACGCAAATTGGATTAGAATAAGCCGAGGTTGGACGGAAATGACCTAAATGTTAAACCAATTAGACAAACGAACTTATTGGATGCACAAGATTGATTTAAAACCCTAATTGGATTAGAATAAGCCTAGGGATGACGAAAATGACCTAAATGTTAAACCAATGACACAAACACACTTATTAGATGCACGTGATTGGTTAAAAAACCTACTTGGATTGGAATAAAACTAGGGTGTGCAAAAATGACCTAAATGTTAAACCAATGACACAAACGAACTTATTGGATGCACAAGATTGGTTCAAAACCCTAATTGGATTAGAATAAGCCTAGGGATGACGAAAATAGCCTAAATGTTCAACCAATGACACAAACGCACTTATTGGATACACAGGGTAGGTTAGAAACCTTAATTGTATTAGATTAAGCCTAGGGTGGACGATAATGACCTAAATGTTAAACCAATGACACAAATGCACTTATTGGATGCACAAGATTAGTTAAAAACCCTAATTGGATTAGAATAAGCCTAGGGAGGACGAAAATGACCTTAATGTTCAACCAATGACACAAACGCACTTATTGGATACACAGGGTAGGTTAGAAACCTTAATTGTATTAGATTAAGCCTAGGGTGGACAAAAATGACCTAAATGTTCAACCAATGACACAAACGCACTTATTGGATGCAAAAGATTGGTTTAAAACCCTAATTGGATTAGAACAAGCCTAGGGAGGACGAAAATCACCTAAATGTTCAACCAATGACACAAACGCACTTAATGGATGCACAAGATTGGTTAAAAAACCCTAATTGGATTAGAATAAGCCTACGATGGACGAAAATGACCTAAATGTTCAACTATAGACACAAATGCACTTATTGGATGCACATGATTGGTTAAAAACCCTAAATGGATTGGAATAAGCCTAGGGTGGGCAAAAATGACCTAAATGTTCAACCAATGACACAAACGCACTTATTGGATGCACAAGATTGGTTAAAAACCCTAATTGGATTAGAATAAGCCTAGGGATGACGAAAATGACCTAAATGTTCAACCAATGACACAAACGCACTTATTGGATGCAAAGGGTTTGGTTAGAAACCCTAATTGGATTAGAGTAAGCCTAGGGTGGACGATAATGACCTAAATGTTAAACCAATGACACAAACGCACTTATTGGATGCACACGATTATTTAAAAACCCTAATTAGATTGCAATAAGCCTAGGGTGGACGAAAATGACCTAAATGTTCAACCAATGACACAAAAGCACTTATTGGATGCACAAGATAGGTTAAAAACCCTAATTGAATTAGATCTAGCCAAGGGAGGACGAAAATGACCTAAATGTTCAACCAATGACACAAACGCACTTATTGGATGCACAAGATTGGTTAAAAACCCTAATTGGATTAGAATAAGCCTACAGTGGACCGAAATGACCTAAATGATCAACCATTGACACAAACGCACTTATAGGATGCACATGATTGGTTAAAAACCCTAATTGGAATAGAATAAGCCTAGGGTGGGCAAAAGTGACCTAAATGTTTAACCAATGACACAAACGCACTTATTGGATGCACAAGATTGGTTAAAAACCCTTATTGGATTAGAATAAGCCTAGGGAGGACGAAAATCACCAAAATGTTCAACCAATGACACAAACGCACTAAATGGATGCACAACATTGGTTAAAAAACCCTAATTGTATTAGATTAAGCCTAGGGTGGATGATAATGACCTAAATGTTAAACCAATGACACAAATTCACTTATTGGATGCACAAGATTAGTTAAAAACCCTAATTGGATTAGAATAAGCCTAGGGAGGACGAAAATGACCTTAATGTTCAACCAATGACACAAACGCACTTATTGGATGCACAAGATTGGTTAAAAACCCTAATTGGATTAGAATAAGCCTATGGAAAACGAAAATGACCTAAATGTTCAACCAATGACACAAACGCACATATTGGATGCACAAAATTGGTTAAAAACTCTAATAGGATTAGTATAAGCCTAGGGTGGACTAAAATGACCTAAATGTTCAACCAATGATACAAACGCACTTATTGGATGCTCAAGACTGGTTAAAAACCCTAATTGGATTAGAATAAGCCTACGGTGGACGAAAATGACCTAAATGTACAACCATTGAAACAAACGCACTTATTGGATGCACAAGATTGGTTACCCACGCAAATTGGATTAGAATAAGCCGAGGTTGGACGGAAATGACCTAAATGTTAAACCAATTAGACAAACGCACTTATTGGATGCACAAGATTGGTTACCCACGCAAATTGGATTAGAATAAGCCGAGGTTGGACGGAAATGACCTAAATGTTAAACCAATTAGACAAACGAACTTATTGGATGCACAAGAGTGGTTTAAAACCCTAATTGGATTAGAATAAGCCTAGGGATGACGAAAATGACCTAAATGTTAAACCAATGACACAAACGCACTTATTAGATGCACGTGATTGGTTAAAAACCATACTTGGATTGGAATAAAACTAGGGTGTGCAAAAATGACCTAAATGTTAAACCAATGACACAAACGAACTTATTGGATGCACAAGATTGGTTCAAAACCCTAATTGGATTAGAATAAGCCTAGGGATGACGAAAATAGCCTAAATGTTCAACCAATGACACAAACGCACTTATTGGATACACAGGGTAGGTTAGAAACCTTAATTGTATTAGATTAAGCCTAGGGTGGACGATAATGACCTAAATGTTAAACCAATGACACAAATGCACTTATTGGATGCACAAGATTAGTTAAAAACCCTAATTGGATTAGAATAAGCCTAGGGAGGACGAAAATGACCTTAATGTTCAACCAATGACACAAACGCACTTATTGGATACACAGGGTAGGTTAGAAACCTTAATTGTATTAGATTAAGCCTAGGGTGGACAAAAATGACCTAAATGTTCAACCAATGACACAAACGCACTTATTGGATGCAAAAGATTGGTTTAAAACCCTAATTGGATTAGAACAAGCCTAGGGAGGACGAAAATCACCTAAATGTTCAACCAATGACACAAACGCACTTAATGGATGCACAAGATTGGTTAAAAAACCCTAATTGGATTAGAATAAGCCTACGATGGACGAAAATGACCTAAATGTTCAACTATAGACACAAATGCACTTATTGGATGCACATGATTGGTTAAAAACCCTAAATGGATTGGAATAAACCTAGGGTGGGCAAAAATGACCTAAATGTTCAACCAATGACACAAACGCACTTATTGGATGCACAAGATTGGTTAAAAACCCTAATTGGATTAGAATAAGCCTAGGGATGACGAAAATGACCTAAATGTTCAACCAATGACACAAACGCACTTATTGGATGCAAAGGGTTTGGTTAGAAACCCTAATTGGATTAGAGTAAGCCTAGGGTGGACGATAATGACCTAAATGTTAAACCAATGACACAAACGCACTTATTGGATGCACACGATTATTTAAAAACCCTAATTAGATTGCAATAAGCCTAGGGTGGACGAAAATGACCTAAATGTTCAACCAATGACACAAAAGCACTTATTGGATGCACAAGATAGGTTAAAAACCCTAATTGAATTAGATCTAGCCAAGGGAGGACGAAAATGACCTAAATGTTCAACCAATGACACAAACGCACTTATTGGATGCACAAGATTGGTTAAAAACCCTAATTGGATTAGAATAAGCCTACAGTGGACCGAAATGACCTAAATGATCAACCATTGACACAAACGCACTTATAGGATGCACATGATTGGTTAAAAACCCTAATTGGAATAGAATAAGCCTAGGGTGGGCAAAAGTGACCTAAATGTTTAACCAATGACACAAACGCACTTATTGGATGCACAAGATTGGTTAAAAACCCTTATTGGATTAGAATAAGCCTAGGGAGGACGAAAATCACCAAAATGTTCAACCAATGACACAAACGCACTAAATGGATGCACAACATTGGTTAAAAAACCCTAATTGTATTAGATTAAGCCTAGGGTGGATGATAATGACCTAAATGTTAAACCAATGACACAAATTCACTTATTGGATGCACAAGATTAGTTAAAAACCCTAATTGGATTAGAATAAGCCTAGGGAGGACGAAAATGACCTTAATGTTGAACCAATGACACAAACGCACTTATTGGATGCACAAGATTGGTTAAAAACCCTAATTGGATTAGAATAAGCCTATGGAAAACGAAAATGACCTAAATGTTCAACCAATGACACAAACGCACATATTGGATGCACAAAATTGGTTAAAAACTCTAATAGGATTAGTATAAGCCTAGGGTGGACTAAAATGACCTAAATGTTCAACCAATGATACAAACGCACTTATTGGATGCACAAGATTGGTTACCCACGCAAATTGGATTAGAATAAGCCGAGGTTGGACGGAAATGACCTAAATGTTAAACCAATTAGACAAACGAACTTATTGGATGCACAAGATTGATTTAAAACCCTAATTGGATTAGAATAAGCCTAGGGATGACGAAAATGACCTAAATGTTAAACCAATGACACAAACACACTTATTAGATGCACGTGATTGGTTAAAAAACCTACTTGGATTGGAATAAAACTAGGGTGTGCAAAAATGACCTAAATGTTAAACCAATGACACAAACGAACTTATTGGATGCACAAGATTGGTTCAAAACCCTAATTGGATTAGAATAAGCCTAGGGATGACGAAAATAGCCTAAATGTTCAACCAATGACACAAACGCACTTATTGGATACACAGGGTAGGTTAGAAACCTTAATTGTATTAGATTAAGCCTAGGGTGGACGATAATGACCTAAATGTTAAACCAATGACACAAATGCACTTATTGGATGCACAAGATTAGTTAAAAACCCTAATTGGATTAGAATAAGCCTAGGGAGGACGAAAATGACCTTAATGTTCAACCAATGACACAAACGCACTTATTGGATACACAGGGTAGGTTAGAAACCTTAATTGTATTAGATTAAGCCTAGGGTGGACAAAAATGACCTAAATGTTCAACCAATGACACAAACGCACTTATTGGATGCAAAAGATTGGTTTAAAACCCTAATTGGATTAGAACAAGCCTAGGGAGGACGAAAATCACCTAAATGTTCAACCAATGACACAAACGCACTTAATGGATGCACAAGATTGGTTAAAAAACCCTAATTGGATTAGAATAAGCCTACGATGGACGAAAATGACCTAAATGTTCAACTATAGACACAAATGCACTTATTGGATGCACATGATTGGTTAAAAACCCTAAATGGATTGGAATAAGCCTAGGGTGGGCAAAAATGACCTAAATGTTCAACCAATGACACAAACGCACTTATTGGATGCACAAGATTGGTTAAAAACCCTAATTGGATTAGAATAAGCCTAGGGATGACGAAAATGACCTAAATGTTCAACCAATGACACAAACGCACTTATTGGATGCAAAGGGTTTGGTTAGAAACCCTAATTGGATTAGAGTAAGCCTAGGGTGGACGATAATGACCTAAATGTTAAACCAATGACACAAACGCACTTATTGGATGCACACGATTATTTAAAAACCCTAATTAGATTGCAATAAGCCTAGGGTGGACGAAAATGACCTAAATGTTCAACCAATGACACAAAAGCACTTATTGGATGCACAAGATAGGTTAAAAACCCTAATTGAATTAGATCTAGCCAAGGGAGGACGAAAATGACCTAAATGTTCAACCAATGACACAAACGCACTTATTGGATGCACAAGATTGGTTAAAAACCCTAATTGGATTAGAATAAGCCTACAGTGGACCGAAATGACCTAAATGATCAACCATTGACACAAACGCACTTATAGGATGCACATGATTGGTTAAAAACCCTAATTGGAATAGAATAAGCCTAGGGTGGGCAAAAGTGACCTAAATGTTTAACCAATGACACAAACGCACTTATTGGATGCACAAGATTGGTTAAAAACCCTTATTGGATTAGAATAAGCCTAGGGAGGACGAAAATCACCAAAATGTTCAACCAATGACACAAACGCACTAAATGGATGCACAACATTGGTTAAAAAACCCTAATTGTATTAGATTAAGCCTAGGGTGGATGATAATGACCTAAATGTTAAACCAATGACACAAATTCACTTATTGGATGCACAAGATTAGTTAAAAACCCTAATTGGATTAGAATAAGCCTAGGGAGGACGAAAATGACCTTAATGTTCAACCAATGACACAAACGCACTTATTGGATGCACAAGATTGGTTAAAAACCCTAATTGGATTAGAATAAGCCTATGGAAAACGAAAATGACCTAAATGTTCAACCAATGACACAAACGCACATATTGGATGCACAAAATTGGTTAAAAACTCTAATAGGATTAGTATAAGCCTAGGGTGGACTAAAATGACCTAAATGTTCAACCAATGATACAAACGCACTTATTGGATGCTCAAGATTGGTTAAAAACCCTAATTGGATTAGAATAAGCCTACGGTGGACGAAAATGACCTAAATGTACAACCATTGAAACAAACGCACTTATTGGATGCACAAGATTGGTTACCCACGCAAATTGGATTAGAATAAGCCGAGGTTGGACGGAAATGACCTAAATGTTAAACCAATTAGACAAACGAACTTATTGGATGCACAAGATTGATTTAAAACCCTAATTGGATTAGAATAAGCCTAGGGATGACGAAAATGACCTAAATGTTAAACCAATGACACAAACACACTTATTAGATGCACGTGATTGGTTAAAAAACCTACTTGGATTGGAATAAAACTAGGGTGTGCAAAAATGACCTAAATGTTAAACCAATGACACAAACGAACTTATTGGATGCACAAGATTGGTTCAAAACCCTAATTGGATTAGAATAAGCCTAGGGATGACGAAAATAACCTAAATATTCAACCAATGACACAAATGCACTTATTGGATACACAGGGTAGGTTAGAAACCTTAATTGTATTAGATTAAGCCTAGGGTGGACGATAATAACCTAAATGTTAAACCAATGACACAAATGCACTTATTGGATGCACAAGATTGGTTAAAAAACCCTAATTGGATTAGAATAAGCCTACGGTGGACGAAAATGACCTAAATGTTCAACTATTGACACAAATGCACTTATTGGATGCACATGATTGGTTAAAAACCCAAAATGGATTGGAATAAGCCTAGGGTGGGCAAAAATGACCTAAATGTTCAACCAATGACACAAACGCACTTATTGGATGCACAAGATTGGTTAAAAACCCTAATTGGATTAGAATAAGCCTAGGGATGACGAAAATGACCTAAATGTTCAACCAATGACACAAACGCACTTATTGGATGCAAAGGGTTTGGTTAGAAACCCTAATTGGATTAGAGTAAGCCTAGGGTGGACGATAATGACCTAAATGTTAAACCAATGACACAAACGCACTTATTGGATGCACACGATTATTTAAAAACCCTAATTAGATTGCAATAAGCCTAGGGTGGACGAAAATGACCTAAATGTTCAACCAATGACACAAAAGCACTTATTGGATGCACAAGATAGGTTAAAAACCCTAATTGAATTAGATCTAGCCAAGGGAGGACGAAAATGACCTAAATGTTCAACCAATGACACAAACGCACTTATTGGATGCACAAGATTGGTTAAAAACCCTAATTGGATTAGAATAAGCCTACAGTGGACCGAAATGACCTAAATGATCAACCATTGACACAAACGCACTTATAGGATGCACATGATTGGTTAAAAACCCTAATTGGAATAGAATAAGCCTAGGGTGGGCAAAAGTGACCTAAATGTTTAACCAATGACACAAACGCACTTATTGGATGCACAAGATTGGTTAAAAACCCTTATTGGATTAGAATAAGCCTAGGGAGGACGAAAATCACCAAAATGTTCAACCAATGACACAAACGCACTAAATGGATGCACAACATTGGTTAAAAAACCCTAATTGTATTAGATTAAGCCTAGGGTGGATGATAATGACCTAAATGTTAAACCAATGACACAAATTCACTTATTGGATGCACAAGATTAGTTAAAAACCCTAATTGGATTAGAATAAGCCTAGGGAGGACGAAAATGACCTTAATGTTGAACCAATGACACAAACGCACTTATTGGATGCACAAGATTGGTTAAAAACCCTAATTGGATTAGAATAAGCCTATGGAAAACGAAAATGACCTAAATGTTCAACCAATGACACAAACGCACATATTGGATGCACAAAATTGGTTAAAAACTCTAATAGGATTAGTATAAGCCTAGGGTGGACTAAAATGACCTAAATGTTCAACCAATGATACAAACGCACTTATTGGATGCTCAAGATTGGTTAAAAACCCTAATTGGATTAGAATAAGCCTACGGTGGACGAAAATGACCTAAATGTACAACCATTGAAACAAACGCACTTATTGGATGCACAAGATTGGTTACCCACGCAAATTGGATTAGAATAAGCCGAGGTTGGACGGAAATGACCTAAATGTTAAACCAATTAGACAAACGCACTTATTGGATGCACAAGATTGGTTACCCACGCAAATTGGATTAGAATAAGCCGAGGTTGGACGGAAATGACCTAAATGTTAAACCAATTAGACAAACGAACTTATTGGATGCACAAGAGTGGTTTAAAACCCTAATTGGATTAGAATAAGCCTAGGGATGACGAAAATGACCTAAATGTTAAACCAATGACACAAACGCACTTATTAGATGCACGTGATTGGTTAAAAACCATACTTGGATTGGAATAAAACTAGGGTGTGCAAAAAAGACCTAAATGTTAAACCAATGACACAAACGAACTTATTGGATGCACAAGATTGGTTCAAAACCCTAATTGGATTAGAATAAGCCTAGGGATGACGAAAATAGCCTAAATGTTCAACCAATGACACAAACGCACTTATTGGATACACAGGGTAGGTTAGAAACCTTAATTGTATTAGATTAAGCCTAGGGTGGACGATAATGACCTAAATGTTAAACCAATGACACAAATGCACTTATTGGATGCACAAGATTAGTTAAAAACCCTAATTGGATTAGAATAAGCCTAGGGAGGACGAAAATGACCTTAATGTTCAACCAATGACATAAACGCACTTATTAAATGCACAAGATTGGTTAAAAAAATCCTAATTGGATTAGAATAAGCCTAGGGATGACGAAAATGACCTAAATGTTCAACCAATGATACAAACGCATTTATTGGATGAACAAGATTGGTTAAAACCCCTAATTTGATTAGAATAAGCCTAGGGTTGACGAAAATGACCTAAATATTCAACCATTGACACAAACGCACTTATTGGATGCACATGATTGGTTAAAAACCCTTATTGGATTAGAATAAGACTAGGGTGGACAAAAATGACCTAAATGTTCAACCAATGACACAAACGCACTTATTGGATGCAAAAGATTAGTTTAAAACCCTAATTGGATTAGAACCAGCCTAGGGAGGACGAAAATCACCTAAATGTTAAACCAATGACATAAACGCACTTAATGGATGCACAAGATTGGTTAAAAAACCCTAATTGGATTAGAATAAGCCTACGATGGACGAAAATGACCTAAATGTTCAACTATTGACACAAATGCACTTATTGGATGCACATGATTGGTTAAAAACCCTAAACGGATTGGAATAAGCCTAGGGTGGGCAAAAATGACCTAAATGTTCAACCAATGACACAAACGCACTTATTGGATGCACAAGATTGGTTAAAAACCCTAATTGGATTAGAATAAGCCTAGGGATGACGAAAATGACATAAATGTTCAACAAATGACACAAACGCACTTATTGGATACACAGGGTTGGTTAGAAACCCTAATTGGATTAGAATAAGCCTAGGGTGGACGATAATGACCTAAATGTTAAACCAATGACACAAATGCACTTATTGGATGCACAAGATTGGTTAAAAACCCTAATTGGATTAGAATAAGCCTAGGGAGGACGAAAATGACCTTATTGTTAAACCAATGACATAAACGCACTTATTAAATGCACAAGATTGGTTAAAAAATCCTAATTGGATTACAATAAGCCTAGGGATGACGAAAATGACCTAAATGTTCAACCAATGACACAAACGCACTTATTAGATGCAAAGGGTTTGGTTAGAAACCCTAATTGGATTAGAGTAAGCCTAGGGTGGACGATAATGACCTTAATGTTCAACCAATGACACAAACGCACTTATTGGATGCACAAGATTGGTTAAAAACCCTAATTGGATTAGAATAAGCCTATGGAAAACGAAAATGACCTAAATGTTCAACCAATGACACAAACGCACATATTGGATGCACAAAATTGGTTAAAAACTCTAATAGGATTAGTATAAGCCTAGGGTGGACTAAAATGACCTAAATGTTCAACCAATGATACAAACGCACTTATTGGATGCTCAAGACTGGTTAAAAACCCTAATTGGATTAGAATAAGCCTACGGTGGACGAAAATGACCTAAATGTACAACCATTGAAACAAACGCACTTATTGGATGCACAAGATTGGTTACCCACGCAAATTGGATTAGAATAAGCCGAGGTTGGACGGAAATGACCTAAATGTTAAACCAATTAGACAAACGCACTTATTGGATGCACAAGATTGGTTACCCACGCAAATTGGATTAGAATAAGCCGAGGTTGGACGGAAATGACCTAAATGTTAAACCAATTAGACAAACGAACTTATTGGATGCACAAGAGTGGTTTAAAACCCTAATTGGATTAGAATAAGCCTAGGGATGACGAAAATGACCTAAATGTTAAACCAATGACACAAACGCACTTATTAGATGCACGTGATTGGTTAAAAACCATACTTGGATTGGAATAAAACTAGGGTGTGCAAAAAAGACCTAAATGTTAAACCAATGACACAAACGAACTTATTGGATGCACAAGATTGGTTCAAAACCCTAATTGGATTAGAATAAGCCTAGGGATGACGAAAATAGCCTAAATGTTCAACCAATGACACAAACGCACTTATTGGATACACAGGGTAGGTTAGAAACCTTAATTGTATTAGATTAAGCCTAGGGTGGACGATAATGACCTAAATGTTAAACCAATGACACAAATGCACTTATTGGATGCACAAGATTAGTTAAAAACCCTAATTGGATTAGAATAAGCCTAGGGAGGACGAAAATGACCTTAATGTTCAACCAATGACACAAACGCACTTATTGGATACACAGGGTAGGTTAGAAACCTTAATTGTATTAGATTAAGCCTAGGGTGGACAAAAATGACCTAAATGTTCAACCAATGACACAAACGCACTTATTGGATGCAAAAGATTGGTTTAAAACCCTAATTGGATTAGAACAAGCCTAGGGAGGACGAAAATCACCTAAATGTTCAACCAATGACACAAACGCACTTAATGGATGCACAAGATTGGTTAAAAAACCCTAATTGGATTAGAATAAGCCTACGGTGGACGAAAATGACCTAAATGTTCAACCATTGACACAAACGCACTTATTGGATGCACATGATTGGGAAAAAAACCCTAATTGGATTAGAATAAGCCTAGGGTGGGCAAAAATGACCTAAATGTTCAACCAATGACACAAACGCACTTATTGGATGCACAAGATTGGTTAAAAACCCTAATTGGATTAGAATAAGCCTAGGGATGACGAAAATGACCTAAATGTTCAACCAATGACACAAACGCATTTATTGGATGCAGAGGGTTGGTTAGAAACCCTAATTGGATTAGAATAAGCCTAGGGTGGACGATAATGACCTAAATGTTAAACCAATGACATAAATGCACTTATTAGATGCACAAGATTGGTTAAAAACGATAATTCGATTAGAATAAGCCTAGGGAGGACGAAAATGACCTTAACGTTCAACCAATGACACAAACGCACTTATAAAATTCACAAGATTGGTTAAAAAATCCTAATTGGATTAGAATAAGCCTAGGGAGGACGTAAATGACCTAAATGTTCAACCAATGACACAAACGCACTTATTGGATGCACAAGATTTGTTAAAAACCCTAATTGGATTAGAACAAGCCTAGGGAGGACGAAAATAACCTAAATGTTTAAACAATGACACAAACGCACATATTGGATGCACAAGATTGGTTAAAAACTCTAATAGGATTAGAATAAGCCTAGGGTGGATAAAAATGACCTAAATGTTCAACCAATGACACAAACGCACTTATTGGATGCACAAGATTGGTTAAAAACCCTAATTGGATTGGAATAAGCCTAGGGTGGGCAAAAATGACCTAAATGTTCAACCAATGACACAAACGCACTTATTGGATGCACAAGATTAGTTAAAAACCTAAATTGGATTAGAATAAGCCTAGGGAGGATGAATATGTTCTAAATGTCCAACTTATGTCACAAACGCACTTATTGGATGCACAAGATTGGTTAAAACCCCTAATTTGATTAGAATAAGCCTAGGGTGGACGAAAATGACCTAAATGTTCAACCATTGACACAAACGCACTTATTGGATGCCCACGATTGGTTAAAAACCCTAATTGAAATAGAAAAAGCGTATGGTGGACGAAAACGAACTAAATGTTCAACCAATGACACAAACGCACTTATTGGATGCACAAGATTGGGTAAAAACCCTAATTGGATTAGAATAAGCCTAGGGGGGACGAATATGATCTAAATGTTCAACCAATGACACAAACGCACATATTGGATGCACAAGATTGGTTAAAAACTCTAATAGGATTAGAATAAGCCTAGGGTGGGCAAAAATGACCTAAATGTTCAACCAATGACACAAACGCACTTAATGGATGCACAAGATTGGTTAAAAACCCTAATTGGATTAGAATAAGCCTAGGGATGACGAAAATGACCTAAATGTTCAACCAATGACACAAACGCACTAATTGGATGCACAGGGTTGGTTAGAAACCCTAATTGGATTAGAATAAGCCTAGGGTGGACGATAATGACCTAAATGTTAAACCAATAAAACAAATGCACTTATTGGATACACAAGATTGGTTAAAAACCCTAATTGGATTAGAATAAGCCTAGGGAGGACGAAAATGACCTTAATGTTCAACCAATGACACAAACGCACTTATTAAATACACAAGATTGGTTAAAAAAATCCTAATTGGATTAGAATAACCCTAGGGAGGACGTAAATGACCTAAATGTTCAACCAATGATACAAACACACTTATTGGATGCTCAAGATTGGTTAAAAACCCTAATTGGATTAGAATAAGCCTACGGTGGACGAAAATGACCTAAATGTACAACCATTGAAACAAACGCACTTATTGGATGCACAAGATTGGTTACCCACGCAAATTGGATTAGAATAAGCCGAGGTTGGACGGAAATGACCTAAATGTTAAACCAATTAGACAAACGAACTTATTGGATGCACAAGATTGATTTAAAACCCTAATTGGATTAGAATAAGCCTAGGGATGACGAAAATGACCTAAATGTTAAACCAATGACACAAACGCACTTATTAGATGCACGTGATTGGTTAAAAAACCTACTTGGATTGGAATAAAACTAGGGTGTGCAAAAATGACCTAAATGTTAAACCAATGACACAAACGAACTTATTGGATGCACAAGATTGGTTCAAAACCCTAATTGGATTAGAATAAGCCTAGGGATGACGAAAATAACCTAAATATTCAACCAATGACACAAATGCACTTATTGGATACACAGGGTAGGTTAGAAACCTTAATTGTATTAGATTAAGCCTAGGGTGGACGATAATAACCTAAATGTTAAACCAATGACACAAATGCACTTATTGGATGCACAAGATTGGTTAAAAAACCCTAATTGGATTAGAATAAGCCTACGGTGGACGAAAATGACCTAAATGTTCAACTATTGACACAAATGCACTTATTGGATGCACATGATTGGTTAAAAACCCAAAATGGATTGGAATAAGCCTAGGGTGGGCAAAAATGACCTAAATGTTCAACCAATGACACAAACGCACTTATTGGATGCACAAGATTGGTTAAAAACCCTAATTGGATTAGAATAAGCCTAGGGATGACGAAAATGACCTAAATGTTCAACCAATGACACAAACGCACTTATTGGATGCAAATGATTGGTTAAAAACCCTAATTGGATTAGAACAAGCCTAGGGAGGACGAAAATCACCTAAATGTTCAACCAATGACACAAACGCACTTAATGGATGCACAAGATTGGTTAAAAAACCCTAATTGGATTAGAATAAGCCTACGGTGGACGAAAATGACCTAAATGTTCAACTATTGACACAAATGCACTTATTGGATGCACATGATTGGTTAAAAACCCTAAATGGATTGGAATAAGCCTAGGGTGGGCAAAAATGACCTAAATGTTCAACCAATGACACAAACGCACTTATTGGATGCACAAGATTGGTTAAAAACCCTAATTGGATTAGAATAAGCCTAGGGATGACGAAAATGACCTAAATGTTCAACAAATGACACAAACGCACTTATTGGATACACAGGGTTGGTTAGAAACCCTAATTGGATTAGAATAAGCCTAGGGTGGACGATAATGACCTAAATGTTAAACCAATGACACAAATGCACTTATTGGATGCACAAGATTGGTTATAAACCCTAATTGGATTAGAATAAGCCTAGGGAGGACGAAAATGACCTTAATGTTAAACCAATGACATAAACGCACTTATTAAATGCACAAGATTGGTTAAAAAATCCTAATTGGATTAGAATAAGCCTAGGGATGACGAAAATGACCTAAATGTTCAACCAATGACACAAACGCACTAATTGGATGCAAAGGGTTTGGTTAGAAACCCTAATCGGATTAGAGTAAGCCTAGGGTGGACGATAATGACCTAAATGTTAAACCAATGACACAAACGCACTTATTGGATGCACACGATTATTTAAAAACCCTAATTAGATTGCAATAAGCCTAGGGTGGACGAAAATGACCTAAATGTTCAACCAATGACACAAAAGCACTTATTGGATGCACAAGATTGGTTAAAAACCCTAATTGAATTAGATCTAGCCTAGGGAGGACGAAAATGACCTAAATGTTCAACCAATGACACAAACGCACTTATTGGATGCACAAGATTGGTTAAAAACCCTAATTGGATTAGAATAAGCCTGCAGTGGACGAAAATGACATAAAATGATCAACCATTGACACAAATGCACTTATTGGATGCACATGATTGGTTAAAAACCCTAATTGGGCTAGAATAAGCCTAGGGAGGGCAAAAATGACCTAAATGTTCAACCAACGACACAAACACACTTATTGGATGCACAAGATTGGTTAAAAACCCTAATTTGATTAGAATAAGCCTAGGGTGGACGAAAATGACCTAAATGTACAACCATTGACACAAACGCACTTATTGGATGCCCATGATTGGTTAAAAACCCTAATTGAAATAGAAAAAGCGTATGGTGGACGAAAATGAACTAAATGTTCAACCAATGACACAAACGCACTTATTGGATGCACAAGATTGGTTAAGAACCCTAATTGGATTTGAATAAGCCTAGGGGGGACGAATATGATCTAAATGTTCAACCAATGACACACACGCACATATTGGATGCACAAGATTGGTTAAAAATTCTAATAGGATTAGAATAAGCCTAGGGTGGGCAAAAATGACCTAAATGTTCAACCAATGACACAAACGCATTTAATGGATGCATAAGATTGGATAAAAAACCCTAATTGGATTACAATAAGCCTACGGTGGACGAAAATTACCTAAATGTTCAACCATTGACACAAACGCACATATTGGATGCACATGATTGGTTAAAAACCCTAATTGGATTGGAATAAGTCTAGGGTGGGCAAAAATGACCTAAATGTTCAACCAATGACACAAACGCACTAATTGGATGCACAAGATTGGTTAAAAACCCTAATTGGATTAGAATAAGCCTAGGGATGACGAAAATGACCTAAATGTTCAACCAACGACACAAACGCACTTATTGGATGCACAAGATTGGTTAAAAACCCTAATTTGATTAGAATAAGCCTAGGGTGGACGAAAATGACCTAAATGTTCAACCATTGACACAAACGCACTTATTGGATGCCCATGATTGGTTAAAAACCCTAATTGGATTAGAATAAACCTAGGGTGGACGATAATGACCTAAATGTTAAACCAATAAAACAAATGCACTTATTGGATACACAAGATTGGTTAAAAACCCTAATTAGATTAGAATAAGCCTAGGGAGGACGAAAATGACCTTAATGTTCAACCAATGACACAAACGCACTTATTAAATACACAAGATTGGTTAAAAAAATCCTAATTGGATTAGAATAAGCCTAGGGAGGACATAAATGACCTAAGTGTTCAACCAATGACACAAACGCACTTATTGGATGCACAAGATTGGTAAGAAACCCTAATTGGATTAGAATAAGCCTATGGAGAACGAAAATGACCTAAATGTTCAACCAATGACACAAACGCACATATTGGATGCACAAAATTGGTTAAAAACTCTAATAGGATTAGTATTAGCCTAGGGTGGACTAAAATGACCTAAATGTTCAACCAATGATACAAACGCACTTATTGGATGCTCAAGATTGGTTAAAAACCCTAATTGGATTAGAATAAGCCTACGGTGGACGAAAATGACCTAAATGTACAACCATTGAAACAAACGCACTTATTGGATGCACAAGATTGGTTACCCACGCAAATTGGATTAGAATAAGCCGAGGTTGGACGGAAATGACCTAAATGTTAAACCAATTAGACAAACGAACTTATTGGATGCACAAGATTGGTTTAAAACCCTAATTGGTTTAGAATAAGCCTAGGGATGATGAAAATGACCTAAATGTTAAATCAATGACACAAACGCACTTATTAGATGCACGTGATTGGTTAAAAACCCTACTTGGATTGGAATAAAACTAGGGTGTGCAAAAATGACCTAAATGTTAAACCAATGACACAAACGAAGTTATTGGATGCACAAGATTGGTTCAAAACCCTAATTGGATTAGAATAAGCCTAGGGATGACGGAAATAACCTAAATGTTCAACCAATGACACAAACGGACTTATTGGATACACAAGGTAGGATAGAAACCTTAATTGTATTAGATTAAGCCTAGGGTGGACGATAATGACCTAAATGTTAAACCAATGACACAAATGCACTTATTGGATGCACAAGATTGGTTAAAAACCCTAATTGGATTAGAATAAGCCTAGGGAGGACGAAAATGACCTTAATGTTCAACCAATGACATAAACGCACTTATTAAATGCACAAGATTGGTTAAAAAAATCCTAATTGGATTAGAATAAGCCTAGGGATGACGAAAATGACCTAAATGTTCAACCAATGATACAAACGCACTTATTGGATGAACAAGATTGGTTAAAACCCCTAATTTGATTAGAATAAGCCTAGGGTTGACGAAAATGACCTAAATATTCAACCATTGACACAAACGCACTTATTGGATGCTCATGATTGGTTAAAAACCCTTATTGGATTAGAATAAGCCTAGGGTGGACAAAAATGACCTAAATGTTCAACCAATGACACAAACGCACTTATTGGATGCAAAAGATTGGTATATAACCCTAATTGGATTAAAACAAGCCTAGGGAGGACGAAAATCACCTAAATAATCAACCAATGACACAAACGCACTTAATGGATGCACAAGATTGGTTAAAAAACCCTAATTGGATTAGAATAAGCCTACGGTGGACGAAAATGACCTAAATGTTCAACTATTGACACAAATGCACTTATTGGATGCACATGATTGGTTAAAAACCCTAAATGGATTGGAATAAGCCTAGGGTGGGCAAAAATGACCTAAATATTCAACCAATGACACAAACGCACTTATTGGATGCACAAGATTGGTTAAAAACCCTAATTGGATTAGAATAAGCCTAGGGATGACGAAAATGACCTTAATGTTCAACAAATGACACAAACGCACTTATTGGATACATAGGGTTGGTTAGAAACCCTAATTGGATTCGAATAAGCCTAGGGTGGACGATAATGACCTAAATGTTAAACCAATGACACAAATGCACTTATTGGATGCACAAGATTGGTTAAAAACCCTAATTTGATTAGAATAAGCCTAGGGAGGACGAAAATGACCTTAATGTTAAACCAATGACATAAACGCACTTATTAAATGCACAAGATTGGTTAAAAAATCCTAATTGGATTAGAATAAGGCTAGGGATGACGAATATGACCTAAATGTTCAACCAATGACACAAACGCACTTATTCGATGCAAAGGGTTTGGTTAGAAACCCTAATTGGATTATAGAGTAAGCCTAGGGTGGACGATAATGACCTAAATGTTAAACCAATGACACAAACGCACTTATTGGATGCACACGATTATTTAAAAACCCTAATTAGATTGCAATAAGCCTAGGGTGGACGAAAATGACCTAAATGTTCAACCAATGACACAAAAGCACTTATTGGATGCACAAGATTGGTTAAAAACCCTAATTGAATTAGATCTAGCCTAGGGAGGACGAAAATGACCTAAATGTTCAACCAATGACACAAACGCACTTATTGGATGCACAAGATTGGTTAAAAACCCTAATTGGATTAGAATAAGCCTACAGTGGACGAAAATGACCTAAATGATCAACCATTGACACAAACGCACTTATTGGATGCACATGATTGGTTAAAAACCCTAATTGGACTAGAATAAGCCTAGGGTGGGCAAAAATGACCTAAATGTTCAACCAACGACACAAACGCACTTATTGGATGCACAAGATTGGTTAAAAACCCTAATTTTATTAGAATAAGCCTAGGGAGGACGAATATGATATAAATGTTCAACTTATGACACAAACGCACTTATTGGATGCACAAGATTGGTTAAAAACCCTAATTGGATTAGAATAAGCCTAGGGAGGACGAATATTATCTAAATGTTCAACCAATGACACAAACTCACATATTGGATGCACAAGATTGGTTAAATACTCTAATAGGATTAGAATAAGTCTAGGGTGGACAAAAATAACCTAAATGTTCAAACAATGACACAAACGCACTTATTGGATGCACTAGATTGGTTAAAAAACCCTAATTGGATTAAAATAAGCCTACGGTGGATGAAAATGACCTAAATGTTCAACCATTGACACAAACACACTAATTGGATGCACATGATTGGTTAAAAACCCTAATTGGATTGGAATAAGCCTAGGGTGGGCAAAAATGACCTAAATGTTCAACCAATGACACAAACGCACTTATAGGATGCACAAGATTGGTTAAAAACCCTAATTGGATTAGAATAAGCCTAGGGATGACGAAAATGACCTAAATGTTCAACCAATGACACAAACGCACTTATTGGATGCACAGGGTTGGTTAGAAACCCTAATTGGATTAGAATAAGCCTAGGGTGGACAATAATGACCTAAATGTTAAACCAATGACACAAATGCACTTATTGGATCCACAAGATTGGTTAAAAACCCCAACTGGATTAGAATAAGCCTAGGGATGACGAAAATGACCTAAATGTTCAACCAATGACACAAACGTACTTATTGGATGCACAGGGTTGGTTAGAAACCCTAATTGGATTAGAATAAGCATAGGGTGGACAATAATGACCTAAATGTTAAACCAATGACACAAATGCACTTATTGGATGCACAAGATTGGTTAAAAACCCTAATTGGATTAGAATAAGCCTAGGGAGGACGAAAATGACCTTAATGTTCAACAAATGACACAAACACACTTATTAAATGAACAAGATTGGTTAAAAAATCCTAATTGGATTAGAATAAGCCTAGGGAGGACGTAAATGACCTAATGTTTAACCAATGACACAAACGCACTTATTGGATGCACAAGATTGGTTAAAAACCCTAATTGGATTAGAATAAGCCTATGGAAAACGAAAATGACCTAAATGTTCAACCAATGACACAAACCTACATATTGAACGCACAAGATTGGTTAAAAGCTCTAATAGGATTAGAATAAGCCTAGGGTGGACTAAAATGACCTAAATGTTCAACCAATGACACAAACGCACTTATTGGATGCACAAGAGTTGTTAAAAAAACCCTAATTGGATTAGAATAAGCCTACGGTGGACGAAAAAGGCCTAACTGTTCAACCATTGACACAAAGACACTTATTGGATGCACATGATTGGTTAAAAACCCTAATTGGATTAGAATAAGCCTAGGGTGGGCAAAAATGACCCAAATGTTCAACCAATGACACAAATGCACTTATTGGATGCACAAGATTGGTTAAAAACCCCAACTGGATTAGAATAAGCCTAGGGAGGACGAAAATGACCTAAATGTTCAACCAATGACACAAACGTACTTATTGGATGCACAAGATTGGTTAAAAACCCTAATTGGATTAGAATAAGCCTACAGTGGACGAAAATGACCTAAATGATCAACCATTGACACAAACGCACTTATTGGATGCACATGATTGGTTAAAAACCCTAATTGGACTAGAATAAGCCTAGGGTGGGCAAAAATGACCTAAATGTTCAACCAACGACACAAACGCACTTATTGGATGCACAAGATTGGTTAAAACCCTAATTGGATTAGAATAAGCCTAGGGATGACGAAAATGACCTAAATGTTAAACCAATGACACAAACGCACTTATTAGATGCACGTGATTGGTTAAAAACCCTACTTGGATTGGAATAAAACTAGGGTGTGCAAAAATAACCTAAATGTTAAACCAATGACACAAACGAACTTATTGGATGCACAAGATTGGTTCAAAACCCTAATTGGATTAGAATAAGCCTAGGGATGACGAAAATAACCTAAATGTTCAACCAATGACACAAACGCACTTATTGGATACACAGGGTAGGTTAGAAACCTTAATTGTATTAGATTAAGCCTAGGGTGGACGATAATGACCTAAATGTTAAACCAATGACACAAATGCACTTATTGGATGCACAAGATTAGTTAAAAACCCTAATTGGATTAGAATAAGCCTAGGGAGGACGAAAATGACCTTAATGTTCAACCAATGACATAAACGCACTTATTAAATGCACAAGATTGGTTAAAAAAATCCTAATTGGATTAGAATAAGCCTAGGGATGACGAAAATGACCTAAATGTTCAACCAATGATACAAACGCATTTATTGGATGAACAAGATTGGTTAAAACCCCTAATTTGATTAGAATAAGCCTAGGGTTGACGAAAATGACCTAAATATTCAACCATTGACACAAACGCACTTATTGGATGCACATGATTGGTTAAAAACCCTTATTGGATTAGAATAAGACTAGGGTGGACAAAAATGACCTAAATGTTCAACCAATGACACAAACGCACTTATTGGATGCAAAAGATTAGTTTAAAACCCTAATTGGATTAGAACCAGCCTAGGGAGGACGAAAATCACCTAAATGTTAAACCAATGACATAAACGCACTTAATGGATGCACAAGATTGGTTAAAAAACCCTAATTGGATTAGAATAAGCCTACGATGGACGAAAATGACCTAAATGTTCAACTATTGACACAAATGCACTTATTGGATGCACATGATTGGTTAAAAACCCTAAACGGATTGGAATAAGCCTAGGGTGGGCAAAAATGACCTAAATGTTCAACCAATGACACAAACGCACTTATTGGATGCACAAGATTGGTTAAAAACCCTAATTGGATTAGAATAAGCCTAGGGATGACGAAAATGACATAAATGTTCAACAAATGACACAAACGCACTTATTGGATACACAGGGTTGGTTAGAAACCCTAATTGGATTAGAATAAGCCTAGGGTGGACGATAATGACCTAAATGTTAAACCAATGACACAAATGCACTTATTGGATGCACAAGATTGGTTAAAAACCCTAATTGGATTAGAATAAGCCTAGGGAGGACGAAAATGACCTTATTGTTAAACCAATGACATAAACGCACTTATTAAATGCACAAGATTGGTTAAAAAATCCTAATTGGATTACAATAAGCCTAGGGATGACGAAAATGACCTAAATGTTCAACCAATGACACAAACGCACTTATTAGATGCAAAGGGTTTGGTTAGAAACCCTAATTGGATTAGAGTAAGCCTAGGGTGGACGATAATGACCTTAATGTTCAACCAATGACACAAACGCACTTATTGGATGCACAAGATTGGTTAAAAACCCTAATTGGATTAGAATAAGCCTATGGAAAACAAAAATGACCTAAATGTTCAACCAATGACACAAACGCACATATTGGATGCACAAAATTGGTTAAAAACTCAAATAGGATTAGTATAAGCCTAGGGTGGACTAAAATGACCTAAATGTTCAACCAATGATACAAACGCACTTATTGGATGCTCAAGATTGGTTAAAAACCCTAATTGGATTAGAATAAGCCTACGGTGGACGAAAATGACCTAAATGTACAACCATTGAAACAAACGCACTTATTGGATGCACAAGATTGGTTACCCACGCAAATTGGATTAGAATAAGCCGAGGTTGGACGGAAATGACCTAAATGTTAAACCAATTAGACAAACGCACTTATTGGATGCACAAGATTGGTTACCCACGCAAATTAGATTAGAATAAGCCGAGGTTGGACGGAAATGACCTAAATGTTAAACCAATTAGACAAACGAACTTATTGGATGCACAAGAGTGGTTTAAAACCCTAATTGGATTAGAATAAGCCTAGGGGTGACGAAAATGACCTAAATGTTAAACCAATGACACAAACGCACTTATTAGATGCACGTGATTGGTTAAAAACCCTACTTGGATTGGAATAAAACTAGGGTGTGCAAAAATGACCTAAATGTTAAACCAATGACACAAACGAACTTATTGGATGCACAAGATTGGTTCAAAACCCTAATTGGATTAGAATAAGCCTAGGGATGACGTAAATAACCTAAATGTTCAACCAATGACACAAACGCACTTATTGGATACACAGGGTCGGTTAGAAACCTTAATTGTATTAGATTAAGCCTAGGGTGGACGATAATGACCTAAATGTTAAACCAATGACACAAATGCACTTATTGGATGCACAAGATTAGTTAAAAACCCTAATTGGATTAGAATAAGCCTAGGGAGGACGAAAATGACCTTAATGTTCAACCAATGACATAAACGCACTTATTAAATGCACAAGATTGGTTAAAAAAATCCTAATTGGATTAGAATAAGCCTAGGGATGACGAAAATGACCTAAATGTTCAACCAAAGATACAAACGCACTTATTGGATAAACAAGATTGGTTAAAACCCCTAATTTGATTAGAATAAGCCTAGGGTTTACGAAAATGACCTAAATATTCAACCATTGACACAAACGCACTTATTGGATGCACATGATTGGTTAAAAACCCTTATTGGATTAGAATAAGACTAGGGTGGACAAAAATGACCTAAATGTTCAACCAATGACACAAACGCACTTATTGGATGCAAAAGATTGGTTTAAAACCCTAATTGGATTAGAACCAGCCTAGGGAGGACGAAAATCACATAAATGTTAAACCAATGACAGAAACGCACTTAATGGATGCACAAGATTGGTTAAAAAACCCTAATTGGATTAGAATAAGCCTACGATGGACGAAAATGACCTAAATGTTCAACCAATGACACAAACGCACTTATTGGATGCACAAGATTGGTTAAAAACACTAATTGGATTAGAATAAGCCTAGGGAGGACGAACATGACCTTAATGTTAAACCAATGACATAAATGCACTTATTAAATGCACAAGATTGGTTAAAAAATCCTAATTGGATTAGAATAAGCCTAGGGATGACGAAAATGACCTAAATGTTCAACCAATGACACAAACGCACTTATTGGATGCAAAGGGTTTGGTTAGAAACCCTAATTGGATTAGAGTAAGCCTAGGGTGGACGATAATGACCTAAATGTTAAACCAATGACACAAACGCACTTATTGGATGCACACGATTATTTAAAAACCCTAATTAGATTGCAATAAGCCAAGGGTGGACGAAAATGACCTAAATGTTCAACCAATGACACAAAAGCACTTATTGGATGCACAAGATTGGTTAAAAACCCTAATTGAATTAGATCTAGCCAAGGGAGGACGAAAATGACCTAAATGTTCAACCAATGACACAAACGCACTTATTGGATGCACAAGATTGGTTAAAAACCCTAATTGGATTAGAATAAGCCTATAGTGGACCAAAATGACCTAAATGATCAACCATTGACACAAACGCACTTATTGGATGCACATGATTGGTTAAAAACCCTAATTGGACTAGAATAAGCCTAGGGTGGGCAAAAATGACCTAAATGTTCAACCAACGACACAAACGCACTTATTGGATGCACAAGATTGGTTAAAAACCCTAATTTGATTAGAATAAGCCTAGGGAGGAAGAATATGATATAAATGTTCAACTTATGACACAAACGCACTTATTGGATGCACAAGATTGGTTAAAAACCCTAATTGGATTAGAATAAGCCTAGGGAGGACGAATATGATCTAAATGTTCAACCAATGACACAAACTCACATATTGGATGCACAAGATTGGTTAAATACTCTAATAGGATTAGAATAAGTCTAGGGTGGACAAAAATGACCTAAATGTTCAACCAATGACACAAACGCACTTATTGGATGCACTAGATTGGTTAAAAAACCCTAATTGGATTAAAATAAGCCTACACTGGAAGAAAATGACTTAAATGTTCAACCATTGACACAAACACACTTATTGGATGCACATGATTGGTTAAAAACCCTAATTGGATTGGAATAAGCCTAGGGTGGGCAAAAATGACCTAAATGTTCAACCAATGACACAAACGCACTTATTGGATGGACAGGGTTGGTTAGAAACCCTAATTGGATTAGAATAAGCCTAGGGTGGACAATAATGACCTAAATGTTAAACCAATGACACAAATGCACTTATTGGATGCACAAGATTGGTTAAAAACCCTAATTGGATTAGAATAAGCCTAGGGAGGACGAAAATGACCTTAATGTTCAACCAATGACACAAACGCACTTATTAAATGAACAAGATTGGTTAAAAAATCCTAATTGGATTAGAATAACTCTAGTGAGGACGTAAATGACCTAAATGTTCAACCAATGAAACAAACGCACTTATTGGATGCACAAGATTGGTTAAAAACCCTAATTGGATTAGAATAAGCCTATGGAAAACGAAAAATGACCTAAATGTTCAACCAATGACACAAACGCACATATTGGATGCACAAGATTGGTTAAAAACTCTAATAGGATTAGAATAAGCCTAGGGTGGACTAAAATGACCTAAATGTTCAACCAATGACACAAACGCACTTATTGGATGCACAAGATTGGTTAAAAACCCTAATTGGATTAGAACAAGCCTAGGGAGGACGAAAATCACCTAAATGTTCAACCAATGACACAAACGCACTTAATGGATGCACATGATTGGTTAAAAACCCTAATTGGATTGGAATAAGCCTAGGGTGGGCAAAAATGACCTAAATGTTCAACCAATGACAAAAACGCACTTATTGGATGCACGAGATTGGTCAAAAACCCTAATTGGATTAGAATAAGCCTTGGGAGGAAAAATATGATCTAAATGTTCAACTTATGACACAAACCCCCTTATTGGATGCACAAGATTGGTTAAAACCTCTAATTTGATTAGAATAAGCCTAGGGTGGATGAAAATGACCTAAATGTTCAACCATTGACACAAACGCACTTATTGGATGCACATGATTGGTTAAAAACCTTAATTGATATAGAAAAAGCCTATGGTGGACGAAAATGAACTAAATGTTCAACCAATGACACAATCGCACTTATTGGATGCACAAGATTGGTTAAAAACCCTAAATGGATTAGAATAAGCCTAGGGATGACGAAAATGACCTAAATGTTCAACCAATGACACAAACGCACTTATTGGATGGACAGTGTTGGTTAGAAACCCTAATTGGATTAGAATAAGCCTAGGGTGGACAATAATGACCTAAATGTTAAACCAATGACACAAATGCACTTATTGGAAGCACAAGATTGGTTAAAAACCCTAATTGGATTAGAATAAGCCTTGGGAGGACGAAAATGACCTTAATGTTCAACCATAGACACAAACGCATTTATTAAATGAACAAGATTGGTTAAAAAATCCTAATTGGATTAGAATAAGCCTAGGGAGGACGTAAATGACCTAAATGTTCAACCAATGACACAAACGCACTTATTGGATGCACAAGATTGGTTAAAAACCCTAATTGGATTAGAATAAGCCTATGGAAAACGAAAATGACCTAAATGTTCAACCAATGACACAAACGCACATATTGGATGCACAAGATTGGTTAAAAACTCTAATAGGATTAGAATAAGCCTAGGGTGGACTAAAATGCCCTAAATGTTCAACCAATGACACAAACGCACTTATTGGATGCACAAGATTGGTTAAAAACCCTAATTGGATTAGAACAAGCCTAGGGAGGACGAAAATCACCTAAATGTTCAACCAATGACACAAACGCACTTAATGGATGCACAAGATTGGTTAAAAAACCCTAATTGGATTAGAATAAGCCTTCGGTGAACGAAAATGACCTAAATGATCAACCATTGACACAAACGCACTTATTGGATGCACATGATTGGTTAAAAACCCTAATTGGATTGGAATAAGCCTAGGGTGGGCAAAAATGACCTAAATGTTCAACCAATGACACAAACGCACATATTGGATGCACAAGATTGGTTAAAAACTCTAATAGGATTAGAATAAGCCTAGGGTGGACTAAAATGCCCTAAATGTTCAACCAATGACACAAACGCACTTATTGGATGCACAAGATTGGTTAAAAACCCTAATTGGATTAGAACAAGCCTAGGGAGGACGAAAATCACCTAAATGTTCAACCAATGACACAAACGCACTTAATGGATGCACAAGATTGGTTAAAAAACCCTAATTGGATTAGAATAAACCTTCGGTGAACGAAAATGACCTAAATGATCAACCATTGACACAAACGCACTTATTGGATGCACATGATTGGTTAAAAACCCTAATTGGATTGGAATAAGCCTAGGGTGGGCAAAAATGACCTAAATGTTCAACCAATGACACAAACGCACTTATTGGATGCACAAGATTGGTTAAAAACCCTAATTGGATTAGAATAAGCCTAGGGAGGACGAAAATGACCTAAATGTTCAACCAATGACACAAACGCACTTATTGGATGCACAAGATTGGTTAAAAACCCTAATTGGATTAGAATAAGCCTAGGGAGGACGAAAATGACCTTAATGTTCAACCAATGACACAAACGCACTTATTAAATGAACAAGATTGGTTAAAAAATCCTAATTGGATTAGAATAAGCCTAGGGAGGACGTAAATGACCTAATGTTTAACCAATGACACAAACGCACTTATTGGATGCACAAGATTGGTTAAAAACCCTAATTGGATTAGAATAAGCCTATGGAAAACGAAAATGACCTAAATGTTCAACCAATGACACAAACCTACATATTCAATGCACAAGATTGGTTAAAAGCTCTAATAGGATTAGAATAAGCCTAGGGTGGACTAAAATGACCTAAATGTTCAACCAATGACACAAACGCACTTATTGGATGCACAAGATTGGTTAAAAAAACCCTAATTGGATTAGAATAAGCCTACGGTGGACGAAAATGACCTAATGTTTAACCAATGACACAAACGCACTTATTGGATGCACAAGATTGGTTAAAAACCCTAATTGGATTAGAATAAGCCTATGGAAAACGAAAATGACCTAAATGTTCAACCAATGACACAAACACACATATTGGATGCACAAGATTGGTTAAAAACTCTAATAGGATTAGAATAAGCCTAGGGTGGACTAAAATGCCCTAAATGTTCAACCAATGACACAAACGCACTTATTGGATGCACAAGATTGGTTAAAAACCCTAATTGGATTAGAACAAGCCTAGGGAGGACGAAAATCACCTAAATGTTCAACCAATGACACAAACGCACTTAATGGATGCACAAGATTGGTTAAAAAACCCTAATTGGATTAGAATAAGCCTTCGGTGAACGAAAATGACCTAAATGATCAACCATTGACACAAACGCACTTATTGGATGCACATGATTGGTTAAAAACCCTAATTGGATTGGAATAAGCCTAGGGTGGGCAAAAATGACCTAAATGTTCAACCAATGACACAAACGCACATATTGGATGCACAAGATTGGTTAAAAACTCTAATAGGATTAGAATAAGCCTAGGGTGGACTAAAATGCCCTAAATGTTCAACCAATGACACAAACGCACTTATTGGATGCACAAGATTGGTTAAAAACCCTAATTGGATTAGAACAAGCCTAGGGAGGACGAAAATCACCTAAATGTTCAACCAATGACACAAACGCACTTAATGGATGCACAAGATTGGTTAAAAAACCCTAATTGGATTAGAATAAACCTTCGGTGAACGAAAATGACCTAAATGATCAACCATTGACACAAACGCACTTATTGGATGCACATGATTGGTTAAAAACCCTAATTGGATTGGAATAAGCCTAGGGTGGGCAAAAATGACCTAAATGTTCAACCAATGACACAAACGCACTTATTGGATGCACAAGATTGGTCAAAAACCCTAATTGGATTAGAATAAGCCTTAGGAGAACGAATATGATCTAAATGTTCAACTTATGACACAAACCTCCTTATTGGATGCACAAGATTGGTTAAAACCCCTAATTTGATTAGAATAAGCCTAGGGTGGATGAAAATGACCTAAATGTTCAACCATTGACACAAACGCACTTATTGGATGCACATGATTGGTTCAAAACCTTAATTGAAATAGAAAAAGCCTATGGTGGACGAAAATGAACTAAATGTTCAACCAATGACACAATCGCACTTATTGGATGCACAAGATTGGTTAAAAACCCTAATTTGGATTAGAATAAGCCTAGGGATGACTAATATGATCTAAATGTTCAACTTATGACACAAACCCCCTTATTGGATGCACAAGATTGGTTAAAACCCCTAATTTGATTAGAATAAGCCTAGGATGGATGAAAATGACCTAAATGTTCAACCATTGACACAAACACACTTATTGGATGCACATGATTGGTTAAAAACCTTAATTGAAATAGAAAAAGCCTATGGTGGACGAAAATGAACTAAATGTTCAACCAATGACACAATCACACTTATTGGATGCACAAGATTGGTTAAAAACCCTAATTGGATTAGAATAAGCCTAGGGATGACGAAAATGACCTAAATGTTCAACCAATGACACAAACGCACTTATTGGATGGACAGGGTTAGTTAGAAACCCTAATTGGATTAGAATAAGCCTAGGGTGGACAATAATGACCTAAATGTTAAACCAATGACACAAATGCACTTATTGGATGCACAAGATTGGTTAAAAACCCTAATTGGATTAGAATCAGCCTAGGGAGGACGAAAATGACCTTAATGTTCAACCAATGACACAAACGCACTTATTAAATGAACAAGATTGGTTAAAAAATCCTAATTGGATTAGAATAACTCTAGGGAGGACGTAAATGACCTAAATGTTCAACCAATGAAACAAACGCACTTATTGGATGCACAAGATTGGTTAAAAACCCTAATTGGATTAGAATAAGCCTATGGAAAACGAAAAATGACCTAAATGTTCAACCAATGACACAAACGCACATATTGGATGCACAAGATTGGTTAAAAACTCTAATAGGATTAGAATAAGCCTAGGGTGGACTAAAATGACCTAAATGTTCAACCAATGACACAAACGCACTTATTGGATGCACAAGATTGGTTAAAAACCCTAATTGGATTAGAACAAGCCTAGGGAGGACGAAAATGACCTAAATGTTCAACCAATGACACAAACGCACTTAATGGATGCACATGATTGGTTAAAAACCCTAATTGGATTGGAATAAGCCTAGGGTGGGCAAAAATGACCTAAATGTTCAACCAATGACACAAACGCACTTATTGGATGCACGAGATTGGTCAAAAACCCTAATTGGATTAGAATATGCCTTGGGAGGAAAAATATGATCTAAATGTTCAACTTATGACACAAACCCCCATATTGGATGCACAAGATTGGTTAAAACCCCTAATTTGATTAGAATAAGCCTAGGGTGGATGAAAATGACCTAAATGTTCAACCATTGACACAAACGCACTTATTGGATGCACATGATTGGTTAAAAACCTTAATTGATATAGAAAAAGCCTATGGTGGACGAAAATGAACTAAATGTTCAACCAATGACACAATCGCACTTATTGGATGCACAAGATTGGTTAAAAACCCTAATTGGATTAGAATAAGCCTAGGGATGACGAAAATGACCTAAATGTTAAACCAATGACACAAATGCACTTATTGGATGCACAAGATTGGTTAAAAACCCTAATAGGATTAGAATAAGCCTATGGAAAACGAAAATGACCTTAATGTTCAACCAATGACACAAACGCATTTATTAAATGAACAAGATTGGTTAAAAAATCCTAATTGGATTAGAATAAGCCTAGGGAGGACGTAAATGACCTAAATGTTCAACCAATGAAACAAACGCACTTATTGGATGCACAAGATTGGTTAAAAACCCTAATTGGATTAGAATAAGCCTATGGAAAACGAAAATGACCTAAATGTTCAACCAATGACACAAACGCACATATTGGATGCACAAGATTGGTTAAAAACTCTAATAGGATTAGAATAAGCCTAGGGTGGACTAAAATGACCTAAATGTTCAACCAATGACACAAACGCACTTATTGGATGGACATGGTTGGTTAGAAACCCTAATTGGATTAGAATAAGCCTTGGGTGGACAATAATGACCTAAATGTTAAACCAATGACACAAATGTACTTATTGGATGCACAAGATTGGTTAAAAACCCTAATTGGATTAGAATAAGCCTAGGGAGGACGAAAATGACCTTATTCAACCAATGACACAAACGCATTTATTAAATGAACAAGATTGGTTAAAAAATCCTAATTGGATTAGAATAAGCCTAGGGAGGACGTAAATGACCTAAATGTTCAACCAATGACACAAACGCACTTATTGGATGCAGACGATTGGTTAAAAACCCTAATTGGATTAGAATAAGCCTATGGAAAACGAAAATGACCTAAATGTTCAACCAATGACACAAACGCACATATTGGATGCACAAGATTGGTTAAAAACTCTAATAGGATTAGAATAAGCCTAGGGTGGACTAAAATGCCCTAAATGTTCAACCAATGACACAAACGCACTTATTGGATGCACAAGATTGGTTAAAAACCCTAATTGGATTAGAACAAGCCTAGGGAGGACGAAAATCACCTAAAT
Source organism: Cicer chorassanicum (assembly GCA_037974735.1). Lineage (NCBI taxonomy): Eukaryota > Viridiplantae > Streptophyta > Magnoliopsida > Fabales > Fabaceae > Cicer > Cicer chorassanicum. The sequence goes on along the minus strand of JBBPBP010000004.1, from coordinate 47,373,662 downwards.
GTTCAACCAATGACACAAACGCACTTAATGGATGCACAAGATTGGTTAAAAAACCCTAATTGGATTAGAATAAGCCTTCGGTGAACGAAAATGACCTAAATGATCAACCATTGACACAAACGCACTTATTGGATGCACATGATTGGTTAAAAACCCTAATTGGATTGGAATAAGCCTAGGGTGGGCAAAAATGACCTAAATGTTCAACCAATGACACAAACGCACATATTGGATGCACAAGATTGGTTAAAAACTCTAATAGGATTAGAATAAGCCTAGGGTGGACTAAAATGCCCTAAATGTTCAACCAATGACACAAACGCACTTATTGGATGCACAAGATTGGTTAAAAACCCTAATTGGATTAGAACAAGCCTAGGGAGGACGAAAATCACCTAAATGTTCAACCAATGACACAAACGCACTTAATGGATGCACAAGATTGGTTAAAAAACCCTAATTGGATTAGAATAAGCCTACGGTGGACGAAAATGACCTAAATGTTCAACTATTGACACAAATGCACTTATTGGATGCACATGATTGGTTAAAAACCCTAAATGGATTGGAATAAGCCTAGGGTGGGCAAAAATGACCTAAATGTTCAACCAATGACACAAACGCACTTATTGGATGCACAAGATTGGTTAAAAACCCTAATTGGATTAGAATAAGCCTAGGGATGACGAAAATGACCTAAATGTTCAACCAATGACACAAACGCACTTATTGGATGGACAGGGTTAGTTAGAAACCCTAATTGGATTAGAATAAGCCTAGGGTGGACAATAATGACCTAAATGTTAAACCAATGACACAAATGCACTTATTGGATGCACAAGATTGGTTAAAAACCCTAATTGGATTAGAATCAGCCTAGGGAGGACGAAAATGACCTTAATGTTCAACCAATGACACAAACGCACTTATTAAATGAACAAGATTGGTTAAAAAATCCTAATTGGATTAGAATAACTCTAGGGAGGACGTAAATGACCTAAATGTTCAACCAATGAAACAAACGCACTTATTGGATGCACAAGATTGGTTAAAAACCCTAATTGGATTAGAATAAGCCTATGGAAAACGAAAATGACCTAAATGTTCAACCAATGACACAAACGCACTTAATGGATGCACAAGATTGGTTAAAAAACCCTAATTGGATTAGAATAAGCCTTCGGTGAACGAAAATGACCTAAATGATCAACCATTGACACAAACGCACTTATTGGATGCACATGATTGGTTAAAAACCCTAATTGGATTGGAATAAGCCTAGGGTGGGCAAAAATGACCTAAATGTTCAACCAATGACACAAACGCACTTATTGGATGCACAAGATTGGTCAAAAACCCTAATTGGATTAGAATAAGCCTTGGGAGAACGAATATGATCTAAATGTTCAACTTATGACACAAACCTCCTTATTGGATGCACAAGATTGGTTAAAACCCCTAATTTGATTAGAATATGCCTAGGGTGGATGAAAATGACCTAAATGTTCAACCATTGACACAAACGCACTTATTGGATGCACATGATTGGTTCAAAACCTTAATTGAAATAGAAAAAGCCTATGGTGGACGAAAATGAACTAAATGTTCAACCAATGACACAATCGCACTTATTGGATGCACAAGATTGGTTAAAAACCCTAATTTGGATTAGAATAAGCCTAGGGATGACGAATATGATCTAAATGTTCAACTTATGACACAAACCCCCTTATTGGATGCACAAGATTGGTTAAAACCCCTAATTTGATTAGAATAAGCCTAGGGTGGATAAAAATGACCTAAATGTTCAACCATTGACACAAACGCACTTATTGGATGCACATGATTGGTTAAAAACCTTAATTGAAATAGAAAAAGCCTATGGTGGACGAAAATGAACTAAATGTTCAACCAATGACACAATCACACTTATTGGATGCACAAGATTGGTTAAAAACCCTAATTGGATTAGAATAAGCCTAGGGATGACGAAAATGACCTAAATGTTCAACCAATGACACAAACGCACTTATTGGATGGACAGGGTTAGTTAGAAACCCTAATTGGATTAGAATAAGCCTAGGGTGGACAATAATGACCTAAATGTTAAACCAATGACACAAATGCACTTATTGGATGCACAAGATTGGTTAAAAACCCTAATTGGATTAGAATCAGCCTAGGGAGGACGAAAATGACCTTAATGTTCAACCAATGACACAAACGCACTTATTAAATGAACAAGATTGGTTAAAAAATCCTAATTGGATTAGAATAACTCTAGGGAGGACGTAAATGACCTAAATGTTCAACCAATGAAACAAACGCACTTATTGGATGCACAAGATTGGTTAAAAACCCTAATTGGATTAGAATAAGCCTATGGAAAACGAAAATGACCTAAATGTTCAACCAATGACACAAACGCACATATTGAATGCACAAGATTGGTTAAAAACTCTAATAGGATTAGAATAAGCCTAGGGTGGACTAAAATGACCTAAATGTTCAACCAATGACACAAACGCACTTATTGGATGCACAAGATTGGTTAAAAACCCTAATTGGATTAGAACAAGCCTAGGGAGGACGAAAATCACCTAAATGTTCAACCAATGACACAAACGCACTTAATGGATGCACATGATTGGTTAAAAACCCTAATTGGATTGGAATAAGCCTAGGGTGGGCAAAAATGACCTAAATGTTCAACCAATGACACAAACGCACTTATTGGATGCGCGAGATTGGTCAAAAACCCTAATTTGGATTAGAATAAGCCTAGGGATGACGAATATGATCTAAATGTTCAACTTATGACACAAACCCCCTTATTGGATGCACAAGATTGGTTAAAACCCCTAATTTGATTAGAATAAGCCTAGGGTGGATGAAAATGACCTAAATGTTCAACCATTGACACAAACGCACTTATTGGATGCACATGATTGGTTAAAAACCTTAATTGAAATAGAAAAAGCCTATGGTGGACGAAAATGAACTAAATGTTCAACCAATGACACAATCACACTTATTGGATGCACAAGATTGGTTAAAAACCCTAATTGGATTAGATTAACCCTAGGGATGACGAAAATGACCTAAATGTTCAACCAATGACACAAACGCACATATTGGATGCACAAGATTGGTTAAAAACTCTAATAGGATTAGAATAAGCCTAGGGTGGACTAAAATGCCCTAAATGTTCAACCAATGACACAAACGCACTTATTGGATGCACAAGATTGGTTAAAAACCCTAATTGGATTAGAACAAGCCTAGGGAGGACGAAAATCACCTAAATGTTCAACCAATGACACAAACGCACTTAATGGATGCACAAGATTGGTTAAAAAACCCTAATTGGATTAGAATAAGCCTTCGGTGAACGAAAATGACCTAAATGATCAACCATTGACACAAACGCACTTATTGGATGCACATGATTGGTTAAAAACCCTAATTGGATTGGAATAAGCCTAGGGTGGGCAAAAATGACCTAAATGTTCAACCAATGACACAAACGCACTTATTGGATGCACAAGATTGGTTAAAAACCCTAATTGGATTAGAATAAGCCTAGGGATGACGAAAATGACCTAAATGTTCAACCAATGACACAAACGCACTTATTGGATGGACAGGGTTAGTTAGAAACCCTAATTGGATTAGAATAAGCCTAGGGTGGACAATAATGACCTAAATGTTAAACCAATGACACAAATGCACTTATTGGATGCACAAGATTGGTTAAAAACCCTAATTGGATTAGAATAAGCCTAGGGAGGACGAAAATGACCTTAATGTTCAACCAATGACACAAACGCACTTATTAAATGAACAAGATTGGTTAAAAAATCCTAATTGGATTAGAATAACTCTAGTGAGGACGTAAATGACCTAAATGTTCAACCAATGAAACAAACGCACTTATTGGATGCACAAGATTGGTTAAAAACCCTAATTGGATTAGAATAAGCCTATGGAAAACGAAAAATGACCTAAATGTTCAACCAATGACACAAACGCACATATTGGATGCACAAGATTGGTTAAAAACTCTAATAGGATTAGAATAAGCCTAGGGTGGACTAAAATGACCTAAATGTTCAACCAATGACACAAACGCACTTATTGGATGCACAAGATTGGTTAAAAACCCTAATTGGATTAGAACAAGCCTAGGGAGGACGAAAATCACCTAAATGTTCAAATAATGACACAAACGCACTTAATGGATGCACATGATTGGTTAAAAACCCTAATTGGATTGGAATAAGCCTAGGGTGGGCAAAAATGACCTAAATGTTCAACCAATGACACAAACGCACTTATTGGATGCACGAGATTGGTCAAAAACCCTAATTGGATTAGAATATGCCTTGGGAGGAAAAATATGATCTAAATGTTCAACTTATGACACAAACCCCCATATTGGATGCACAAGATTGGTTAAAACCCCTAATTTGATTAGAATAAGCCTAGGGTGGATGAAAATGACCTAAATGTTCAACCATTGACACAAACGCACTTATTGGATGCACATGATTGGTTAAAAACCTTAATTGATATAGAAAAAGCCTATGGTGGACGAAAATGAACTAAATGTTCAACCAATGACACAATCGCACTTATTGGATGCACAAGATTGGTTAAAAACCCTAATTGGATTAGAATAAGCCTAGGGATGACGAAAATGACCTAAATGTTAAACCAATGACACAAATGCACTTATTGGATGCACAAGATTGGTTAAAAACCCTAATAGGATTAGAATAAGCCTATGGAAAACGAAAATGACCTTAATGTTCAACCAATGACACAAACGCATTTATTAAATGAACAAGATTGGTTAAAAAATCCTAATTGGATTAGAATAAGCCTAGGGAGGACGTAAATGACCTAAATGTTCAACCAATGAAACAAACGCACTTATTGGATGCACAAGATTGGTTAAAAACCCTAATTGGATTAGAATAAGCCTATGGAAAACGAAAATGACCTAAATGTTCAACCAATGACACAAACGCACATATTGGATGCACAAGATTGGTTAAAAACTCTAATAGGATTAGAATAAGCCTAGGGTGGACTAAAATGCCCTAAATGTTCAACCAATGACACAAACGCACTTATTGGATGCACAAGATTGGTTAAAAACCCTAATTGGATTAGAACAAGCCTAGGGAGGACGAAAATGACCTAAATGTTCAACCAATGACACAAACGCACTTAATGGATGCACAAGATTGGTTAAAAAACCCTAATTGGATTAGAATAAGCCTTCGGTGAACGAAAATGACCTAAATGATCAACCATTGACACAAACGCACTTATTGGATGCACATGATTGGTTAAAAACCCTAATTGGATTGGAATAAGCCTAGGGTGGGCAAAAATGACCTAAATGTTCAACCAATGACACAAACGCACTTATTGGATGCACAAGATTGGTCAAAAACCCTAATTGGATTAGAATAAGCCTTGGGAGAACGAATATGATCTAAATGTTCAACTTATGACACAAACCTCCTTATTGGATGCACAAGATTGGTTAAAACCCCTAATTTGATTAGAATAAGCCTAGGGTGGATGAAAATGACCTAAATGTTCAACCATTGACACAAACGCACTTATTGGATGCACATGATTGGTTCAAAACCTTAATTGAAATAGAAAAAGCCTATGGTGGACGAAAATGAACTAAATGTTCAACCAATGACACAATCGCACTTATTGGATGCACAAGATTGGTTAAAAACCCTAATTTGGATTAGAATAAGCCTAGGGATGACGAATATGATCTAAATGTTCAACTTATGACACAAACCCCCTTATTGGATGCACAAGATTGGTTAAAACCCCTAATTTGATTAGAATAAGCCTAGGGTGGATAAAAATGACCTAAATGTTCAACCATTGACACAAACGCACTTATTGGATGCACATGATTGGTTAAAAACCTTAATTGAAATAGAAAAAGCCTATGGTGGACGAAAATGAACTAAATGTTCAACCAATGACACAATCACACTTATTGGATGCACAAGATTGGTTAAAAACCCTAATTGGATTAGAATAAGCCTAGGGATGACGAAAATGACCTAAATGTTCAACCAATGACACAAACGCACTTATTGGATGGACAGGGTTAGTTAGAAACCCTAATTGGATTAGAATAAGCCTAGGGTGGACAATAATGACCTAAATGTTAAACCAATGACACAAACGCACTTATTGGATGCACAAGATTGGTTAAAAACCCTAATTGGATTAGAATAAGCCTAGGGAGGACGAAAATGACCTTAATGTTCAACCAATGACACAAACGCACTTATTAAATGAACAAGATTGGTTAAAAAATCCTAATTGGATTAGAATAACTCTAGTGAGGACGTAAATGACCTAAATGTTCAACCAATGAAACAAACGCACTTATTGGATGCACAAGATTGGTTAAAAACCCTAATTGGATTAGAATAAGCCTATGGAAAACGAAAAATGACCTAAATGTTCAACCAATGACACAAACGCACATATTGGATGCACAAGATTGGTTAAAAACTCTAATAGGATTAGAATAAGCCTAGGGTGGACTAAAATGACCTAAATGTTCAACCAATGACACAAACGCACTTATTGGATGCACAAGATTGGTTAAAAACCCTAATTGGATTAGAACAAGCCTAGGGAGGACGAAAATCACCTAAATGTTCAAATAATGACACAAACGCACTTAATGGATGCACATGATTAGTTAAAAACCCTAATTGGATTGGAATAAGCCTAGGGTGGGCAAAAATGACCTAAATGTTCAACCAATGACACAAACGCACTTATTGGATGCACGAGATTGGTCAAAAACCCTAATTGGATTAGAATATGCCTTGGGAGGAAAAATATGATCTAAATGTTCAACTTATGACACAAACCCCCATATTGGATGCACAAGATTGGTTAAAACCCCTAATTTGATTAGAATAAGCCTAGGGTGGATGAAAATGACCTAAATGTTCAACCATTGACACAAACGCACTTATTGGATGCACATGATTGGTTAAAAACCTTAATTGATATAGAAAAAGCCTATGGTGGACGAAAATGAACTAAATGTTCAACCAATGACACAATCGCACTTATTGGATGCACATGATTGGTTAAAAACCCTAATTGGATTGGAATAAGCCTAGGGTGGGCAAAAATGACCTAAATGTTCAACCAATGACACAAACGCACTTATTGGATGCACAAGATTGGTCAAAAACCCTAATTGGATTAGAATAAGCCTTGGGAGAACGAATATGATCTAAATGTTCAACTTATGACACAAACCTCCTTATTGGATGCACAAGATTGGTTAAAACCCCTAATTTGATTAGAATAAGCCTAGGGTGGATGAAAATGACCTAAATGTTCAACCATTGACACAAACGCACTTATTGGATGCACATGATTGGTTCAAAACCTTAATTGAAATAGAAAAAGCCTATGGTGGACGAAAATGAACTAAATGTTCAACCAATGACACAATCGCACTTATTGGATGCACAAGATTGGTTAAAAACCCTAATTTGGATTAGAATAAGCCTAGGGATGACGAATATGATCTAAGTGTTCAACTTATGACACAAACCCCCTTATTGGATGCACAAGATTGGTTAAAACCCCTAATTTGATTAGAATAAGCCTAGGATGGATGAAAATGACCTAAATGTTCAACCATTGACACAAACGCACTTATTGGATGCACATGATTGGTTAAAAACCTTAATTGAAATAGAAAAAGCCTATGGTGGACGAAAATGAACTAAATGTTCAACCAATGACACAATCACACTTATTGGATGCACAAGATTGGTTAAAAACCCTAATTGGATTAGAATAAGCCTAGGGATGACGAAAATGACCTAAATGTTCAACCAATGACACAAACGCACTTATTGGATGGACAGGGTTAGTTAGAAACCCTAATTGGATTAGAATAAGCCTAGGGTGGACAATAATGACCTAAATGTTAAACCAATGACACAAATGCACTTATTGGATGCACAAGATTGGTTAAAAACCCTAATTGGATTAGAATCAGCCTAGGGAGGACGAAAATGACCTTAATGTTCAACCAATGACACAAACGCACTTATTAAATGAACAAGATTGGTTAAAAAATCCTAATTGGATTAGAATAACTCTAGGGAGGACGTAAATGACCTAAATGTTCAACCAATGAAACAAACGCACTTATTGGATGCACAAGATTGGTTAAAAACCCTAATTGGATTAGAATAAGCCTATGGAAAACGAAAAATGACCTAAATGTTCAACCAATGACACAAACGCACATATTGGATGCACAAGATTGGTTAAAAACTCTAATAGGATTAGAATAAGCCTAGGGTGGACTAAAATGACCTAAATGTTCAACCAATGACACAAACGCACTTATTGGATGCACAAGATTGGTTAAAAACCCTAATTGGATTAGAACAAGCCTAGGGAGGACGAAAATCACCTAAATGTTCAAATAATGACACAAACGCACTTAATGGATGCACATGATTGGTTAAAAACCCTAATTGGATTGGAATAAGCCTAGGGTGGGCAAAAATGACCTAAATGTTCAACCAATGACACAAACGCACTTATTGGATGCACGAGATTGGTCAAAAACCCTAATTGGATTAGAATATGCCTTGGGAGGAAAAATATGATCTAAATGTTCAACTTATGACACAAACCCCCATATTGGATGCACAAGATTGGTTAAAACCCCTAATTTGATTAGAATAAGCCTAGGGTGGATGAAAATGACCTAAATGTTCAACCATTGACACAAACGCACTTATTGGATGCACATGATTGGTTAAAAACCTTAATTGATATAGAAAAAGCCTATGGTGGACGAAAATGAACTAAATGTTCAACCAATGACACAATCGCACTTATTGGATGCACAAGATTGGTTAAAAACCCTAATTGGATTAGAATAAGCCTAGGGATGACGAAAATGACCTAAATGTTAAACCAATGACACAAATGCACTTATTGGATGCACAAGATTGGTTAAAAACCCTAATAGGATTAGAATAAGCCTATGGAAAACGAAAATGACCTAAATGTTCAACCAATGACACAAACGCATTTATTAAATGAACAAGATTGGTTAAAAAATCCTAATTGGATTAGAATAAGCCTAGGGAGGACGTAAATGACCTAAATGTTCAACCAATGAAACAAACGCACTTATTGGATGCACAAGATTGGTTAAAAACCCTAATTGGATTAGAATAAGCCTATGGAAAACGAAAATGACCTAAATGTTCAACCAATGACACAAACGCACATATTGGATGCACAAGATTGGTTAAAAACTCTAATAGGATTAGAATAAGCCTAGGGTGGACTAAAATGCCCTAAATGTTCAACCAATGACACAAACGCACTTATTGGATGCACAAGATTGGTTAAAAACCCTAATTGGATTAGAACAAGCCTAGGGAGGACGAAAATGACCTAAATGTTCAACCAATGACACAAACGCACTTAATGGATGCACAAGATTGGTTAAAAAACCCTAATTGGATTAGAATAAGCCTTCGGTGAACGAAAATGACCTAAATGATCAACCATTGACACAAACGCACTTATTGGATGCACATGATTGGTTAAAAACCCTAATTGGATTGGAATAAGCCTAGGGTGGGCAAAAATGACCTAAATGTTCAACCAATGACACAAACGCACTTATTGGATGCACAAGATTGGTTAAAAACCCTAATTGGATTAGAATAAGCCTAGGGATGACGAAAATGACCTAAATGTTCAACCAATGACACAAACGCACTTATTGGATGCAAAGGGTTTGGTTAGAAACCCTAATTGGATTAGAGTAAGCCTAGGGTGGACGATAATGACCTAAATGTTAAACCAATGACACAAACGCACTTATTGGATGCACACGATTATTTAAAAACCCTAATTAGATTGCAATAAGCCTAGGGTGGACGAAAATGACCTAAATGTTCAACCAATGACACAAAAGCACTTATTGGATGCACAAGATAGGTTAAAAACCCTAATTGAATTAGATCTAGCCAAGGGAGGACGAAAATGACCTAAATGTTCAACCAATGACACAAACGCACTTATTGGATGCACAAGATTGGTTAAAAACCCTAATTGGATTAGAATAAGCCTATAGTGGACCAAAATGACCTAAATGATCAACCATTGACACAAACGCACTTATTGGATGCACATGATTGGTTAAAAACCCTAATTGGACTAGAATAAGCCTAGGGTGGGCAAAAATGACCTAAATGTTCAACCAACGACACAAACGCACTTATTGGATGCACAAGATTGGTTAAAACCCTAATTGGATTAGAATAAGCCTAGGGATGACGAAAATGACCTAAATGTTAAACCAATGACACAAACGCACTTATTAGATGCACGTGATTGGTTAAAAACCCTACTTGGATTGGAATAAAACTAGGGTGTGCAAAAATGACCTAAATGTTAAACCAATGACACAAACGAACTTATTGGATGCACAAGATTGGTTCAAAACCCTAATTGGATTAGAATAAGCCTAGGGATGACGTAAATAACCTAAATGTTCAACCAATGACACAAACGCACTTATTGGATACACAGGGTCGGTTAGAAACCTTAATTGTATTAGATTAAGCCTAGGGTGGACGATAATGACCTAAATGTTAAACCAATGACACAAATGCACTTATTGGATGCACAAGATTAGTTAAAAACCCTAATTGGATTAGAATAAGCCTAGGGAGGACGAAAATGACCTTAATGTTCAACCAATGACATAAACGCACTTATTAAATGCACAAGATTGGTTAAAAAAATCCTAATTGGATTAGAATAAGCCTAGGGATGACGAAAATGACCTAAATGTTCAACCAATGATACAAACGCATTTATTGGATGAACAAGATTGGTTAAAACCCCTAATTTGATTAGAATAAGCCTAGGGTTGACGAAAATGACCTAAATATTCAACCATTGACACAAACGCACTTATTGGATGCACATGATTGGTTAAAAACCCTTATTGGATTAGAATAAGACTAGGGTGGACAAAAATGACCTAAATGTTCAACCAATGACACAAACGCACTTATTGGATGCAAAAGATTAGTTTAAAACCCTAATTGGATTAGAACCAGCCTAGGGAGGACGAAAATCACCTAAATGTTAAACCAATGACATAAACGCACTTAATGGATGCACAAGATTGGTTAAAAAACCCTAATTGGATTAGAATAAGCCTACGATGGACGAAAATGACCTAAATGTTCAACTATTGACACAAATGCACTTATTGGATGCACATGATTGGTTAAAAACCCTAAACGGATTGGAATAAGCCTAGGGTGGGCAAAAATGACCTAAATGTTCAACCAATGACACAAACGCACTTATTGGATGCACAAGATTGGTTAAAAACCCTAATTGGATTAGAATAAGCCTAGGGATGACGAAAATGACATAAATGTTCAACAAATGACACAAACGCACTTATTGGATACACAGGGTTGGTTAGAAACCCTAATTGGATTAGAATAAGCCTAGGGTGGACGATAATGACCTAAATGTTAAACCAATGACACAAATGCACTTATTGGATGCACAAGATTGGTTAAAAACCCTAATTGGATTAGAATAAGCCTAGGGAGGACGAAAATGACCTTAATGTTCAACCAATGACACAAACGCACTTATTAAATG
>JBBPBP010000004.1:47348773-47359605 GCA_037974735.1 Cicer chorassanicum | reverse complement strand
CTATGGAAAACGAAAAATGACCTAAATGTTCAACCAATGACACAAACACACATATTGGATGCACGAGATTGGTTAAAAACTCTAATAGGATTACAATAAGCCTAGGGTGGACTAAAATGACCTAAATCTTCAACCAATGACACAAACGCACTTATTGGATGCACAAGATTGGTTAAAAACCCTAATTGGATTAGAACAAGCCAAGGGAGGACGAAAATCACCTAAATGTTCAACCAATGACACAAACGCACTTAATGGATGCACATGATTGGTTAAAAACCCTAATTGGATTGGAATAAGCCTAGGGTGGGCAAAAATGACCTAAATGTTCAACCAATGACACAAACGCACTTATTGGATGCACGAGATTGGTCAAAAACCCTAATTGGATTAGAATATCCCTTGGGAGGAAAAATATGATCTAAATGTTCAACTTATGACACAAACCCCCATATTGGATGCACAAGATTGGTTAAAACCCCTAATTTGATTAGAATAAGCCTAGGGTGGATGAAAATGACCTAAATGTTCAACCAATGACACAATCGCACTTATTGGATGCACAAGATTGGTTAAAAACCCTAATTGGATTAGAAGAAGCCTAGGGATGACGAATATGACCTAAATGTTAAACCAATGACACAAATGCACTTATTGGATGCACAAGATTGGTTAAAAACCCTAATAGGATTAGAATAAGCCTATGGAAAACGAAAATGACCTAAATGTTCAACCAATGACACAAACGCATTTATTAAATGAACAAGATTGGTTAAAAAATCCTAATTGGATTAGAATAAGCCTAGGGAGGACGTAAATGACCTAAATGTTCAACCAATGAAACAAACGCACTTATTGGATGCACAAGATTGGTTAAAAACCCTAATTGGATTAGAATAAGCCTATGGAAAACGAAAATGACCTAAATGTTCAACCAATGACACAAACGCACATATTGGATGCACAAGATTGGTTAAAAACTCTAATAGGATTAGAATAAGCCTAGGGTGGACAATAATGACCTAAATGTTAAACCAATGACACAAATGCACTTATTGGATGCACAAGATTGGTTAAAAACCCTAATTGGATTAGAATAAGCCTAGGGAGGACGAAAATGACCTTAATGTTCAACCAATGACACAAACGCACTTATTAAATGAACAAGATTGGTTAAAAAATCCTAATTGGATTAGAATAACTCTAGGGAGGACGTAAATGACCTAAATGTTCAACCAATGAAACAAACGCACTTATTGGATGCACAAGATTGGTTAAAAACCCTAATTGGATTAGAATAAGCCTATGGAAAACGAAAATGACCTAAATGTTCAACCAATGACACAAACGCACTTAATGGATGCACAAGATTGGTTAAAAAACCCTAATTGGATTAGAATAAGCCTTCGGTGAACGAAAATGACCTAAATGATCAACCATTGACACAAACGCACTTATTGGATGCACATGATTGGTTAAAAACCCTAATTGGATTGGAATAAGCCTAGGGTGGGCAAAAATGACCTAAATGTTCAACCAATGACACAAACGCACTTATTGGATGCACAAGATTGGTCAAAAACCCTAATTGGATTAGAATAAGCCTTGGGAGAACGAATATGATCTAAATGTTCAACTTATGACACAAACCTCCTTATTGGATGCACAAGATTGGTTAAAACCCCTAATTTGATTAGAATAAGCCTAGGGTGGATGAAAATGACCTAAATGTTCAACCATTGACACAAACGCACTTATTGGATGCACATGATTGGTTAAAAACCTTAATTGATATAGAAAAAGCCTATGGTGGACGAAAATGAACTAAATGTTCAACCAATGACACAATCGCACTTATTGGATGCACAAGATTGGTTAAAAACCCTAATTGGATTAGAATAAGCCTAGGGATGACGAAAATGACCTAAATGTTAAACCAATGACACAAATGCACTTATTGGATGCACAAGATTGGTTAAAAACCCTAATAGGATTAGAATAAGCCTATGGAAAACGAAAATGACCTAAATGTTCAACCAATGACACAAACGCATTTATTAAATGAACAAGATTGGTTAAAAAATCCTAATTGGATTAGAATAAGCCTAGGGAGGACGTAAATGACCTAAATGTTCAACCAATGAAACAAACGCACTTATTGGATGCACAAGATTGGTTAAAAACCCTAATTGGATTAGAATAAGCCTATGGAAAACGAAAATGACCTAAATGTTCAACCAATGACACAAACGCACATATTGAATGCACAAGATTGGTTAAAAACTCTAATAGGATTAGAATAAGCCTAGGGTGGACTAAAATGACCTAAATGTTCAACCAATGACACAAACGCACTTATTGGATGCACAAGATTGGTTAAAAACCCTAATTGGATTAGAACAAGCCTAGGGAGGACGAAAATGACCTAAATGTTCAACCAATGACACAAACGCACTTAATGGATGCACATGATTGGTTAAAAACCCTAATTGGATTGGAATAAGCCTAGGGTGGGCAAAAATGACCTAAATGTTCAACCAATGACACAAACGCACTTATTGGATGCACGAGATTGGTCAAAAACCCTAATTGGATTAGAATATGCCTTGGGAGGAAAAATATGATCTAAATGTTCAACTTATGACACAAACCCCCATATTGGATGCACAAGATTGGTTAAAACCCCTAATTTGATTAGAATAAGCCTAGGGTGGATGAAAATGACCTAAATGTTCAACCAATGACACAATCGCACTTATTGGATGCACAAGATTGGTTAAAAACCCTAATTGGATTAGAAGAAGCCTAGGGATGACGAATATGACCTAAATGTTAAACCAATGACACAAATGCACTTATTGGATGCACAAGATTGGTTAAAAACCCTAATAGGATTAGAATAAGCCTATGGAAAACGAAAATGACCTAAATGTTCAACCAATGACACAAACGCATTTATTAAATGAACAAGATTGGTTAAAAAATCCTAATTGGATTAGAATAAGCCTAGGGAGGACGTAAATGACCTAAATGTTCAACCAATGAAACAAACGCACTTATTGGATGCACAAGATTGGTTAAAAACCCTAATTGGATTAGAATAAGCCTATGGAAAACGAAAATGACCTAAATGTTCAACCAATGACACAAACGCACATATTGGATGCACAAGATTGGTTAAAAACTCTAATAGGATTAGAATAAGCCTAGGGTGGACTAAAATGCCCTAAATGTTCAACCAATGACACAAACGCACTTATTGGATGCACAAGATTGGTTAAAAACCCTAATTGGATTAGAACAAGCCTAGGGAGGACGAAAATCACCTAAATGTTCAACCAATGACACAAACGCACTTAATGGATGTACAAGATTGGTTAAAAAACCCTAATTGGATTAGAATAAGCCTTCGGTGAACGAAAATGACCTAAATGATCAACCATTGACACAAACGCACTTATTGGATGCACATGATTGGTTAAAAACCCTAATTGGATTGGAATAAGCCTAGGGTGGGCAAAAATGACCTAAATGTTCAACCAATGACACAAACGCACTTATTGGATGCACAAGATTGGTCAAAAACCCTAATTGGATTAGAATAAGCCTTGGGAGAACGAATATGATCTAAATGTTCAACTTATGACACAAACCTCCTTATTGGATGCACAAGATTGGTTAAAACCCCTAATTTGATTAGAATAAGCCTAGGGTGGATGAAAATGACCTAAATGTTCAACCATTGACACAAACGCACTTATTGGATGCACATGATTGGTTCAAAACCTTAATTGAAATAGAAAAAGCCTATGGTGGACGAAAATGAACTAAATGTTCAACCAATGACACAATCGCACTTATTGGATGCACAAGATTGGTTAAAAACCCTAATTTGGATTAGAATAAGCCTAGGGATGACTAATATGATCTAAATGTTCAACTTATGACACAAACCCCCTTATTGGATGCACAAGATTGGTTAAAACCCCTAATTTGATTAGAATAAGCCTAGGATGGATGAAAATGACCTAAATGTTCAACCATTGACACAAACACACTTATTGGATGCACATGATTGGTTAAAAACCTTAATTGAAATAGAAAAAGCCTATGGTGGACGAAAATGAACTAAATGTTCAACCAATGACACAATCACACTTATTGGATGCACAAGATTGGTTAAAAACCCTAATTGGATTAGAATAAGCCTAGGGATGACGAAAATGACCTAAATGTTCAACCAATGACACAAACGCACTTATTGGATGGACAGGGTTAGTTAGAAACCCTAATTGGATTAGAATAAGCCTAGGGTGGACAATAATGACCTAAATGTTAAACCAATGACACAAATGCACTTATTGGATGCACAAGATTGGTTAAAAACCCTAATTGGATTAGAATCAGCCTAGGGAGGACGAAAATGACCTTAATGTTCAACCAATGACACAAACGCACTTATTAAATGAACAAGATTGGTTAAAAAATCCTAATTGGATTAGAATAACTCTAGGGAGGACGTAAATGACCTAAATGTTCAACCAATGACACAATCACACTTATTGGATGCACAAGATTGGTTAAAAACCCTAATTGGATTAGAATAAGCCTAGGGATGACGAAAATGACCTAAATGTTCAACCAATGACACAAACGCACTTATTGGATGGACAGGGTTAGTTAGAAACCCTAATTGGATTAGAATAAGCCTAGGGTGGACAATAATGACCTAAATGTTAAACCAATGACACAAATGCACTTATTGGATGCACAAGATTGGTTAAAAACCCTAATTGGATTAGAATCAGCCTAGGGAGGACGAAAATGACCTTAATGTTCAACCAATGACACAAACGCACTTATTAAATGAACAAGATTGGTTAAAAAATCCTAATTGGATTAGAATAACTCTAGGGAGGACGTAAATGACCTAAATGTTCAACCAATGAAACAAACGCACTTATTGGATGCACAAGATTGGTTAAAAACCCTAATTGGATTAGAATAAGCCTATGGAAAACGAAAATGACCTAAATGTTCAACCAATGACACAAACGCACATATTGAATGCACAAGATTGGTTAAAAACTCTAATAGGATTAGAATAAGCCTAGGGTGGACTAAAATGACCTAAATGTTCAACCAATGACACAAACGCACTTATTGGATGCACAAGATTGGTTAAAAACCCTAATTGGATTAGAACAAGCCTAGGGAGGACGAAAATCACCTAAATGTTCAACCAATGACACAAACGCACTTAATGGATGCACATGATTGGTTAAAAACCCTAATTGGATTGGAATAAGCCTAGGGTGGGCAAAAATGACCTAAATGTTCAACCAATGACACAAACGCACTTATTGGATGCGCGAGATTGGTCAAAAACCCTAATTTGGATTAGAATAAGCCTAGGGATGACGAATATGATCTAAATGTTCAACTTATGACACAAACCCCCTTATTGGATGCACAAGATTGGTTAAAACCCCTAATTTGATTAGAATAAGCCTAGGGTGGATGAAAATGACCTAAATGTTCAACCATTGACACAAACGCACTTATTGGATGCACATGATTGGTTCAAAACCTTAATTGAAATAGAAAAAGCCTATGGTGGACGAAAATGAACTAAATGTTCAACCAATGACACAATCGCACTTATTGGATGCACAAGATTGGTTAAAAACCCTAATTTGGATTAGAATAAGCCTAGGGATGACGAATATGATCTAAATGTTCAACTTATGACACAAACCCCCTTATTGGATGCACAAGATTGGTTAAAACCCCTAATTTGATTAGAATAAGCCTAGGGTGGATAAAAATGACCTAAATGTTCAACCATTGACACAAACGCACTTATTGGATGCACATGATTGGTTAAAAACCTTAATTGAAATAGAAAAAGCCTATGGTGGACGAAAATGAACTAAATGTTCAACCAATGACACAATCACACTTATTGGATGCACAAGATTGGTTAAAAACCCTAATTGGATTAGAATAAGCCTAGGGATGACGAAAATGACCTAAATGTTCAACCAATGACACAAACGCACTTATTGGATGGACAGGGTTAGTTAGAAACCCTAATTGGATTAGAATAAGCCTAGGGTGGACAATAATGACCTAAATGTTAAACCAATGACACAAATGCACTTATTGGATGCACAAGATTGGTTAAAAACCCTAATTGGATTAGAATAAGCCTAGGGAGGACGAAAATGACCTTAATGTTCAACCAATGACACAAACGCACTTATTAAATGAACAAGATTGGTTAAAAAATCCTAATTGGATTAGAATAAGCCTAGGGAGGACGTAAATGACCTAATGTTTAACCAATGACACAAACGCACTTATTGGATGCACAAGATTGGTTAAAAACCCTAATTGGATTAGAATAAGCCTATGGAAAACGAAAATGACCTAAATGTTCAACCAATGACACAAACGCACATATTGGATGCACAAGATTGGTTAAAAACTCTAATAGGATTAGAATAAGCCTAGGGTGGACTAAAATGCCCTAAATGTTCAACCAATGACACAAACGCACTTATTGGATGCACAAGATTGGTTAAAAACCCTAATTGGATTAGAACAAGCCTAGGGAGGACGAAAATCACCTAAATGTTCAACCAATGACACAAACGCACTTAATGGATGCACAAGATTGGTTAAAAACCCTAATAGGATTAGAATAAGCCTATGGAAAACCAAAATGACCTAAATGTTCAACCAATGACACAAACGCATTTATTAAATGAACAAGATTGGTTAAAAAATCCTAATTGGATTAGAATAAGCCTAGGGAGGACGTAAATGACCTAAATGTTCAACCAATGAAACAAACGCACTTATTGGATGCACAAGATTGGTTAAAAACCCTAATTGGATTAGAATAAGCCTATGGAAAACGAAAATGACCTAAATGTTCAACCAATGACACAAACGCACATATTGGATGCACAAGATTGGTTAAAAACTCTAATAGGATTAGAATAAGCCTAGGGTGGACTAAAATGCCCTAAATGTTCAACCAATGACACAAACGCACTTATTGGATGCACAAGATTGGTTAAAAACCCTAATTGGATTAGAACAAGCCTAGGGAGGACGAAAATCACCTAAATGTTCAACCAATGACACAAACGCACTTAATGGATGCACAAGATTGGTTAAAAAACCCTAATTGGATTAGAATAAGCCTTCGGTGAACGAAAATGACCTAAATGATCAACCATTGACACAAACGCACTTATTGGATGCACATGATTGGTTAAAAACCCTAATTGGATTGGAATAAGCCTAGGGTGGGCAAAAATGACCTAAATGTTCAACCAATGACACAAATGCACTTATTGGATGCACAAGATTGGTCAAAAACCCTAATTGGATTAGAATAAGCCTTGGGAGAACGAATATGATCTAAATGTTCAACTTATGACACAAACCCCCTTATTGGATGCACAAGATTGGTTAAAACCCCTAATTTGATTAGAATAAGCCTAGGGTGGATGAAAATGACCTAAATGTTCAACCATTGACACAAACGCACTTATTGGATGCACATGATTGGTTCAAAACCTTAATTGAAATAGAAAAAGCCTATGGTGGACGAAAATGAACTAAATGTTCAACCAATGACACAATCGCACTTATTGGATGCACAAGATTGGTTAAAAACCCTAATTTGGATTAGAATAAGCCTAGGGATGACGAATATGATCTAAATGTTCAACTTATGACACAAACCCCCTTATTGGATGCACAAGATTGGTTAAAACCCCTAATTTGATTAGAATAAGCCTAGGGTGGATAAAAATGACCTAAATGTTCAACCATTGACACAAACGCACTTATTGGATGCACATGATTGGTTAAAAACCTTAATTGAAATAGAAAAAGCCTATGGTGGACGAAAATGAACTAAATGTTCAACCAATGACACAATCACACTTATTGGATGCACAAGATTGGTTAAAAACCCTAATTGGATTAGAATAAGCCTAGGGATGACGAAAATGACCTAAATGTTCAACCAATGACACAAACGCACTTATTGGATGGACAGGGTTAGTTAGAAACCCTAATTGGATTAGAATAAGCCTAGGGTGGACAATAATGACCTAAATGTTAAACCAATGACACAAATGCACTTATTGGATGCACAAGATTGGTTAAAAACCCTAATTGGATTAGAATCAGCCTAGGGAGGACGAAAATGACCTTAATGTTCAACCAATGACACAAACGCACTTATTAAATGAACAAGATTGGTTAAAAAATCCTAATTGGATTAGAATAACTCTAGGGAGGACGTAAATGACCTAAATGTTCAACCAATGAAACAAACGCACTTATTGGATGCACAAGATTGGTTAAAAACCCTAATTGGATTAGAATAAGCCTATGGAAAACGAAAATGACCTAAATGTTCAACCAATGACACAAACGCACATATTGAATGCACAAGATTGGTTAAAAACTCTAATAGGATTAGAATAAGCCTAGGGTGGACTAAAATGACCTAAATGTTCAACCAATGACACAAACGCACTTATTGGATGCACAAGATTGGTTAAAAACCCTAATTGGATTAGAACAAGCCTAGGGAGGACGAAAATCACCTAAATGTTCAACCAATGACACAAACGCACTTAATGGATGCACATGATTGGTTAAAAACCCTAATTGGATTGGAATAAGCCTAGGGTGGGCAAAAATGACCTAAATGTTCAACCAATGACACAAACGCACTTATTGGATGCGCGAGATTGGTCAAAAACCCTAATTTGGATTAGAATAAGCCTAGGGATGACGAATATGATCTAAATGTTCAACTTATGACACAAACCCCCTTATTGGATGCACAAGATTGGTTAAAACCCCTAATTTGATTAGAATAAGCCTAGGGTGGATGAAAATGACCTAAATGTTCAACCATTGACACAAACGCACTTATTGGATGCACATGATTGGTTAAAAACCTTAATTGAAATAGAAAAAGCCTATGGTGGACGAAAATGAACTAAATGTTCAACCAATGACACAATCACACTTATTGGATGCACAAGATTGGTTAAAAACCCTAATTGGATTAGATTAACCCTAGGGATGACGAAAATGACCTAAATGTTCAACCAATGACACAAACGCACATATTGGATGCACAAGATTGGTTAAAAACTCTAATAGGATTAGAATAAGCCTAGGGTGGACTAAAATGCCCTAAATGTTCAACCAATGACACAAACGCACTTATTGGATGCACAAGATTGGTTAAAAACCCTAATTGGATTAGAACAAGCCTAGGGAGGACGAAAATCACCTAAATGTTCAACCAATGACACAAACGCACTTATTAAATGAACAAGATTGGTTAAAAAATCCTAATTGGATTAGAATAACTCTAGGGAGGACGTAAATGACCTAAATGTTCAACCAATGAAACAAACGCACTTATTGGATGCACAAGATTGGTTAAAAACCCTAATTGGATTAGAATAAGCCTATGGAAAACGAAAATGACCTAAATGTTCAACCAATGACACAAACGCACATATTGGATGCACAAGATTGGTTAAAAACTCTAATAGGATTAGAATAAGCCTAGGGTGGACTAAAATGCCCTAAATGTTCAACCAATGACACAAACGCACTTATTGGATGCACAAGATTGGTTAAAAACCCTAATTGGATTAGAACAAGCCTAGGGAGGACGAAAATCACCTAAATGTTCAACCAATGACACAAACGCACTTAATGGATGCACAAGATTGGTTAAAAAACCCTAATTGGATTAGAATAAGCCTTCGGTGAACGAAAATGACCTAAATGATCAACCATTGACACAAACGCTCTTATTGGATGCACATGATTGGTTAAAAACCCTAATTGGATTGGAATAAGCCTAGGGTGGGCAAAAATGACCTAAATGTTCAACCAATGACACAAACGCACTTATTGGATGCACAAGATTGGTCAAAAACCCTAATTGGATTAGAATAAGCCTTGGGAGAACGAATATGATCTAAATGTTCAACTTATGACACAAACCCCCTTATTGGATGCACAAGATTGGTTAAAACCCCTAATTTGATTAGAATAAGCCTAGGGTGGATGAAAATGACCTAAATGTTCAACCATTGACACAAACGCACTTATTGGATGCACATGATTGGTTCAAAACCTTAATTGAAATAGAAAAAGCCTATGGTGGACGAAAATGAACTAAATGTTCAACCAATGACACAATCGCACTTATTGGATGCACAAGATTGGTTAAAAACCCTAATTTGGATTAGAATAAGCCTAGGGATGACGAATATGATCTAAATGTTCAACTTATGACACAAACCCCGTTATTGGATGCACAAGATTGGTTAAAAACCCTAATTGGATTGGAATAAGCCTAGGGTGGGCAAAAATGACCTAAATGTTCAACCAATGACACAAACGCACTTATTGGATGCACAAGATTGGTCAAAAACCCTAATTGGATTAGAATAAGCCTTGGGAGAACGAATATGATCTAAATGTTCAACTTATGACACAAACCTCCTTATTGGATGCACAAGATTGGTTAAAACCCCTAATTTGATTAGAATAAGCCTAGGGTGGATGAAAATGACCTAAATGTTCAACCATTGACACAAACGCACTTATTGGATGCACATGATTGGTTCAAAACCTTAATTGAAATAGAAAAAGCCTATGGTGGACGAAAATGAACTAAATGTTCAACCAATGACACAATCGCACTTATTGGATGCACAAGATTGGTTAAAAACCCTAATTTGGATTAGAATAAGCCTAGGGATGAC
>JBBPBP010000004.1:47303075-47348273 GCA_037974735.1 Cicer chorassanicum | reverse complement strand
CACTTATTGGATGCACAAGATTGGTTAAAAACCCTAATTTGGATTAGAATAAGCCTAGGGATGACTAATATGATCTAAATGTTCAACTTATGACACAAACCCCCTTATTGGATGCACAAGATTGGTTAAAACCCCTAATTTGATTAGAATAAGCCTAGGATGGATGAAAATGACCTAAATGTTCAACCATTGACACAAACACACTTATTGGATGCACATGATTGGTTAAAAACCTTAATTGAAATAGAAAAAGCCTATGGTGGACGAAAATGAACTAAATGTTCAACCAATGACACAATCACACTTATTGGATGCACAAGATTGGTTAAAAACCCTAATTGGATTAGAATAAGCCTAGGGATGACGAAAATGACCTAAATGTTCAACCAATGAGACAAACGCACTTATTGGATGGACAGGGTTAGTTAGAAACCCTAATTGGATTAGAATAAGCCTAGGGTGGACAATAATGACCTAAATGTTAAACCAATGACACAAATGCACTTATTGGATGCACAAGATTGGTTAAAAACCCTAATTGGATTAGAATAAGCCTAGGGAGGACGAAAATGACCTTAATGTTCAACCAATGACACAAACGCACTTATTAAATGAACAAGATTGGTTAAAAAATCCTAATTGGATTAGAATAACTCTAGGGAGGACGTAAATGACCTAAATGTTCAACCAATGAAACAAACGCACTTATTGGATGCACAAGATTGGTTAAAAACCCTAATTGGATTAGAATAAGCCTATGGAAAACGAAAATGACCTAAATGTTCAACCAATGACACAAACGCACATATTGAATGCACAAGATTGGTTAAAAACTCTAATAGGATTAGAATAAGCCTAGGGTGGACTAAAATGACCTAAATGTTCAACCAATGACACAAACGCACTTATTGGATGCACAAGATTGGTTAAAAACCCTAATTGGATTAGAACAAGCCTAGGGAGGACGAAAATCACCTAAATGTTCAACCAATGACACAAACGCACTTAATGGATGCACATGATTGGTTAAAAACCCTAATTGGATTGGAATAAGCCTAGGGTGGGCAAAAATGACCTAAATGTTCAACCAATGACACAAACGCACTTATTGGATGCGCGAGATTGGTCAAAAACCCTAATTTGGATTAGAATAAGCCTAGGGATGACGAATATGATCTAAATGTTCAACTTATGACACAAACCCCCTTATTGGATGCACAAGATTGGTTAAAACCCCTAATTTGATTAGAATAAGCCTAGGGTGGATGAAAATGACCTAAATGTTCAACCATTGACACAAACGCACTTATTGGATGCACATGATTGGTTCAAAACCTTAATTGAAATAGAAAAAGCCTATGGTGGACGAAAATGAACTAAATGTTCAACCAATGACACAATCGCACTTATTGGATGCACAAGATTGGTTAAAAACCCTAATTTGGATTAGAATAAGCCTAGGGATGACGAATATGATCTAAATGTTCAACTTATGACACAAACCCCGTTATTGGATGCACAAGATTGGTTAAAAACCCTAATTGGATTGGAATAAGCCTAGGGTGGGCAAAAATGACCTAAATGTTCAACCAATGACACAAACGCACTTATTGGATGCACAAGATTGGTCAAAAACCCTAATTGGATTAGAATAAGCCTTGGGAGAACGAATATGATCTAAATGTTCAACTTATGACACAAACCTCCTTATTGGATGCACAAGATTGGTTAAAACCCCTAATTTGATTAGAATAAGCCTAGGGTGGATGAAAATGACCTAAATGTTCAACCATTGACACAAACGCACTTATTGGATGCACATGATTGGTTCAAAACCTTAATTGAAATAGAAAAAGCCTATGGTGGACGAAAATGAACTAAATGTTCAACCAATGACACAATCGCACTTATTGGATGCACAAGATTGGTTAAAAACCCTAATTTGGATTAGAATAAGCCTAGGGATGACTAATATGATCTAAATGTTCAACTTATGACACAAACCCCCTTATTGGATGCACAAGATTGGTTAAAACCCCTAATTTGATTAGAATAAGCCTAGGATGGATGAAAATGACCTAAATGTTCAACCATTGACACAAACACACTTATTGGATGCACATGATTGGTTAAAAACCTTAATTGAAATAGAAAAAGCCTATGGTGGACGAAAATGAACTAAATGTTCAACCAATGACACAATCACACTTATTGGATGCACAAGATTGGTTAAAAACCCTAATTGGATTAGAATAAGCCTAGGGATGACGAAAATGACCTAAATGTTCAACCAATGACACAAACGCACTTATTGGATGGACAGGGTTAGTTAGAAACCCTAATTGGATTAGAATAAGCCTAGGGTGGACAATAATGACCTAAATGTTAAACCAATGACACAAATGCACTTATTGGATGCACAAGATTGGTTAAAAACCCTAATTGGATTAGAATCAGCCTAGGGAGGACGAAAATGACCTTAATGTTCAACCAATGACACAAACGCACTTATTAAATGAACAAGATTGGTTAAAAAATCCTAATTGGATTAGAATAACTCTAGGGAGGACGTAAATGACCTAAATGTTCAACCAATGAAACAAACGCACTTATTGGATGCACAAGATTGGTTAAAAACCCTAATTGGATTAGAATAAGCCTATGGAAAACGAAAAATGACCTAAATGTTCAACCAATGACACAAACACACATATTGGATGCACGAGATTGGTTAAAAACTCTAATAGGATTACAATAAGCCTAGGGTGGACTAAAATGACCTAAATGTTCAACCAATGACACAAACGCACTTATTGGATGCACAAGATTGGTTAAAAACCCTAATTGGATTAGAACAAGCCAAGGGAGGACGAAAATCACCTAAATGTTCAACCAATGACACAAACGCACTTAATGGATGCACATGATTGGTTAAAAACCCTAATTGGATTGGAATAAGCCTAGGGTGGGCAAAAATGACCTAAATGTTCAACCAATGACACAAACGCACTTATTGGATGCACGAGATTGGTCAAAAACCCTAATTGGATTAGAATATGCCTTGGGAGGAAAAATATGATCTAAATGTTCAACTTATGACACAAACCCCCATATTGGATGCACAAGATTGGTTAAAACCCCTAATTTGATTAGAATAAGCCTAGGGTGGATGAAAATGACCTAAATGTTCAACCATTGACACAAACGCACTTATTGGATGCACATGATTGGTTAAAAACCTTAATTGATATAGAAAAAGCCTATGGTGGACGAAAATGAACTAAATGTTCAACCAATGACACAATCGCACTTATTGGATGCACAAGATTGGTTAAAAACCCTAATTGGATTAGAAGAAGCCTAGGGATGACGAATATGACCTAAATGTTAAACCAATGACACAAATGCACTTATTGGATGCACAAGATTGGTTAAAAACCCTAATAGGATTAGAATAAGCCTATGGAAAACGAAAATGACCTAAATGTTCAACCAATGACACAAACGCATTTATTAAATGAACAAGATTGGTTAAAAAATCCTAATTGGATTAGAATAAGCCTAGGGAGGACGTAAATGACCTAAATGTTCAACCAATGAAACAAACGCACTTATTGGATGCACAAGATTGGTTAAAAACCCTAATTGGATTAGAATAAGCCTATGGAAAACGAAAATGACCTAAATGTTCAACCAATGACACAAACGCACATATTGGATGCACAAGATTCGTTAAAAACTCTAATAGGATTAGAATAAGCCTAGGGTGGACTAAAATGCCCTAAATGTTCAACCAATGACACAAACGCACTTATTGGATGCACAAGATTGGTTAAAAACCCTAATTGGATTAGAACAAGCCTAGGGAGGACGAAAATCACCTAAATGTTCAACCAATGACACAAACGCACTTAATGGATGCACAAGATTGGTTAAAAAACCCTAATTGGATTAGAATAAGCCTTCGGTGAACGAAAATGACCTAAATGATCAACCATTGACACAAACGCACTTATTGGATGCACATGATTGGTTAAAAACCCTAATTGGATTGGAATAAGCCTAGGGTGGGCAAAAATGACCTAAATGTTCAACCAATGACACAAACGCACATATTGGATGCACAAGATTGGTTAAAAACTCTAATAGGATTAGAATAAGCCTAGGGTGGACTAAAATGCCCTAAATGTTCAACCAATGACACAAACGCACTTATTGGATGCACAAGATTGGTTAAAAACCCTAATTGGATTAGAACAAGCCTAGGGAGGACGAAAATCACCTAAATGTTCAACCAATGACACAAACGCACTTAATGGATGCACAAGATTGGTTAAAAAACCCTAATTGGATTAGAATAAACCTTCGGTGAACGAAAATGACCTAAATGATCAACCATTGACACAAACGCACTTATTGGATGCACATGATTGGTTAAAAACCCTAATTGGATTGGAATAAGCCTAGGGTGGGCAAAAATGACCTAAATGTTCAACCAATGACACAAACGCACTTATTGGATGCACAAGATTGGTCAAAAACCCTAATTGGATTAGAATAAGCCTTAGGAGAACGAATATGATCTAAATGTTCAACTTATGACACAAACCTCCTTATTGGATGCACAAGATTGGTTAAAACCCCTAATTTGATTAGAATAAGCCTAGGGTGGATGAAAATGACCTAAATGTTCAACCATTGACACAAACGCACTTATTGGATGCACATGATTGGTTCAAAACCTTAATTGAAATAGAAAAAGCCTATGGTGGACGAAAATGAACTAAATGTTCAACCAATGACACAATCGCACTTATTGGATGCACAAGATTGGTTAAAAACCCTAATTTGGATTAGAATAAGCCTAGGGATGACGAATATGATCTAAATGTTCAACTTATGACACAAACCCCCTTATTGGATGCACAAGATTGGTTAAAACCCCTAATTTGATTAGAATAAGCCTAGGGTGGATAAAAATGACCTAAATGTTCAACCATTGACACAAACGCACTTATTGGATGCACATGATTGGTTAAAAACCTTAATTGAAATAGAAAAAGCCTATGGTGGACGAAAATGAACTAAATGTTCAACCAATGACACAATCACACTTATTGGATGCACAAGATTGGTTAAAAACCCTAATTGGATTAGAATAAGCCTAGGGATGACGAAAATGACCTAAATGTTCAACCAATGACACAAACGCACTTATTGGATGGACAGGGTTAGTTAGAAACCCTAATTGGATTAGAATAAGCCTAGGGTGGACAATAATGACCTAAATGTTAAACCAACGACACAAATGCACTTATTGGATGCACAAGATTGGTTAAAAACCCTAATTGGATTAGAATAAGCCTAGGGAGGACGAAAATGACCTTAATGTTCAACCAATGACACAAACGCACTTATTAAATGAACAAGATTGGTTAAAAAATCCTAATTGGATTAGAATAACTCTAGGGAGGACGTAAATGACCTAAATGTTCAACCAATGAAACAAACGCACTTATTGGATGCACAAGATTGGTTAAAAACCCTAATTGGATTAGAATAAGCCTATGGAAAACGAAAATGACCTAAATGTTCAACCAATGACACAAACGCACATATTGAATGCACAAGATTGGTTAAAAACTCTAATAGGATTAGAATAAGCCTAGGGTGGACTAAAATGACCTAAATGTTCAACCAATGACACAAACGCACTTATTGGATGCACAAGATTGGTTAAAAACCCTAATTGGATTAGAACAAGCCTAGGGAGGACGAAAATCACCTAAATGTTCAACCAATGACACAAACGCACTTAATGGATGCACATGATTGGTTAAAAACCCTAATTGGATTGGAATAAGCCTAGGGTGGGCAAAAATGACCTAAATGTTCAACCAATGACACAAACGCACTTATTGGATGCGCGAGATTGGTCAAAAACCCTAATTTGGATTAGAATAAGCCTAGGGATGACGAATATGATCTAAATGTTCAACTTATGACACAAACCCCCTTATTGGATGCACAAGATTGGTTAAAACCCCTAATTTGATTAGAATAAGCCTAGGGTGGATGAAAATGACCTAAATGTTCAACCATTGACACAAACGCACTTATTGGATGCACATGATTGGTTAAAAACCTTAATTGAAATAGAAAAAGCCTATGGTGGACGAAAATGAACTAAATGTTCAACCAATGACACAATCACACTTATTGGATGCACAAGATTGGTTAAAAACCCTAATTGGATTAGATTAACCCTAGGGATGACGAAAATGACCTAAATGTTCAACCAATGACACAAACGCACATATTGGATGCACAAGATTGGTTAAAAACTCTAATAGGATTAGAATAAGCCTAGGGTGGACTAAAATGCCCTAAATGTTCAACCAATGACACAAACGCACTTATTGGATGCACAAGATTGGTTAAAAACCCTAATTGGATTAGAACAAGCCTAGGGAGGACGAAAATCACCTAAATGTTCAACCAATGACACAAACGCACTTATTAAATGAACAAGATTGGTTAAAAAATCCTAATTGGATTAGAATAACTCTAGGGAGGACGTAAATGACCTAAATGTTCAACCAATGAAACAAACGCACTTATTGGATGCACAAGATTGGTTAAAAACCCTAATTGGATTAGAATAAGCCTATGGAAAACGAAAATGACCTAAATGTTCAACCAATGACACAAACGCACATATTGGAAGCACAAGATTGGTTAAAAACTCTAATAGGATTAGAATAAGCCTAGGGTGGACTAAAATGACCTAAATGTTCAACCAATGACACAAACGCACTTATTGGATGCACAAGATTGGTTAAAAACCCTAATTGGATTAGAACAAGCCTAGGGAGGACGAAAATCACCTAAATGTTCAACCAATGACACAAACGCACTTAATGGATGCACATGATTGGTTAAAAACCCTAATTGGATTGGAATAAGCCTAGGGTGGGCAAAAATGACCTAAATGTTCAACCAATGACAAAAACGCACTTATTGGATGCACGAGATTGGTCAAAAACCCTAATTGGATTAGAATAAGCCTTGGGAGGAAAAATATGATCTAAATGTTCAACTTATGACACAAACCCCCTTATTGGATGCACAAGATTGGTTAAAACCTCTAATTTGATTAGAATAAGCCTAGGGTGGATGAAAATGACCTAAATGTTCAACCATTGACACAAACGCACTTATTGGATGCACATGATTGGTTAAAAACCTTAATTGATATAGAAAAAGCCTATGGTGGACGAAAATGAACTAAATGTTCAACCAATGACACAATCGCACTTATTGGATGCACAAGATTGGTTAAAAACCCTAAATGGATTAGAATAAGCCTAGGGATGACGAAAATGACCTAAATGTTCAACCAATGACACAAACGCACTTATTGGATGGACAGTGTTGGTTAGAAACCCTAATTGGATTAGAATAAGCCTAGGGTGGACAATAATGACCTAAATGTTAAACCAATGACACAAATGCACTTATTGGAAGCACAAGATTGGTTAAAAACCCTAATTGGATTAGAATAAGCCTTGGGAGGACGAAAATGACCTTAATGTTCAACCATAGACACAAACGCATTTATTAAATGAACAAGATTGGTTAAAAAATCCTAATTGGATTAGAATAAGCCTAGGGAGGACGTAAATGACCTAAATGTTCAACCAATGACACAAACGCACTTATTGGATGCACAAGATTGGTTAAAAACCCTAATTGGATTAGAATAAGCCTATGGAAAACGAAAATGACCTAAATGTTCAACCAATGACACAAACGCACTTATTGGATGCACATGATTGGTTAAAAACATTAATTGAAATAGAAAAAGCCTATGGTGGACGAAAATGAACTAAATGTTCAACCAATGACACAATCGCACTTATTGGATGCACAAGATTGGTTAAAAACCCTAATTGGATTCGAATAAGCCTAGGGATGACGAAAATGACCTAAATGTTCAACCAATGACACATACGAACTTATTGGATGGACAGGATTGGTTAGAAACCCTAATTGGATTAGAATAAGCCTAGGGTGGACAATAATGACCTAAATGTTAAACCAATGACACAAATGCACTTATTGGATGCACAAGATTGGTTAAAAACCCTAATTGGATTAGAATAAGCCTATGGAGGACGAAAATGACCTTAATGTTCAACCAATGACACAAACGCTTTTATTAAATGAACAAGATTGGTTAAAAAATCCTAATTGGATTCGAATAAGCCTAGGGAGGACGTAAATAACCTAAATGTTCAACCAATGACACAAACGCACTTATTGGATGCACACGATTTGTTAAAAACCCTAATTGGATTAGAATAAGCCTATGGAAAACGAAAATGACCTAAATGTTCAACCAATGACACAAACGCACATATTGGTTAAAAACTCTAATAGGATTAGAATAAGCCTAGGGTGGACTAAAATGACCTAAATGTTCAACCAATGACACAAACGCACTTATTGGATGTACAAGATTGGTTAAAAACCCTAATTGGATTAGATTAAGGCTAGGGAGGACGAAAATCACCTAAATGTTCAACCAATGACACAAACGCACTTAATGGATGCACATGATTGGTTAAAAAGCCTAATTGGATTGGAATAAGCCTATGGAAAACGAAAATGACCTAAATGTTCAACCAATGACACATACGCACTTATTGGATGGACAGGATTGGTTAGAAACCCTAATTGGATTGGAATAAGCCTAGGGTGGGCAAAAATGACCTAAAGGTTCAACCAATGACACAAACGCACGTATTGGATGCACAAGATTGTTCAAAAACCCTAATTGGATTAGAATAAGCCTTGGGAGGACGAATATGATCTAAATGTTCAACTTATGACACAAACCCCCTTATTGGATGCACAAGATTGGTTAAAACCCCTAATTTGATTAGAATAAGCCTAGGGTGGATGAAAATGACCTAAATGTTCAACCATTGACACAAACGCACTTATTGGATGCACATGATTGGTTAAAAACCTTAATTGAAATACAAAAAGCCTATGGTGGACGAAAATGAACTAAATGTTCAACCAATGACACAATCGCACTTATTGGATGCACAAGATTGGTTAAAAACACTAATTGGATTAGAATAAGCCTAGGGATAACGAAAATGACCTAAATGTTCAACCAATGACAGAAACGCACTTATTGGATGGACAGGGTTGGTTAGAAACCCTAATTGGATTATAATAAGCCTAGGGTAGACAATAATGACCTAAATGTTAAACCAATGACACAAATGCACTTATTGGATGCACAAGATTTGTTAAAAACCCTAATTGGATTAGAATAAGCCTAGGGAGGACGTAAATGACCTAAATGTTCAACCAATGACACAAACGCACTTATTGGATGCACCCGATTGGTTAAAAACCCTAATTGGATTAGAATAAGCCTATGGAAAACGAAAATGACCTAAATGTTCAACCAATGACACAAACGCACATATTGGATGCACAAGATTGGTTAAAAACTCTAATAGGATTAGAATAAGTCTAGGGTGGACTAAAATGACCTAAATGTTCAACCAATGACACAAACGCACTTATTGGATGCACAAGATTGGTCAAAAACCCTAATTGGATTAGAATAAGCCTTGGGAGGACGAATATGATCTAAATGTTAACCTTATGACACAAACCCCCTTATTGGATGCACAAGATTGGTTAACACCCCTAATTTGATTAGAATAAGCCTAGGGTGGATGAAAATGACCTAAATGTTCAACCATTGACACAAACGCACTTATTGGATGCACATGATTGGTTAAAAACCTTAATTGAAATAGAAAAAGCCTATGGTGGACGAAAATGAACTAAATGTTCAACCAATGACACAATCACACTTATTGGATGCACAAGATTGGTTAAAAACCCTAATTGGATTAGAATAAGCCTAGGGATGACGAAAATGACCTAAATGTTCAACCAATGACACAAACGCACTTATTGGATGGACAGGGTTAGTTAGAAACCCTAATTGGATTAGAATAAGCCTAGGGTGGACAATAATGACCTAAATGTTAAACCAATGACACAAATGCACTTATTGGATGCACAAGATTGGTTAAAAACCCTAATTGGATTAGAATCAGCCTAGGGAGGACGAAAATGACCTTAATGTTCAACCAATGACACAAACGCACTTATTAAATGAACAAGATTGGTTAAAAAATCCTAATTGGATTAGAATAACTCTAGGGAGGACGTAAATGACCTAAATGTTCAACCAATGAAACAAACGCACTTATTGGATGCACAAGATTGGTTAAAAACCCTAATTGGATTAGAATAAGCCTATGGAAAACGAAAATGACCTAAATGTTCAACCAATGACACAAATGCACATATTGGATGCACAAGATTGGTTAAAAACTCTAATAGGATTAGAATAAGCCTAGGGTGGACTAAAATGCCCTAAATGTTCAACCAATGACACAAACGCACTTATTGGATGCACAAGATTGGTTAAAAACCCTAATTGGATTAGAACAAGCCTAGGGAGGACGAAAATCACCTAAATGTTCAACCAATGACACAAACACACTTAATGGATGCACAAGATTGGTTAAAAAACCCTAATTGGATTAGAATAAGCCTTCGGTGAACGAAAATGACCTAAATGATCAACCATTGACACAAACGCACTTATTGGATGCACATGATTGGTTAAAAACCCTAATTGGATTGGAATAAGCCTAGGGTGGGCAAAAATGACCTAAATGTTCAACCAATGACACAAACGCACTTATTGGATGCACAAGATTGGTCAAAAACCCTAATTGGATTAGAATAAGCCTTGGGAGAACGAATATGATCTAAATGTTCAACTTATGACACAAACCCCCTTATTGGATGCACAAGATTGGTTAAAACCCCTAATTTGATTAGAATAAGCCTAGGGTGGATGAAAATGATCTAAATGTTCAACCATTGACACAAACGCACTTATTGGATGCACATGATTGGTTCAAAACCTTAATTGAAATAGAAAAAGCCTATGGTGGACGAAAATGAACTTAATGTTCAACCAATGACACAATCGCACTTATTGGATGCACAAGATTGGTTAAAAACCCTAATATGGATTAGAATAAGCCTAGGGATGACGAATATGATCTAAATGTTCAACTTATGACACAAACCCCCTTATTGGATGCACAAGATTGGTTAAAACCCCTAATTTGATTAGAATAAGCCTAGGGTGGATGAAAATGACCTAAATGTTCAACCATTGACACAAACGCACTTATTGGATGCACATGATTGGTTAAAAACCTTAATTGAAATAGAAAAAGCCTATGGTGGACGAAAATGAACTAAATGTTCAACCAATGACACAATCACACTTATTGGATGCACAAGATTGGTTAAAAACCCTAATTGGATTAGAATAAGCCTAGGGATGACGAAAATGACCTAAATGTTCAACCAATGACACAAACGCACTTATTGGATGGACAGGGTTAGTTAGAAACCCTAATTGGATTAGAATAAGCCTAGGGTGGACAATAATGACCTAAATGTTAAACCAATGACACAAATGCACTTATTGGATGCACAAGATTGGTTAAAAACCCTAATTGGATTAGAATCAGCCTAGGGAGGACGAAAATGACCTTAATGTTCAACCAATGACACAAACGCACTTATTAAATGAACAAGATTGGTTAAAAAATCCTAATTGGATTAGAATAACTCTAGGGAGGACGTAAATGACCTAAATGTTCAACCAATGAAACAAACGCACTTATTGGATGCACAAGATTGGTTAAAAACCCTAATTGGATTAGAATAAGCCTATGGAAAACGAAAATGACCTAAATGTTCAACCAATGACACAAACGCACTTATTGGATGGACAGGGTTAGTTAGAAACCCTAATTGGATTAGAATAAGCCTAGGGTGGACAATAATGACCTAAATGTTAAACCAATGACACAAATGCACTTATTGGATGCACAAGATTGGTTAAAAACCCTAATTGGATTAGAATAAGCCTAGGGAGGACGAAAATGACCTTAATGTTCAACCAATGACACAAACGCACTTATTAAATGAACAAGATTGGTTAAAAAATCCTAATTGGATTAGAATAACTCTAGGGAGGACGTAAATGACCTAAATGTTCAACCAATGAAACAAACGCACTTATTGGATGCACAAGATTGGTTAAAAACCCTAATTGGATTAGAATAAGCCTATGGAAAACGAAAATGACCTAAATGTTCAACCAATGACACAAACGCACATATTGAATGCACAAGATTGGTTAAAAACTCTAATAGGATTAGAATAAGCCTAGGGTGGACTAAAATGACCTAAATGTTCAACCAATGACACAAACGCACTTATTGGATGCACAAGATTGGTTAAAAACCCAAATTGGATTAGAACAAGCCTAGGGAGGACGAAAATCACCTAAATGTTCAACCAATGACACAAACGCACTTAATGGATGCACATGATTGGTTAAAAACCTTAATTGGATTGGAATAAGCCTAGGGTGGGCAAAAATGACCTAAATGTTCAACCAATGACACAAACGCACTTATTGGATGCACGAGATTGGTCAAAAACCCTAATTTGGATTAGAATAAGCCTAGGGATGACGAATATGATCTAAATGTTCAACTTATGACACAAACCCCCTTATTGGATGCACAAGATTGGTTAAAACCCCTAATTTGATTAGAATAAGCCTAGGGTGGATGAAAATGACCTAAATGTTCAACCATTGACACAAACGCACTTATTGGATGCACATGATTGGTTAAAAACCTTAATTGAAATAGAAAAAGCCTATGGTGGACGAAAATGAACTAAATGTTCAACCAATGACACAATCACACTTATTGGATGCACAAGATTGGTTAAAAACCCTAATTGGATTAGATTAACCCTAGGGATGACGAAAATGACCTAAATGTTCAACCAATGACACAAACGCACATATTGGATGCACAAGATTGGTTAAAAACTCTAATAGGATTAGAATAAGCCTAGGGTGGACTAAAATGCCCTAAATGTTCAACCAATGACACAAACGCACTTATTGGATGCACAAGATTGGTTAAAAACCCTAATTGGATTAGAACAAGCCTAGGGAGGACGAAAATCACCTAAATGTTCAACCAATGACACAAACGCACTTAATGGATGCACAAGATTGGTTAAAAAACCCTAATTGGATTAGAATAAGCCTTCGGTGAACGAAAATGACCTAAATGATCAACCATTGACACAAACGCACTTATTGGATGCACATGATTGGTTAAAAACCCTAATTGGATTGGAATAAGCCTAGGGTGGGCAAAAATGACCTAAATGTTCAACCAATGACACAAACGCACTTATTGGATGCACAAGATTGGTTAAAAACCCTAATTGGATTAGAATAAGCCTAGGGATGACGAAAATGACCTAAATGTTCAACCAATGACACAAACGCACTTATTGGATGGACAGGATTCGTTAGAAACCCTAATTGGATTAGAATAAGCCTAAGGTGGACAATAATGACCTAAATGTTAAACCAATGACACAAATGCACTTATTGGATGCACAAGATTGGTTAAAAACCCTAATTGGATTAGAATAAGCCTATGGAGGACGAAAATGACATTAATGTTCAACCAATGACACAAACGCATTTATTAAATGAACAAGATTGGTTAAAAAATCATAATTGGATTAGAATAAGCCTAGGGAGGATGAAATGACCTAAATGTTCAACCAATGACACAAACGCACTTATTGGATGCACACGATTTGTTAAAAACCCTAATTAGATTAGAATAAGCCTATGGAAAACGAAAATGACCTAAATGTTCAACCAATGACACAAACGCACATATTGGATGCACAAGATTGGTTAAAAACTCTAATAGTATTAGAATAAGCCTAGGGTGGACTAAAATGACCTAAATGTTCAACCAATGACACAAACGCACTTATTGGATGCACAAGATTGG
Source organism: Cicer chorassanicum (assembly GCA_037974735.1). Taxonomy (NCBI): domain Eukaryota; kingdom Viridiplantae; phylum Streptophyta; class Magnoliopsida; order Fabales; family Fabaceae; genus Cicer; species Cicer chorassanicum. The sequence continues at coordinate 47,334,240 of JBBPBP010000004.1, read as the reverse complement.
TTAAAAACCCTAATTGGATTAGATTAAGCCTAGGGAGGACGAAAATCACCTAAATGTTCAACCAATGACACAAACGCACTTAATGGATGCACATGATTGGTTAAAAAGCCTAATTGGATTGGAATAAGCCTAGGGTGGGCAAAAATGACCTAAATGTTCAACCAATGACACAAACGCACTTATTGGATGCACAAGATTGGTCAAAAACCCTAATTGGATTAGAATAAGCCTTGGGAGGAAGAATATGATCTAAATGTTCAACTTATGACACAAACCCCCTTATTGGCTGCACAAGATTGGTTAAAACCCGTAATTTGATTAGAATAAGCCTAGGGTGGATGAAAATGACCTAAATGTTCAACCATTGACACAAACGCACTTATTGGATGCACATGATTGGTTAAAAACCTTAATTGAAATAGAAAAAGCCTATGGTGGACGAAAATGAACTAAATGTTCAACCAATGACACAATCACACTTATTGGATGCACAAGATTGGTTAAAAACCCTAATTGGATTAGAATAAGCCTAGGGATGACGAAAATGACCTAAATGTTCAACCAATGACACAAACGCACTTATTGGATGGACAGCGTTAGTTAGAAACCCTAATTGGATTAGAATAAGCCTAGGGTGGACAATAATGACCTAAATGTTAAACCAATGACACAAATGCACTTATTGGATGCACAAGATTGGTTAAAAACCCTAATTGGATTAGAATAAGCCTAGGGAGGACGAAAATGACCTTAGTGTTCAACCAATGACACAAACGCACTTATTAAATGAACAAGATTGGTTAAAAAATCCTAATTGGATTAGAATAACTCTAGGGAGGACGTAAATGACCTAAATGTTCATCCAATGAAACAAACGCACTTATTGGATGCACAAGATTGGTTAAAAACCCTAATTGGATTAGAATAAGCCTATGGAAAACGAAAATGACCTAAATGTTCAACCAATGACACAAACGCACATATTGGATGCACAAGATTGGTTAAAAACTCTAATAGGATTAGAATAAGCCTAGGGTGGACTAAAATGACCTAAATGTTCAACCAATGACACAAACGCACTTATTGGATGCACAAGATTGGTTAAAAACCCTAATTGGATTAGAACAAGCCTAGGGAGGACGAAAATCACCTAAATGTTCAACCAATGACACAAACGCACTTAATGGATGCACATGATTGGTTAAAAACCCTAATTGGATTAGAATAAGCCTAGGGTGGGCAAAAATGACCTAAATGTTCAACCAATGACACAAACGCACTTATTGGATGCACGAGATTGGTCAAAAACCCTAATTGGATTAGAATAAGCCTTGGGAGGAAAAATATGATCTAAATGTTCAACTTATGACACAAACCCCCTTATTGGATGCACAAGATTGGTTAAAACCCCTAATTTGATTAGAATAAGCCTAGGGTGGATGAAAATGACCTAAATGTTCAACCATTGACACAAACGCACTTATTGGATGCACATGATTGGTTAAAAACCTTAATTGAAATAGAAAAAGCCTATGGTGGACGAAAATGAACTAAATGTTCAACCAATGACACAATCACACTTATTGGATGCACAAGATTGGTTAAAAACCCTAATTGGATTAGATTAACCCTAGGGATGACGAAAATGACCTAAATGTTCAACCAATGACACAAACGCACATATTGGATGCACAAGATTGGTTAAAAACTCTAATAGGATTAGAATAAGCCTAGGGTGGACTAAAATGCCCTAAATGTTCAACCAATGACACAAACGCACTTATTGGATGCACAAGATTGGTTAAAAACCCTAATTGGATTAGAACAAGCCTAGGGAGGACGAAAATCACCTAATGTTCAACCAATGACACAAACGCACTTAATGGATGCACAAGATTGGTTAAAAAACCCTAATTGGATTAGAATAAGCCTACGGTGAACGAAAATGACCTAAATGATCAACCATTGACACAAACACACTTATTGGATGCACATGATTGGTTAAAAACCCTAATTGGATTGGAATAAGACTAGGGTGGGCAAAAATGACCTAAATGTTCAACCAATGACACAAACGCACTTATTGGATGCACAAGATTGGTCAAAAACCCTAATTGGATTAGAATAAGCCTTGGGAGGACGAATATGATCTAAATGTTCAACTTATGACACAAACCCCCTTATTAGATGCACAAGATTGGTTAAAACCCCTAATTTGATTAGAATAAGCCTAGGGTGGATGAAAATGACCTAAATGTTCAACCATTGACACAAACGCACTTATTGGATGCACATGATTGGTTCAAAACCTTAATTGAAATAGAAAAAGCCTATGGTGGACGAAAATGAACTAAATGTTCAACCAATGACACAATCGCACTTATTGGATGCACAAGATTGGTTAAAAACCCTAATTTGGATTAGAATAAGCCTAGGGATGACGAATATGATCTAAATGTTCAACTTATGACACAAACCCCCTTATTGGATGCACAAGATTGGTTAAAACCCCTAATTTGATTAGAATAAGCCTAGGGTGGATGAAAATGACCTAAATGTTCAACCATTGACACAAACGCACTTATTGGATGCACATGATTGGTTAAAAACCTTAATTGAAATAGAAAAAGCCTATGGTGGACGAAAATGAACTAAATGTTCAACCAATGACACAATCACACTTATTGGATGCACAAGATTGGTTAAAAACCCTAATTGGATTAGATTAAGCCTAGGGATGACGAAAATGACCTAAATGTTCAACCAATGACACAAACGCACTTATTGGATGGACAGGGTTAGTTAGAAACCCTAATTGGATTAGAATAAGCCTAGGGTGGACAATAATGACCTAAATGTTAAACCAACGACACAAATGCACTTATTGGATGCACAAGATTGGTTAAAAACCCTAATTGGATTAGAATAAGCCTAGGGAGGACGAAAATGACCTTAATGTTCAACCAATGACACAAACGCACTTATTAAATGAACAAGATTGGTTAAAAAATCCTAATTGGATTAGAATAACTCTAGGGAGGACGTAAATGACCTAAATGTTCAACCAATGAAACAAACGCACTTATTGGATGCACAAGATTGGTTAAAAACCCTAATTGGATTAGAATAAGCCTATGGAAAACGAAAATGACCTAAATGTTCAACCAATGACACAAACGCACATATTGAATGCACAAGATTGGTTAAAAACTCTAATAGGATTAGAATAAGCCTAGGGTGGACTAAAATGACCTAAATGTTCAACCAATGACACAAACGCACTTATTGGATGCACAAGATTGGTTAAAAACCCTAATTGGATTAGAACAAGCCTAGGGAGGACGAAAATCACCTAAATGTTCAACCAATGACACAAACGCACTTAATGGATGCACAAGATTGGTTAAAAAACCCTAATTGGATTAGAATAAGCCTTCGGTGAACGAAAATGACCTAAATGATCAACCATTGACACAAACGCACTTATTGGATGCACATGATTGGTTAAAAACCCTAATTGGATTGGAATAAGCCTAGGGTGGGCAAAAATGACCTAAATGTTCAACCAATGACACAAACGCACTTATTGGATGCACAAGATTGGTCAAAAACCCTAATTGGATTAGAATAAGCCTTGGGAGAACGAATATGATCTAAATGTTCAACTTATGACACAAACCTCCTTATTGGATGCACAAGATTGGTTAAAACCCCTAATTTGATTAGAATAAGCCTAGGGTGGATGAAAATGACCTAAATGTTCAACCATTGACACAAACGCACTTATTGGATGCACATGATTGGTTAAAAACCTTAATTGAAATAGAAAAAGCCTATGGTGGACGAAAATGAACTAAATGTTCAACCAATGACACAATCGCACTTATTGGATGCACAAGATTGGTTAAAAACCCTAATTGGATTAGAATAAGCCTAGGGATGACGAAAATGACATAAATGTTCAACCAATGACACAAACGCACTTATTGGATGGACAGTGTTGGTTAGAAACCCTAATTGGATTAGAATAAGCCTAGGGTGGACAATAATGACCTAAATGTTAAACCAATGACACAAATGCATTTATTGGATGCACAAGATTGGTTAAAAACCCTAATTGGATTAGAATAAGCCTATGGAGGACGAAAATGACCTTAATGTTCAACCATAGACACAAACGCATTTATTAAATGAACAAGATTGGTTAAAAAATCCTAATTGGATTAGAATAAGCCTAGGGAGGACGTAAATGACCTAAATGTTCAACCAATGACACAAACGCACTTATTGGATGCACAAAATTGGTTAAAAACCCTAATTGGATTAGAATAAGCCTATGGAAAACGAAAATGACCTAAATGTTCAACCAATGACACAAACGCACATATTGGATGCACAAGATTGGTTAAAAACTCTAATAGGATTAGAATAAGCCTAGGGTGGACTAAAATGCCCTAAATGTTCAACCAATGACACAAACGCACTTATTGGATGCACAAGATTGGTTAAAAACCCTAATTGGATTAGAACAAGCCTAGGGAGGACGAAAATCACCTAAATGTTCAACCAATGACACAAACGCACTTAATGGATGCACAAGATTGGTTAAAAAACCCTAATTGGATTAGAATAAGCCTACGCTGAACGAAAATGACCTAAATGATCAACCATTGACACAAACACACTTATTGGATGCACATGATTGGTTAAAAACCCTAATTGGATTGGAATAAGACTAGGGTGGGCAAAAATGACCTAAATGTTCAACCAATGACACAAACGCACTTATTGGATGCACAAGATTGGTCAAAAACCCTAATTGGATTAGAATAAGCCTTGGGAGGACGAATATGATCTAAATGTTCAACTTATGACACAAACCCCCTTATTGGATGCACAAGATTGGTTAAAACCCCTAATTTGATTAGAATAAGCCTAGGGTGGATGAAAATGACCTAAATGTTCAACCATTGACACAAACGCACTTATTGGATGCACATGATTGGTTAAAAACCTTAATTGAAATACAAAAAGCCTATGGTGGACGAAAATGAACTAAATGTTCAACCAATGACACAATCGCACTTATTGGATGCACAAGATTGGTTAAAAACACTAATTGGATTAGAATAAGCCTAGGGATAACGAAAATGACCTAAATGTTCAACCAATGACAGAAACGCACTTATTGGATGGACAGGGTTGGTTAGAAACCCTAATTGGATTAGAATAAGCCTAGGGTAGACAATAATGACCTAAATGTTAAACCAATGACACAAATGCACTTATTGGATGCACAAGATTTGTTAAAAACCCTAATTGGATTAGAATAAGCCTAGGGAGGACGAAAATGACCTAAATGTTCAACCAATGACACAAACGCACTTATTGGATGCACCCGATTGGTTAAAAACCCTAATTGGATTAGAATAAGCCTATGGAAAACGAAAATGACCTAAATGTTCAACCAATGACACAAACGCACATATTGGATGCACAAGATTGGTTAAAAACTCTAATAGGATTAGAATAAGTCTAGGGTGGACTAAAATGACCTAAATGTTCAACCAATGACACAAACGCACTTATTGGATGCACAAGATTGGTCAAAAACCCTAATTGGATTAGAATAAGCCTTGGGAGGACGAATATGATCTAAATGTTAACCTTATGACACAAACCCCCTTATTGGATGCACAAGATTGGTTAACACCCCTAATTTGATTAGAATAAGCCTAGGGTGGATGAAAATGACCTAAATGTTCAACCATTGACACAAACGCACTTATTGGATGCACATGATTGGTTAAAAACCTTAATTGAAATAGAAAAAGCCTATGGTGGACGAAAATGAACTAAATGTTCAACCAATGACACAATCACACTTATTGGATGCACAAGATTGGTTAAAAACCCTAATTGGATTAGAATAAGCCTAGGGATGACGAAAATGACCTAAATGTTCAACCAATGACACAAACGCACTTATTGGATGGACAGGGTTAGTTAGAAACCCTAATTGGATTAGAATAAGCCTAGGGTGGACAATAATGACCTAAATGTTAAACCAATGACACAAACGCACTTATTGGATGCACAAGATTGGTTAAAAACCCTAATTGGATTAGAATAAGCCTAGGGAGGACGAAAATGACCTTAATGTTCAACCAATGACACAAACGCACTTATTAAATGAACAAGATTGGTTAAAAAATCCTAATTGGATTAGAATAACTCTAGGGAGGACGTAAATGACCTAAATGTTCAACCAATGAAACAAACGCACTTATTGGATGCACAAGATTGGTTAAAAACCCTAATTGGATTAGAATAAGCCTATGGAAAACGAAAATGACCTAAATGTTCAACCAATGACACAAACGCACATATTGAATGCACAAGATTGGTTAAAAACTCTAATAGGATTAGAATAAGCCTAGGGTGGACTAAAATGACCTAAATGTTCAACCAATGACACAAACGCACTTATTGGATGCACAAGATTGGTTAAAAACCCAAATTGGATTAGAACAAGCCTAGGGAGGACGAAAATCACCTAAATGTTCAACCAATGACACAAACGCACTTAATGGATGCACATGATTGGTTAAAAACCTTAATTGGATTGGAATAAGCCTAGGGTGGGCAAAAATGACCTAAATGTTCAACCAATGACACAAACGCACTTATTGGATGCACGAGATTGGTCAAAAACCCTAATTTGGATTAGAATAAGCCTAGGGATGACGAATATGATCTAAATGTTCAACTTATGACACAAACCCCCTTATTGGATGCACAAGATTGGTTAAAACCCCTAATTTGATTAGAATAAGCCTAGGGTGGATGAAAATGACCTAAATGTTCAACCATTGACACAAACGCACTTATTGGATGCACATGATTGGTTAAAAACCTTAATTGAAATAGAAAAAGCCTAGGGTGGACGAAAATGAACTAAATGTTCAACCAATGACACAATCACACTTATTGGATGCACAAGATTGGTTAAAAACCCTAATTGGATTAGAATAAGCCTAGGGATGACGAAAATGACCTAAATGTTCAACCAATGACACAAACGCACTTATTGGATGGACAGGGTTAGTTAGAAACCCTAATTGGATTAGAATAAGCCTAGGGTGGACAATAATGACCTAAATGTTAAACCAATGACACAAATGCACTTATTGGATGCACAAGATTGGTTAAAAACCCTAATTGGATTAGAATAAGCCTAGGGAGGACGAAAATGACCTTAATGTTCAACCAATGACACAAACGCACTTATTAAATGAACAAGATTGGTTAAAAAATCCTAATTGGATTAGAATAAGCCTAGGGAGGACGTAAATGACCTAATGTTTAACCAATGACACAAACGCACTTATTGGATGCACAAGATTGGTTAAAAACCCTAATTGGATTAGAATAAGCCTATGGAAAACGAAAATGACCTAAATGTTCAACCAATGACACAAACGCACATATTGGATGCACAAGATTGGTTAAAAACTCTAATAGGATTAGAATAAGCCTAGGGTGGACTAAAATGCCCTAAATGTTCAACCAATGACACAAACGCACTTATTGGATGCACAAGATTGGTTAAAAACCCTAATTGGATTAGAACAAGCCTAGGGAGGACGAAAATCACCTAATGTTCAACCAATGACACAAACGCACTTAATGGATGCACAAGATTGGTTAAAAAACCCTAATTGGATTAGAATAAGCCTACGGTGAACGAAAATGACCTAAATGATCAACCATTGACACAAACACACTTATTGGATGCACATGATTGGTTAAAAACCCTAATTGGATTGGAATAAGACTAGGGTGGGCAAAAATGACCTAAATGTTCAACCAATGACACAAACGCACTTATTGGATGCACAAGATTGGTCAAAAACCCTAATTGGATTAGAATAAGCCTTGGGAGGACGAATATGATCTAAATGTTCAACTTATGACACAAACCCCCTTATTAGATGCACAAGATTGGTTAAAACCCCTAATTTGATTAGAATAAGCCTAGGGTGGATGAAAATGACCTAAATGTTCAACCATTGACACAAACGCACTTATTGGATGCACATGATTGGTTCAAAACCTTAATTGAAATAGAAAAAGCCTATGGTGGACGAAAATGAACTAAATGTTCAACCAATGACACAATCGCACTTATTGGATGCACAAGATTGGTTAAAAACCCTAATTTGGATTAGAATAAGCCTAGGGATGACGAATATGATCTAAATGTTCAACTTATGACACAAACCCCCTTATTGGATGCACAAGATTGGTTAAAACCCCTAATTTGATTAGAATAAGCCTAGGATGGATGAAAATGACCTAAATGTTCAACCATTGACACAAACGCACTTATTGGATGCACATGATTGGTTAAAAACCTTAATTGAAATAGAAAAAGCCTATGGTGGACGAAAATGAACTAAATGTTCAACCAATGACACAATCACACTTATTGGATGCACAAGATTGGTTAAAAACCCTAATTGGATTAGAATAAGCCTAGGGAGGACGAAAATGACCTTAATGTTCAACCAATGACACAAACGCACTTATTAAATGAACAAGATTGGTTAAAAAATCCTAATTGGATTAGAATAACTCTAGTGAGGACGTAAATGACCTAAATGTTCAACCAATGAAACAAACGCACTTATTGGATGCACAAGATTGGTTAAAAACCCTAATTGGATTAGAATAAGCCTATGGAAAACGAAAAATGACCTAAATGTTCAACCAATGACACAAACGCACATATTGGATGCACAAGATTGGTTAAAAACTCTAATAGGATTAGAATAAGCCTAGGGTGGACTAAAATGACCTAAATGTTCAACCAATGACACAAACGCACTTATTGGATGCACAAGATTGGTTAAAAACCCTAATTGGATTAGAACAAGCCTAGGGAGGACGAAAATCACCTAAATGTTCAACCAATGACACAAACGCACTTAATGGATGCACATGATTGGTTTAAAACCCTAATTGGATTAGAACAAGCCTAGGGAGGACGAAAATCACCTAAATGTTCAACCAATGACACAAACGCACTTAATGGATGCACATGATTGGTTTAAAACCCTAATTGGATTGGAATAAGCCTAGGGTGGGCAAAAATGACCTAAATGTTCAACCAATGACACAAACGCACTTATTGGATGCACGAGAATGGTCAAAAACCCTAATTGGATTAGAATAAGCCTTGGGGGGAAAAATATGATCTAAATGTTTAACTTATGACACAAACCCCCTTATTGGATGCACAAGATTGGTTAAAACCCCTAATTTGATTAGAATAAGCCTAGGGTGGATGAAAATGACCTAAATGTTCAACCATTGACACAAACGCACTTATTGGATGCACATGATTAGTTAAAAACCTTAATTGATATAGAAAAAGCCTATGGTGGACGAAAATGAACTAAATGTTCAACCAATGACACAATCGCACTTATTGGATGCACAAGATTGGTTAAAAACCCTAATTTGGATTAGAATAAGCCTAGGGATGACGAATATGATCTAAATGTTCAACTTATGACACAAACCCCCTTATTGGATGCACAAGATTGGTTAAAACCCCTAATTTGATTAGAATAAGCCTAGGGTGGATGAAAATGACCTAAATGTTCAACCATTGACACAAACGCACTTATTGGATGCACATGATTGGTTAAAAACCTTAATTGAAATAGAAAAAGCCTATGGTGGACGAAAATGAACTAAATGTTCAACCAATGACACAATCACACTTATTGGATGCACAAGATTGGTTAAAAACCCTAATTGGATTAGATTAAGCCTAGGGATGACGAAAATGACCTAAATGTTCAACCAATGACACAAACGCACTTATTGGATGGACAGGGTTAGTTAGAAACCCTAATTGGATTAGAATAAGCCTAGGGTGGACAATAATGACCTAAATGTTAAACCAACGACACAAATGCACTTATTGGATGCACAAGATTGGTTAAAAACCCTAATTGGATTAGAATAAGCCTAGGGAGGACGAAAATGACCTTAATGTTCAACCAATGACACAAACGCACTTATTAAATGAACAAGATTGGTTAAAAAATCCTAATTGGATTAGAATAACTCTAGGGAGGACGTAAATGACCTAAATGTTCAACCAATGAAACAAACGCACTTATTGGATGCACAAGATTGGTTAAAAACCCTAATTGGATTAGAATAAGCCTATGGAAAACGAAAATGACCTAAATGTTCAACCAATGACACAAACGCACATATTGAATGCACAAGATTGGTTAAAAACTCTAATAGGATTAGAATAAGCCTAGGGTGGACTAAAATGACCTAAATGTTCAACCAATGACACAAACGCACTTATTGGATGCACAAGATTGGTTAAAAACCCAAATTGGATTAGAACAAGCCTAGGGAGGACGAAAATCACCTAAATGTTCAACCAATGACACAAACGCACTTAATGGATGCACATGATTGGTTAAAAACCTTAATTGGATTGGAATAAGCCTAGGGTGGGCAAAAATGACCTAAATGTTCAACCAATGACACAAACGCACTTATTGGATGCACGAGATTGGTCAAAAACCCTAATTTGGATTAGAATAAGCCTAGGGATGACGAATATGATCTAAATGTTCAACTTATGACACAAACCCCCTTATTGGATGCACAAGATTGGTTAAAACCCCTAATTTGATTAGAATAAGCCTAGGGTGGATGAAAATGACCTAAATGTTCAACCATTGACACAAACGCACTTATTGGATGCACATGATTGGTTAAAAACCTTAATTGAAATAGAAAAAGCCTAGGGTGGACGAAAATGAACTAAATGTTCAACCAATGACACAATCACACTTATTGGATGCACAAGATTGGTTAAAAACCCTAATTGGATTAGAATAAGCCTAGGGATGACGAAAATGACCTAAATGTTCAACCAATGACACAAACGCACTTATTGGATGGACAGGGTTAGTTAGAAACCCTAATTGGATTAGAATAAGCCTAGGGTGGACAATAATGACCTAAATGTTAAACCAATGACACAAATGCACTTATTGGATGCACAAGATTGGTTAAAAACCCTAATTGGATTAGAATCAGCCTAGGGAGGACGAAAATGACCTTAATGTTCAACCAATGACACAAACGCACTTATTAAATGAACAAGATTGGTTAAAAAATCCTAATTGGATTAGAATAACTCTAGGGAGGACGTAAATGACCTAAATGTTCAACCAATGAAACAAACGCACTTATTGGATGCACAAGATTGGTTAAAAACCCTAATTGGATTAGAATAAGCCTATGGAAAACGAAAAATGACCTAAATGTTCAACCAATGACACAAACGCACATATTGGATGCACAAGATTGGTTAAAAACTCTAATAGGATTAGAATAAGCCTAGGGTGGACTAAAATGACCTAAATGTTCAACCAATGACACAAACGCACTTATTGGATGCACAAGATTGGTCAAAAACCCTAATTGGATTAGAATAAGCCTTGGGAGGACGAATATGATCTAAATGTTAACCTTATGACACAAACCCCCTTATTGGATGCACAAGATTGGTTAACACCCCTAATTTGATTAGAATAAGCCTAGGGTGGATGAAAATGACCTAAATGTTCAACCATTGACACAAACGCACTTATTGGATGCACATGATTGGTTAAAAACCTTAATTGAAATAGAAAAAGCCTATGGTGGACGAAAATGAACTAAATGTTCAACCAATGACACAATCACACTTATTGGATGCACAAGATTGGTTAAAAACCCTAATTGGATTAGAATAAGCCTAGGGAGGACGAAAATGACCTAAATGTTCAACCAATGACACAAACGCACTTATTGGATGGACAGGGTTAGTTAGAAACCCTAATTGGATTAGAATAAGCCTAGGGTGGACAATAATGACCTAAATGTTAAACCAATGACACAAATGCACTTATTGGATGCACAAGATTGGTTAAAAACCCTAATTGGATTAGAATAAGCCTAGGGAGGACGAAAATGACCTTAATGTTCAACCAATGACACAAACGCACTTATTAAATGAACAAGATTGGTTAAAAAATCCTAATTGGATTAGAATAACTCTAGGGAGGACGTAAATGACCTAAATGTTCAACCAATGAAACAAACGCACTTATTGGATGCACAAGATTGGTTAAAAACCCTAATTGGATTAGAATAAGCCTATGGAAAACGAAAATGACCTAAATGTTCAACCAATGACACAAACGCACATATTGAATGCACAAGATTGGTTAAAAACTCTAATAGGATTAGAATAAGCCTAGGGTGGACTAAAATGACCTAAATGTTCAACCAATGACACAAACGCACTTATTGGATGCACAAGATTGGTTAAAAACCCAAATTGGATTAGAACAAGCCTAGGGAGGACGAAAATCACCTAAATGTTCAACCAATGACACAAACGCACTTAATGGATGCACATGATTGGTTAAAAACCTTAATTGGATTGGAATAAGCCTAGGGTGGGCAAAAATGACCTAAATGTTCAACCAATGACACAAACGCACTTATTGGATGCACGAGATTGGTCAAAAACCCTAATTTGGATTAGAATAAGCCTAGGGATGACGAATATGATCTAAATGTTCAACTTATGACACAAACCCCCTTATTGGATGCACAAGATTGGTTAAAACCCCTAATTTGATTAGAATAAGCCTAGGGTGGATGAAAATGACCTAAATGTTCAACCATTGACACAAACGCACTTATTGGATGCACATGATTGGTTCAAAACCTTAATTGAAATAGAAAAAGCCTATGGTGGACGAAAATGAACTAAATGTTCAACCAATGACACAATCGCACTTATTGGATGCACAAGATTGGTTAAAAACCCTAATTTGGATTAGAATAAGCCTAGGGATGACGAATATGATCTAAATGTTCAACTTATGACACAAACCCCCTTATTGGATGCACAAGATTGGTTAAAACCCCTAATTTGATTAGAATAAGCCTAGGGTGGATAAAAATGACCTAAATGTTCAACCATTGACACAAACGCACTTATTGGATGCACATGATTGGTTAAAAACCTTAATTGAAATAGAAAAAGCCTATGGTGGACGAAAATGAACTAAATGTTCAACCAATGACACAATCACACTTATTGGATGCACAAGATTGGTTAAAAACCCTAATTGGATTAGAATAAGCCTAGGGATGACGAAAATGACCTAAATGTTCAACCAATGACACAAACGCACTTATTGGATGGACAGGGTTAGTTAGAAACCCTAATTGGATTAGAATAAGCCTAGGGTGGACAATAATGACCTAAATGTTAAACCAATGACACAAATGCACTTATTGGATGCACAAGATTGGTTAAAAACCCTAATTGGATTAGAATAAGCCTAGGGAGGACGAAAATGACCTTAATGTTCAACCAATGACACAAACGCACTTATTAAATGAACAAGATTGGTTAAAAAATCCTAATTGGATTAGAATAACTCTAGTGAGGACGTAAATGACCTAAATGTTCAACCAATGAAACAAACGCACTTATTGGATGCACAAGATTGGTTAAAAACCCTAATTGGATTAGAATAAGCCTATGGAAAACGAAAAATGACCTAAATGTTCAACCAATGACACAAACGCACATATTGGATGCACAAGATTGGTTAAAAACTCTAATAGGATTAGAATAAGCCTAGGGTGGACTAAAATGACCTAAATGTTCAACCAATGACACAAACGCACTTATTGGATGCACAAGATTGGTTAAAAACCCTAATTGGATTAGAACAAGCCTAGGGAGGACGAAAATCACCTAAATGTTCAACCAATGACACAAACGCACTTAATGGATGCACATGATTGGTTAAAAACCCTAATTGGATTGGAATAAGCCTAGGGTGGGCAAAAATGACCTAAATGTTCAACCAATGACAAAAACGCACTTATTGGATGCACGAGATTGGTCAAAAACCCTAATTGGATTAGAATAAGCCTTGGGAGGAAAAATATGATCTAAATGTTCAACTTATGACACAAACCCCCTTATTGGATGCACAAGATTGGTTAAAACCTCTAATTTGATTAGAATAAGCCTAGGGTGGATGAAAATGACCTAAATGTTCAACCATTGACACAAACGCACTTATTGGATGCACATGATTGGTTAAAAACCTTAATTGATATAGAAAAAGCCTATGGTGGACGAAAATGAACTAAATGTTCAACCAATGACACAATCGCACTTATTGGATGCACAAGATTGGTTAAAAACCCTAAATGGATTAGAATAAGCCTAGGGATGACGAAAATGACCTAAATGTTCAACCAATGACACAAACGCACTTATTGGATGGACAGTGTTGGTTAGAAACCCTAATTGGATTAGAATAAGCCTAGGGTGGACAATAATGACCTAAATGTTAAACCAATGACACAAATGCACTTATTGGATGCACAAGATTGGTTAAAAACCCTAATTGGATTAGAATAAGCCTTGGGAGGACGAAAATGACCTTAATGTTCAACCATAGACACAAACGCATTTATTAAATGAACAAGATTGGTTAAAAAATCCTAATTGGATTAGAATAAGCCTAGGGAGGACGTAAATGACCTAAATGTTCAACCAATGACACAAACGCACTTATTGGATGCACAAGATTGGTTAAAAACCCTAATTGGATTAGAATAAGCCTATGGAAAACGAAAATGACCTAAATGTTCAACCAATGACACAAACGCACATATTGGATGCACACGATTGGTTAAAAACTCTAATAGGATTAGAATAAGCCTAGGGTGGACTAAAATTCCCTAAATGTTCAACCAATGACACAAACGCACTTATTGGATGCACAAGATTGGTTAAAAACCCTAATTGGATTAGAACAAGCCTAGGGAGGACGAAAATCACCTAAATGTTCAACCAATGACACAAACGCACTTAATGGATGCACAAGATTGGTTAAAAAACCCTAATTGGATTAGAATAAGCCTACGGTGAACGAAAATGACCTAAATGATCAACCATTGACACAAACACACTTATTGGATGCACATGATTGGTTAAAAACCCTAATTGGATTGGAATAAGACTAGGGTGGGCAAAAATGACCTAAATGTTCAACCAATGACACAAACGCACTTATTGGATGCACAAGATTGGTCAAAAACCCTAATTGGATTAGAATAAGCCTTGGGAGGACGAATATGATCTAAATGTTCAACTTATGACACAAACCCCCTTATTAGATGCACAAGATTGGTTAAAACCCCTAATTTGATTAGAATAAGCCTAGGGTGGATGAAAATGACCTAAATGTTCAACCATTGACACAAACGCACTTATTGGATGCACATGATTGGTTCAAAACCTTAATTGAAATAGAAAAAGCCTATGGTGGACGAAAATGAACTAAATGTTCAACCAATGACACAATCGCACTTATTGGATGCACAAGATTGGTTAAAAACCCTAATTTGGATTAGAATAAGCCTAGGGATGACGAATATGATCTAAATGTTCAACTTATGACACAAACCCCCTTATTGGATGCACAAGATTGGTTAAAACCCCTAATTTGATTAGAATAAGCCTAGGGTGGATGAAAATGACCTAAATGTTCAACCATTGACACAAACGCACTTATTGGATGCACATGATTGGTTAAAAACCTTAATTGAAATAGAAAAAGCCTATGGTGGACGAAAATGAACTAAATGTTCAACCAATGACACAATCACACTTATTGGATGCACAAGATTGGTTAAAAACCCTAATTGGATTAGATTAAGCCTAGGGATGACGAAAATGACCTAAATGTTCAACCAATGACACAAACGCACTTATTGGATGGACAGGGTTAGTTAGAAACCCTAATTGGATTAGAATAAGCCTAGGGTGGACAATAATGACCTAAATGTTAAACCAACGACACAAATGCACTTATTGGATGCACAAGATTGGTTAAAAACCCTAATTGGATTAGAATAAGCCTAGGGAGAACGAAAATGACCTTAATGTTCAACCAATGACACAAACGCACTTATTAAATGAACAAGATTGGTTAAAAAATCCTAATTGGATTAGAATAACTCTAGGGAGGACGTAAATGACCTAAATGTTCAACCAATGAAACAAACGCACTTATTGGATGCACAAGATTGGTTAAAAACCCTAATTGGATTAGAATAAGCCTATGGAAAACGAAAATGACCTAAATGTTCAACCAATGACACAAACGCACATATTGAATGCACAAGATTGGTTAAAAACTCTAATAGGATTAGAATAAGCCTAGGGTGGACTAAAATGACCTAAATGTTCAACCAATGACACAAACGCACTTATTGGATGCACAAGATTGGTTAAAAACCCAAATTGGATTAGAACAAGCCTAGGGAGGACGAAAATCACCTAAATGTTCAACCAATGACACAAACGCACTTAATGGATGCACATGATTGGTTAAAAACCTTAATTGGATTGGAATAAGCCTAGGGTGGGCAAAAATGACCTAAATGTTCAACCAATGACACAAACGCACTTATTGGATGCACGAGATTGGTCAAAAACCCTAATTTGGATTAGAATAAGCCTAGGGATGACGAATATGATCTAAATGTTCAACTTATGACACAAACCCCCTTATTGGATGCACAAGATTGGTTAAAACCCCTAATTTGATTAGAATAAGCCTAGGGTGGATGAAAATGACCTAAATGTTCAACCATTGACACAAACGCACTTATTGGATGCACATGATTGGTTAAAAACCTTAATTGAAATAGAAAAAGCCTAGGGTGGACGAAAATGAACTAAATGTTCAACCAATGACACAATCACACTTATTGGATGCACAAGATTGGTTAAAAACCCTAATTGGATTAGAATAAGCCTAGGGATGACGAAAATGACCTAAATGTTCAACCAATGACACAAACGCACTTATTGGATGGACAGGGTTAGTTAGAAACCCTAATTGGATTAGAATAAGCCTAGGGTGGACAATAATGACCTAAATGTTAAACCAATGACACAAATGCACTTATTGGATGCACAAGATTGGTTAAAAACCCTAATTGGATTAGAATCAGCCTAGGGAGGACGAAAATGACCTTAATGTTCAACCAATGACACAAACGCACTTATTAAATGAACAAGATTGGTTAAAAAATCCTAATTGGATTAGAATAACTCTAGGGAGGACGTAAATGACCTAAATGTTCAACCAATGAAACAAACGCACTTATTGGATGCACAAGATTGGTTAAAAACCCTAATTGGATTAGAATAAGCCTATGGAAAACGAAAAATGACCTAAATGTTCAACCAATGACACAAACGCACATATTGGATGCACAAGATTGGTTAAAAACTCTAATAGGATTAGAATAAGCCTAGGGTGGACTAAAATGACCTAAATGTTCAACCAATGACACAAACGCACTTATTGGATGCACAAGATTGGTTAAAAACCCTAATTGGATTAGAACAAGCCTAGGGAGGACGAAAATCACCTAAATGTTCAACCAATGACACAAACGCACTTAATGGATGCACATGATTGGTTAAAAACCCTAATTGGATTGGAATAAGCCTAGGGTGGGCAAAAATGACCTAAATTTTCAACCAATGACACAAACGCACTTATTGGATGCACGAGATTGGTCAAAAACCCTAATTGGATTAGAATAAGCCTTGGGAGGAAAAATATGATCTAAATGTTCAACTTATGACACAAACCCCCTTATTGGATGCACAAGATTGGTTAAAACCCCTAATTTGATTAGAATAAGCCTAGGGTGGATGAAAATGACCTAAATGTTCAACCATTGACACAAACGCACTTATTGGATGCACATGATTGGTTAAAAACCTTAATTGAAATAGAAAAAGCCTATGGTGGACGAAAATGAACTAAATGTTCAACCAATGACACAATCACACTTATTGGATGCACAAGATTGGTTAAAAACCCTAATTGGATTAGAATAAGCCTAGGGTGGATGAAAATGACCTAAATGTTCAACCATTGACACAAACGCACTTATTGGATGCACATGATTGGTTCAAAACCTTAATTGAAATAGAAAAAGCCTATGGTGGACGAAAATGAACTAAATGTTCAACCAATGACACAATCGCACTTATTGGATGCACAAGATTGGTTAAAAACCCTAATTTGGATTAGAATAAGCCTAGGGATGACGAATATGATCTAAATGTTCAACTTATGACACAAACCCCCTTATTGGATGCACAAGATTGGTTAAAACCCCTAATTTGATTAGAATAAGCCTAGGGTGGATGAAAATGACCTAAATGTTCAACCATTGACACAAACGCACTTATTGGATGCACATGATTGGTTAAAAACCTTAATTGAAATAGAAAAAGCCTATGGTGGACGAAAATGAACTAAATGTTCAACCAATGACACAATCACACTTATTGGATGCACAAGATTGGTTAAAAACCCTAATTGGATTAGATTAAGCCTAGGGATGACGAAAATGACCTAAATGTTCAACCAATGACACAAACGCACTTATTGGATGGACAGGGTTAGTTAGAAACCCTAATTGGATTAGAATAAGCCTAGGGTGGACAATAATGACCTAAATGTTAAACCAACGACACAAATGCACTTATTGGATGCACAAGATTGGTTAAAAACCCTAATTGGATTAGAATAAGCCTAGGGAGGACGAAAATGACCTTAATGTTCAACCAATGACACAAACGCACTTATTAAATGAACAAGATTGGTTAAAAAATCCTAATTGGATTAGAATAACTCTAGGGAGGACGTAAATGACCTAAATGTTCAACCAATGAAACAAACGCACTTATTGGATGCACAAGATTGGTTAAAAACCCTAATTGGATTAGAATAAGCCTATGGAAAACGAAAATGACCTAAATGTTCAACCAATGACACAAACGCACATATTGAATGCACAAGATTGGTTAAAAACTCTAATAGGATTAGAATAAGCCTAGGGTGGACTAAAATGACCTAAATGTTCAACCAATGACACAAACGCACTTATTGGATGCACAAGATTGGTTAAAAACCCAAATTGGATTAGAACAAGCCTAGGGAGGACGAAAATCACCTAAATGTTCAACCAATGACACAAACGCACTTAATGGATGCACATGATTGGTTAAAAACCTTAATTGGATTGGAATAAGCCTAGGGTGGGCAAAAATGACCTAAATGTTCAACCAATGACACAAACGCACTTATTGGATGCACGAGATTGGTCAAAAACCCTAATTTGGATTAGAATAAGCCTAGGGATGACGAATATGATCTAAATGTTCAACTTATGACACAAACCCCCTTATTGGATGCACAAGATTGGTTAAAACCCCTAATTTGATTAGAATAAGCCTAGGGTGGATGAAAATGACCTAAATGTTCAACCATTGACACAAACGCACTTATTGGATGCACATGATTGGTTAAAAACCTTAATTGAAATAGAAAAAGCCTAGGGTGGACGAAAATGAACTAAATGTTCAACCAATGACACAATCACACTTATTGGATGCACAAGATTGGTTAAAAACCCTAATTGGATTAGAATAAGCCTAGGGATGACGAAAATGACCTAAATGTTCAACCAATGACACAAACGCACTTATTGGATGGACAGGGTTAGTTAGAAACCCTAATTGGATTAGAATAAGCCTAGGGTGGACAATAATGACCTAAATGTTAAACCAATGACACAAATGCACTTATTGGATGCACAAGATTGGTTAAAAACCCTAATTGGATTAGAATCAGCCTAGGGAGGACGAAAATGACCTTAATGTTCAACCAATGACACAAACGCACTTATTAAATGAACAAGATTGGTTAAAAAATCCTAATTGGATTAGAATAACTCTAGGGAGGACGTAAATGACCTAAATGTTCAACCAATGAAACAAACGCACTTATTGGATGCACAAGATTGGTTAAAAACCCTAATTGGATTAGAATAAGCCTATGGAAAACGAAAATGACCTAAATGTTCAACCAATGACACAAACGCACATATTGGAAGCACAAGATTGGTTAAAAACTCTAATAGGATTAGAATAAGCCTAGGGTGGACTAAAATGACCTAAATGTTCAACCAATGACACAAACGCACTTATTGGATGCACAAGATTGGTTAAAAACCCTAATTGGATTAGAACAAGCCTAGGGAGGACGAAAATCACCTAAATGTTCAACCAATGACACAAACGCACTTATTAAATGAACAAGATTGGTTAAAAAATCCTAATTGGATTAGAATAACTCTAGGGAGGACGTAAATGACCTAAATGTTCAACCAATGAAACAAACGCACTTATTGGATGCACAAGATTGGTTAAAAACCCTAATTGGATTAGAATAAGCCTATGGAAAACGAAAATGACCTAAATGTTCAACCAATGACACAAACGCACATATTGGATGCACAAGATTGGTTAAAAACTCTAATAGGATTAGAATAAGCCTAGGGTGGACAATAATGACCTAAATGTTAAACCAATGACACAAATGCACTTATTGGATGCACAAGATTGGTTAAAAACCCTAATTGGATTAGAATAAGCCTAGGGAGGACGAAAATGACCTTAATGTTCAACCAATGACACAAACGCACTTATTAAATGAACAAGATTGGTTAAAAAATCCTAATTGGATTAGAATAACTCTAGGGAGGACGTAAATGACCTAAATGTTCAACCAATGAAACAAACGCACTTATTGGATGCACAAGATTGGTTAAAAACCCTAATTGGATTAGAATAAGCCTATGGGTGGGCAAAAATGACCTAAATGTTCAACCAATGACAAAAACGCACTTATTGGATGCACGAGATTGGTCAAAAACCCTAATTGGATTAGAATAAGCCTTGGGAGGAAAAATATGATCTAAATGTTCAACTTATGACACAAACCCCCTTATTGGATGCACAAGATTGGTTAAAACCCCTAATTTGATTAGAATAAGCCTAGGGTGGATGAAAATGACCTAAATGTTCAACCATTGACACAAACTCACTTATTGGATGCACATGATTGGTTAAAAACCTTAATTGATATAGAAAAAGCCTATGGTGGACGAAAATGAACTAAATGTTCAACCAATGACACAATCGCACTTATTGGATGCACAAGATTGGTTAAAAACCCTAAATGGATTAGAATAAGCCTAGGGATGACGAAAATGACCTAAATGTTCAACCAATGACACAAACGCACTTATTGGATGGACAGTGTTGGTTAGAAACCCTAATTGGATTAGAATAAGCCTAGGGTGGACAATAATGACCTAAATGTTAAACCAATGACACAAATGCACTTATTGGATGCACAAGATTGGTTAAAAACCCTAATTGGATTAGAATAAGCCTTGGGAGGACGAAAATGACCTTAATGTTCAACCATAGACACAAACGCATTTATTAAATGAACAAGATTGGTTAAAAAATCCTAATTGGATTAGAATAAGCCTAGGGAGGACGTAAATGACCTAAATGTTCAACCAATGACACAAACGCACTTATTGGATGCACAAGATTGGTTAAAAACCCTAATTGGATTAGAATAAGCCTATGGAAAACGAAAATGACCTAAATGTTCAACCAATGACACAAACGCACATATTGGATGCACACGATTGGTTAAAAACTCTAATAGGATTAGAATAAGCCTAGGGTGGACTAAAATTCCCTAAATGTTCAACCAATGACACAAACGCACTTATTGGATGCACAAGATTGGTTAAAAACCCTAATTGGATTAGAACAAGCCTAGGGAGGACGAAAATCACCTAAATGTTCAACCAATGACACAAACGCACTTAATGGATGCACAAGATTGGTTAAAAAACCCTAATTGGATTAGAATAAGCCTACGGTGAACGAAAATGACCTAAATGATCAACCATTGACACAAACACACTTATTGGATGCACATGATTGGTTAAAAACCCTAATTGGATTGGAATAAGACTAGGGTGGGCAAAAATGACCTAAATGTTCAACCAATGACACAAACGCACTTATTGGATGCACAAGATTGGTCAAAAACCCTAATTGGATTAGAATAAGCCTTGGGAGGACGAATATGATCTAAATGTTCAACTTATGACACAAACCCCCTTATTAGATGCACAAGATTGGTTAAAACCCCTAATTTGATTAGAATAAGCCTAGGGTGGATGAAAATGACCTAAATGTTCAACCATTGACACAAACGCACTTATTGGATGCACATGATTGGTTCAAAACCTTAATTGAAATAGAAAAAGCCTATGGTGGACGAAAATGAACTAAATGTTCAACCAATGACACAATCGCACTTATTGGATGCACAAGATTGGTTAAAAACCCTAATTTGGATTAGAATAAGCCTAGGGATGACGAATATGATCTAAATGTTCAACTTATGACACAAACCCCCTTATTGGATGCACAAGATTGGTTAAAACCCCTAATTTGATTAGAATAAGCCTAGGGTGGATAAAAATGACCTAAATGTTCAACCATTGACACAAACGCACTTATTGGATGCACATGATTGGTTAAAAACCTTAATTGAAATAGAAAAAGCCTATGGTGGACGAAAATGAACTAAATGTTCAACCAATGACACAATCACACTTATTGGATGCACAAGATTGGTTAAAAACCCTAATTGGATTAGAATAAGCCTAGGGATGACGAAAATGACCTAAATGTTCAACCAATGACACAAACGCACTTATTGGATGGACAGGGTTAGTTAGAAACCCTAATTGGATTAGAATAAGCCTAGGGTGGACAATAATGACCTAAATGTTAAACCAACGACACAAATGCACTTATTGGATGCACAAGATTGGTTAAAAACCCTAATTGGATTAGAATAAGCCTAGGGAGGACGAAAATGACCTTAATGTTCAACCAATGACACAAACGCACTTATTAAATGAACAAGATTGGTTAAAAAATCCTAATTGGATTAGAATAACTCTAGGGAGGACGTAAATGACCTAAATGTTCAACCAATGAAACAAACGCACTTATTGGATGCACAAGATTGGTTAAAAACCCTAATTGGATTAGAATAAGCCTATGGAAAACGAAAATGACCTAAATGTTCAACCAATGACACAAACGCACATATTGAATGCACAAGATTGGTTAAAAACTCTAATAGGATTAGAATAAGCCTAGGGTGGACTAAAATGACCTAAATGTTCAACCAATGACACAAACGCACTTATTGGATGCACAAGATTGGTTAAAAACCCTAATTGGATTAGAACAAGCCTAGGGAGGACGAAAATCACCTAAATGTTCAACCAATGACACAAACGCACTTATTAAATGAACAAGATTGGTTAAAAAATCCTAATTGGATTAGAATAACTCTAGGGAGGACGTAAATGACCTAAATGTTCAACCAATGAAACAAACGCACTTATTGGATGCACAAGATTGGTTAAAAACCCTAATTGGATTAGAATAAGCCTATGGAAAACGAAAATGACCTAAATGTTCAACCAATGACACAAACGCACATATTGGATGCACAAGATTGGTTAAAAACTCTAATAGGATTAGAATAAGCCTAGGGTGGACTAAAATGACCTAAATGTTCAACCAATGACACAAACGCACTTATTGGATGCACAAGATTGGTTAAAAACCCTAATTGGATTAGATTAAGCCTAGGGAGGACGAAAATCACCTAAATGTTCAACCAATGACACAAACGCACTTAATGGATGCACATGATTGGTTAAAAAGCCTAATTGGATTGGAATAAGCCTAGGGTGGGCAAAAATGACCTAAATGTTCAACCAATGACACAAACGCACTTATTGGATGCACAAGATTGGTCAAAAACCCTAATTGGATTAGAATAAGCCTTGGGAGGAAGAATATGATCTAAATGTTCAACTTATGACACAAACCCCCTTATTGGCTGCACAAGATTGGTTAAAACCCGTAATTTGATTAGAATAAGCCTAGGGTGGATGAAAATGACCTAAATGTTCAACCATTGACACAAACGCACTTATTGGATGCACATGATTGGTTAAAAACCTTAATTGAAATAGAAAAAGCCTATGGTGGACGAAAATGAACTAAATGTTCAACCAATGACACAATCACACTTATTGGATGCACAAGATTGGTTAAAAACCCTAATTGGATTAGAATAAGCCTAGGGATGACGAAAATGACCTAAATGTTCAACCAATGACACAAACGCACTTATTGGATGGACAGGGTTAGTTAGAAACCCTAATTGGATTAGAATAAGCCTAGGGTGGACAATAATGACCTAAATGTTAAACCAATGACACAAATGCACTTATTGGATGCACAAGATTGGTTAAAAACCCTAATTGGATTAGAATCAGCCTAGGGAGGACGAAAATGACCTTAATGTTCAACCAATGACACAAACGCACTTATTAAATGAACAAGATTGGTTAAAAAATCCTAATTGGATTAGAATAACTCTAGGGAGGACGTAAATGACCTAAATGTTCAACCAATGAAACAAACGCACTTATTGGATGCACAAGATTGGTTAAAAACCCTAATTGGATTAGAATAAGCCTATGGAAAACGAAAATGACCTAAATGTTCAACCAATGACACAAACGCACATATTGAATGCACAAGATTGGTTAAAAACTCTAATAGGATTAGAATAAGCCTAGGGTGGACTAAAATGACCTAAATGTTCAACCAATGACACAAACGCACTTATTGGATGCACAAGATTGGTTAAAAACCCTAATTGGATTAGAACAAGCCTAGGGAGGACGAAAATCACCTAAATGTTCAACCAATGACACAAACGCACTTAATGGATGCACATGATTGGTTAAAAACCCTAATTGGATTGGAATAAGCCTAGGGTGGGCAAAAATGACCTAAATGTTCAACCAATGACACAAACGCACTTATTGGATGCGCGAGATTGGTCAAAAACCCTAATTTGGATTAGAATAAGCCTAGGGATGACGAATATGATCTAAATGTTCAACTTATGACACAAACCCCCTTATTGGATGCACAAGATTGGTTAAAACCCCTAATTTGATTAGAATAAGCCTAGGGTGGATGAAAATGACCTAAATGTTCAACCATTGACACAAACGCACTTATTGGATGCACATGATTGGTTCAAAACCTTAATTGAAATAGAAAAAGCCTATGGTGGACGAAAATGAACTAAATGTTCAACCAATGACACAATCGCACTTATTGGATGCACAAGATTGGTTAAAAACCCTAATTTGGATTAGAATAAGCCTAGGGATGACGAATATGATCTAAATGTTCAACTTATGACACAAACCCCCTTATTGGATGCACAAGATTGGTTAAAACCCCTAATTTGATTAGAATAAGCCTAGGGTGGATAAAAATGACCTAAATGTTCAACCATTGACACAAACGCACTTATTGGATGCACATGATTGGTTAAAAACCTTAATTGAAATAGAAAAAGCCTATGGTGGACGAAAATGAACTAAATGTTCAACCAATGACACAATCACACTTATTGGATGCACAAGATTGGTTAAAAACCCTAATTGGATTAGAATAAGCCTAGGGATGACGAAAATGACCTAAATGTTCAACCAATGACACAAACGCACTTATTGGATGGACAGGGTTAGTTAGAAACCCTAATTGGATTAGAATAAGCCTAGGGTGGACAATAATGACCTAAATGTTAAACCAATGACACAAATGCACTTATTGGATGCACAAGATTGGTTAAAAACCCTAATTGGATTAGAATAAGCCTAGGGATGACGAAAATGACCTAAATGTTCAACCAATGACACAAACGCACTTATTGGATGGACACTGTTGGTTAGAAACCCTAATTGGATTAGAATAAGCCTAGGGTGGACAATAATGACCTAAATGTTAAACCAATGACACAAATGCACTTATTGGATGCACAAGATTGGTTAAAAACCCTAATTGGATTAGAATAAGCCTAGGGAGGACGAAAATGACCTTAATGTTCAACCATAGACACAAACGCATTTATTAAATGAACAAGATTGGTTAAAAAATCCTAATTGGATTAGAATAAGCCTAGGGAGGACGTAAATGACTTAAATGTTCAACCAATGACACAAACGCACTTATTGGATGCACAAGATTGGTTAAAAACCCTAATTGGATTAGAATAAGCCTATGGAAAACGAAAATGACCTAAATGTTCAACCAATGACACAAACGCACATATTGGATGCACACGATTGGTTAAAAACTCTAATAGGATTAGAATAAGCCTAGGGTGGACTAAAATTCCCTAAATGTTCAACCAATGACACAAACGCACTTATTGGATGCACAAGATTGGTTAAAAACCCTAATTGGATTAGAACAAGCCTAGGGAGGACGAAAATCACCTAAATGTTCAACCAATGACACAAACGCACTTAATGGATGCACAAGATTGGTTAAAAAACCCTAATTGGATTAGAATAAGCCTACGGTGAACGAAAATGAACTAAATGATCAACCATTGACACAAACACACTTATTGGATGCACATGATTGGTTAAAAACCCTAATTGGATTGGAATAAGACTAGGGTGGGCAAAAATGACCTAAATGTTCAACCAATGACACAAACGCACTTATTGGATGCACAAGATTGGTCAAAAACCCTAATTGGATTAGAATAAGCCTTACGAGGACGAATATGATCTAAATGTTCAACTTATGACACAAACCCCCTTATTGGATGCACAAGATTGGTTAAAACCCCTAATTTGATTAGAATAAGCCTAGGGTGGATGAAAATGACCTAAATGTTCAACCATTGACACAAACGCACTTATTGGATGCACATGATTGGTTAAAAACCTTAATTGAAATAGAAAAAGCCTAGGGTGGACGAAAATGAACTAAATGTTCAACCAATGACACAATCACACTTATTGGATGCACAAGATTGGTTAAAAACCCTAATTGGATTAGAATAAGCCTAGGGATGACGAAAATGACCTAAATGTTCAACCAATGACACAAACGCACTTATTGGATGGACAGGGTTAGTTAGAAACCCTAATTGGATTAGAATAAGCCTAGGGTGGACAATAATGACCTAAATGTTAAACCAATGACACAAATGCACTTATTGGATGCACAAGATTGGTTAAAAACCCTAATTGGATTAGAATCAGCCTAGGGAGGACGAAAATGACCTTAATGTTCAACCAATGACACAAACGCACTTATTAAATGAACAAGATTGGTTAAAAAATCCTAATTGGATTAGAATAACTCTAGGGAGGACGTAAATGACCTAAATGTTCAACCAATGAAACAAACGCACTTATTGGATGCACAAGATTGGTTAAAAACCCTAATTGGATTAGAATAAGCCTATGGAAAACGAAAAATGACCTAAATGTTCAACCAATGACACAAACGCACATATTGGATGCACAAGATTGGTTAAAAACTCTAATAGGATTAGAATAAGCCTAGGGTGGACTAAAATGACCTAAATGTTCAACCAATGACACAAACGCACTTATTGGATGCACAAGATTGGTTAAAAACCCTAATTGGATTAGAACAAGCCTAGGGAGGACGAAAATCACCTAAATGTTCAACCAATGACACAAACGCACTTAATGGATGCACATGATTGGTTAAAAACCCTAATTGGATTGGAATAAGCCTAGGGTGGGCAAAAATGACCTAAATGTTCAACCAATGACAAAAACGCACTTATTGGATGCACGAGATTGGTCAAAAACCCTAATTGGATTAGAATAAGCCTTGGGAGGAAAAATATGATCTAAATGTTCAACTTATGACACAAACCCCCTTATTGGATGCACAAGATTGGTTAAAACCTCTAATTTGATTAGAATAAGCCTAGGGTGGATGAAAATGACCTAAATGTTCAACCATTGACACAAACGCACTTATTGGATGCACATGATTGGTTAAAAACCTTAATTGATATAGAAAAAGCCTATGGTGGACGAAAATGAACTAAATGTTCAACCAATGACACAATCGCACTTATTGGATGCACAAGATTGGTTAAAAACCCTAAATGGATTAGAATAAGCCTAGGGATGACGAAAATGACCTAAATGTTCAACCAATGACACAAACGCACTTATTGGATGGACAGTGTTGGTTAGAAACCCTAATTGGATTAGAATAAGCCTAGGGTGGACAATAATGACCTAAATGTTAAACCAATGACACAAATGCACTTATTGGAAGCACAAGATTGGTTAAAAACCCTAATTGGATTAGAATAAGCCTTGGGAGGACGAAAATGACCTTAATGTTCAACCATAGACACAAACGCATTTATTAAATGAACAAGATTGGTTAAAAAATCCTAATTGGATTAGAATAAGCCTAGGGAGGACGTAAATGACCTAAATGTTCAACCAATGACACAAACGCACTTATTGGATGCACAAGATTGGTTAAAAACCCTAATTGGATTAGAATAAGCCTATGGAAAACGAAAATGACCTAAATGTTCAACCAATGACACAAACGCACATATTGGATGCACAAGATTGGTTAAAAACTCTAATAGGATTAGAATAAGTCTAGGGTGGACTAAAATGACCTAAATGTTCAACCAATGACACAAACGCACTTATTGGATGCACAAGATTGGTCAAAAACCCTAATTGGATTAGAATAAGCCTTGGGAGGACGAATATGATCTAAATGTTAACCTTATGACACAAACCCCCTTATTGGATGCACAAGATTGGTTAACACCCCTAATTTGATTAGAATAAGCCTAGGGTGGATGAAAATGACCTAAATGTTCAACCATTGACACAAACGCACTTATTGGATGCACATGATTGGTTAAAAACCTTAATTGAAATAGAAAAAGCCTATGGTGGACGAAAATGAACTAAATGTTCAACCAATGACACAATCACACTTATTGGATGCACAAGATTGGTTAAAAACCCTAATTGGATTAGAATAAGCCTAGGGATGACGAAAATGACCTAAATGTTCAACCAATGACACAAACGTACTTATTGGATGCACAAGATTGGTTAAAAACCCTAATTGGATTAGAATAAGCCTATGGAAAACGAAAATGACCTAAATGTTCAACCAATGACACAAACGCACATATTGGATGCACACGATTGGTTAAAAACTCTAATAGGATTAGAATAAGCCTAGGGTGGACTAAAATTCCCTAAATGTTCAACCAATGACACAAACGCACTTATTGGATGCACAAGATTGGTTAAAAACCCTAATTGGATTAGAACAAGCCTAGGGAGGACGAAAATCACCTAAATGTTCAACCAATGACACAAACGCACTTAATGGATGCACAAGATTGGTTAAAAAACCCTAATTGGATTAGAATAAGCCTACGGTGAACGAAAATGACCTAAATGATCAACCATTGACACAAACACACTTATTGGATGCACATGATTGGTTAAAAACCCTAATTGGATTGGAATAAGACTAGGGTGGGCAAAAATGACCTAAATGTTCAACCAATGACACAAACGCACTTATTGGATGCACAAGATTGGTCAAAAACCCTAATTGGATTAGAATAAGCCTTGGGAGGACGAATATGATCTAAATGTTCAACTTATGACACAAACCCCCTTATTAGATGCACAAGATTGGTTAAAACCCCTAATTTGATTAGAATAAGCCTAGGGTGGATGAAAATGACCTAAATGTTCAACCATTGACACAAACGCACTTATTGGATGCACATGATTGGTTCAAAACCTTAATTGAAATAGAAAAAGCCTATGGTGGACGAAAATGAACTAAATGTTCAACCAATGACACAATCGCACTTATTGGATGCACAAGATTGGTTAAAAACCCTAATTTGGATTAGAATAAGCCTAGGGATGACGAATATGATCTAAATGTTCAACTTATGACACAAACCCCCTTATTGGATGCACAAGATTGGTTAAAACCCCTAATTTGATTAGAATAAGCCTAGGGTGGATGAAAATGACCTAAATGTTCAACCATTGACACAAACGCACTTATTGGATGCACATGATTGGTTAAAAACCTTAATTGAAATAGAAAAAGCCTATGGTGGACGAAAATGAACTAAATGTTCAACCAATGACACAATCACACTTATTGGATGCACAAGATTGGTTAAAAACCCTAATTGGATTAGATTAAGCCTAGGGATGACGAAAATGACCTAAATGTTCAACCAATGACACAAACGCACTTATTGGATGGACAGGGTTAGTTAGAAACCCTAATTGGATTAGAATAAGCCTAGGGTGGACAATAATGACCTAAATGTTAAACCAACGACACAAATGCACTTATTGGATGCACAAGATTGGTTAAAAACCCTAATTGGATTAGAATAAGCCTAGGGAGGACGAAAATGACCTTAATGTTCAACCAATGACACAAACGCACTTATTAAATGAACAAGATTGGTTAAAAAATCCTAATTGGATTAGAATAACTCTAGGGAGGACGTAAATGACCTAAATGTTCAACCAATGAAACAAACGCACTTATTGGATGCACAAGATTGGTTAAAAACCCTAATTGGATTAGAATAAGCCTATGGAAAACGAAAATGACCTAAATGTTCAACCAATGACACAAACGCACATATTGAATGCACAAGATTGGTTAAAAACTCTAATAGGATTAGAATAAGCCTAGGGTGGACTAAAATGACCTAAATGTTCAACCAATGACACAAACGCACTTATTGGATGCACAAGATTGGTTAAAAACCCTAATTGGATTAGAACAAGCCTAGGGAGGACGAAAATCACCTAAATGTTCAACCAATGACACAAACGCACTTAATGGATGCACATGATTGGTTAAAAACCCTAATTGGATTGGAATAAGCCTAGGGTGGGCAATAATGACCTAAATGTTAAACCAATGACACAAATGCACTTATTGGATGCACAAGATTGGTTAAAAACCCTAATTGGATTAGAATAAGCCTAGGGAGGACGAAAATGACCTTAATGTTCAACCATAGACACAAACGCATTTATTAAATGAACAAGATTGGTTAAAAAATCCTAA
>JBBPBP010000004.1:47272240-47287037 GCA_037974735.1 Cicer chorassanicum | reverse complement strand
ACCTAAATGTTCAACCAATGACACAAACGCACTTAATGGATGCACATGATTGGTTAAAAACCCTAATTGGATTGGAATAAGCCTAGGGTGGGCAAAAATGACCTAAATGTTCAACCAATGACACAAACGCACTTATTGGATGCACGAGATTGGTCAAAAACCCTAATTGGATTAGAATATGCCTTGGGAGGAAAAATATGATCTAAATGTTCAACTTATGACACAAACCCCCATATTGGATGCACAAGATTGGTTAAAACCCCTAATTTGATTAGAATAAGCCTAGGGTGGATGAAAATGACCTAAATGTTCAACCATTGACACAAACGCACTTATTGGATGCACATGATTGGTTAAAAACCTTAATTGATATAGAAAAAGCCTATGGTGGACGAAAATGAACTAAATGTTCAACCAATGACACAATCGCACTTATTGGATGCACAAGATTGGTTAAAAACCCTAATTGGATTAGAATAAGCCTAGGGATGACGAAAATGACCTAAATGTTAAACCAATGACACAAATGCACTTATTGGATGCACAAGATTGGTTAAAAACCCTAATAGGATTAGAATAAGCCTATGGAAAACGAAAATGACCTAAATGTTCAACCAATGACACAAACGCATTTATTAAATGAACAAGATTGGTTAAAAAATCCTAATTGGATTAGAATAAGCCTAGGGAGGACGTAAATGACCTAAATGTTCAACCAATGAAACAAACGCACTTATTGGATGCACAAGATTGGTTAAAAACCCTAATTGGATTAGAATAAGCCTATGGAAAACGAAAATGACCTAAATGTTCAACCAATGACACAAACGCACATATTGAATGCACAAGATTGGTTAAAAACTCTAATAGGATTAGAATAAGCCTAGGGTGGACTAAAATGACCTAAATGTTCAACCAATGACACAAACGCACTTATTGGATGCACAAGATTGGTTAAAAACCCAAATTGGATTAGAACAAGCCTAGGGAGGACGAAAATCACCTAAATGTTCAACCAATGACACAAACGCACTTAATGGATGCACATGATTGGTTAAAAACCCTAATTGGATTGGAATAAGCCTAGGGTGGGCAAAAATGACCTAAATGTTCAACCAATGACACAAACGCACTTATTGGATGCACGAGATTGGTCAAAAACCCTAATTGGATTAGAATAAACCTTGGGAGGAAAAATATGATCTAAATGTTTAACTTATGACACAAAACCCCTTATTGGATGCACAAGATTGGTTAAAACCCCTAATTTGATTAGAATAAGCCTAGGGTGGATGAAAATGACCTAAATGTTCAACCATTGACACAAACGTACTTATTGGATGCACATGATTAGTTAAAAACCTTAATTGATATAGAAAAAGCCTATGGTGGACGAAAATGAACTAAATCTTCAACCAATGACACAATCGCACTTATTGGATGCACAAGATTGGTTAAAAACCCTAATTGGATTAGAATAAGCCTAGGGATGACGAAAATGACCTAAATATTCAACCAATGACACAAACGCACTTATTGGATGGACAGGGTTGGTTAGAAACCCTAATTGGATTAGAATAAGCCTTGAGTGGACAATAATGACCTAAATGTTAAACCAATGACACAAATGTACTTATTGGATGCACAAGATTGGTTAAAAACCCTAATTGGATTAGAATAAGCCTAGGGAGGACGAAAATGACCTTATTCAACCAATGACACAAACGCATTTATTAAATGAACAAGATTGGTTAAAAAATCCTAATTGGATTAGAATAAGCCTAGGGAGGACGTAAATGACCTAAATGTTCAACCAATGACACAAACGCACTTATTGGATGCAGACGATTGGTTAAAAACCCTAATTGGATTAGAATAAGCCTATGGAAAACGAAAATGACCTAAATGTTCAACCAATGACACAAACGCACATATTGGATGCACAAGATTGGTTAAAAACTCTAATAGGATTAGAATAAGCCTAGGGTGGACTAAAATGACCTAAATGTTCAACCAATGACACAAATGCACTTATTGGATGCACAAGATTGGTCAAAAACCCTAATTGGATTAGAATAAGCCTTGGGAGGACGAATATGATCTAAATGTTCAACTTATGACACAAACCCCCTTATTGGATGCACAAGATTGGTTAAAACCCCTAGTTTGATTAGAATAAGCCTAGGGTGGATGAAAATGACCTAAATGTTCAACCATTGACACAAACGCACTTATTGGATGCACAAGATCCGTTAAAAACCCTAATTGGATTAGAATAAGCCTATGGAAAACGAAAATGACCTACATGTTCAACCAATGACACAAACGCACATATTGGATGCACAAGATTGGTTAAAAACTCTAATAGGATTAGAATAAGCCTAGGGTGGACTAAAATGACCTAAATGTTCAACCAATGACACAAACGCACTTATTGGATGCACAAGATTGGTTAAAAACCCTAATTGGATTAGAACAAGCCTAGGGAGGACGAAAATCACCTAAATGTTCAACCAATGACACAAACGCACTTAATGGATGCACATGATTGGTTAAAAACCCTAATTGGATTGGAATAAGCCTAGGGTGGGCAAAAATGACCTAAATGTTCAACCAATAAAACAAACGCACTGATTGGATGCACTAGATTGGTCAAAAACCCTAATTGGATTAGAATAAGCCTTGGGAGGAAAAATATGATCTAAATGTTTAACTTATGACACAAACCCCCTTATTGGATGCACAAGATTGGTTAAAACCCCTAATTTGATTAGAATAAGCCTAGGGTGGATGAAAATGACCTAAATGTTCAACCATTGACACAAACACACTTATTGGATGCACATGATTAGTTAAAAACCTTAATTGATATAGAAAAAGCCTATGGTGGACGAAAATGAACTAAATCTTCAACCAATGACACAATCGCACTTATTGGATGCACAAGATTGGTTAAAAACCCTAATTGGATTAGAATAAGCCTAGGGATGACGAAAATGACCTAAATATTCAACCAATGACACAAACGCACTTATTGGATGGACAGGGTTGGTTAGAAACCCTAATTGGATTAGAATAAGCCTAGGGTGGACAATAATGACCTAAATGTTAAACCAATGACACAAATGTACTTATTGGATGCACAAGATTGGTTAAAAACCCTAATTGGATTAGAATAAGCCTAGGGAGGACGAAAATGAACTTATTCAACCAATGACACAAACGCATTTATTAAATGAACAAGATTGGTTAAAAAATCCTAATTGGATTAGAATAAGCCTAGGGAGGACGTAAATGACCTAAATGTTCAACCAATGACACAAACGCACTTATTGGATGCAGACGATTGGTTAAAAACCCTAATTGGATTAGAATAAGCCTATGGAAAACGAAAATGACCTAAATGTTCAACCAATGACACAAACGCACATATTGGATGCACAAGATTGGTTAAAAACTCTAATAGGATTAGAATATGCCTAGGGTGGGCAAAAATGACCTAAATGTTCAACCAATGACACAAACGCACTTATTGGATGCACAAGATTGGTCAAAAACCCTAATTGGATTAGAATAAGCCTTGGGAGGACGAATATGATCTAAATGTTCAACTTACGACACAAACCCCCTTATTGGATGCACAAGATTGGTTAAAACCCCTAGTTTGATTAGAATAAGCCTAGGGTGGATGAAAATGACCTAAATGTTCAACCATTGACACAAACGCACTTATTGGATGCACAAGATTGGTTAAAAACGTTAATTAGATTAGAATAAGCCTATGGAAAACGAAAATGACCTAAATGTTCAACCAATGACACAAACGCACATATTGGATGCACAAGATTGGTTAAAAACTCTAATAGGATTAGAATAAGCCTAGGGTGGACTAAAATGACCTAAATGTTCAACCAATGACACAAACGCACTTATTGGATGCACAAGATTGGTTAAAAACCCTAATTGGATTAGAACAAGCCTACGGAGGACGAAAATCACCTAAATGTTCAACCAATGACACAAACGCACTTAATGGATGCACATGATTGGTTAAAAAGCCTAATTGGATTGGAATAAGCCTAGGGTGGGCAAAAATGACCTAAATGTTCAACCAATGACACAAACGCACTTATTGGATGCACAAGATTGGTTAAAACCCCTAATTTGATTAGAATAAGCCTAGGGTGGATGAAAATGACCTAAATGTTCAACCATTGACACAAATGCACTTATTGGATGCACATGATTGGTTAAAAACCTTAATTGAAATAGAAAAAGCCTATGGTGGACGAAAATGAACTAAATTTTCAACCAATGACACAATCTCACTTATTGGATGCACAAGATTGGTTAAAAACCCTAATTGGATTAGAATAAGCCTAAGGATGACGAAAATGACCTAAATGTTCAACCAATGACACAAAGGCACTTATTGGATGCACAGGGTTGGTTAGAAACCCTAATTGGATTAGATTAAGCCAAGGTGGACAATAATGACCTAAATGTTAAACCAATGACACAAATGCACTTATTGGATGCACAAGATTGGTTAAAAACCCTAATTGGATTAGAATAAGCCTTGGGAGGACGAAAATGACCTTAATGTTCAACCAATGACACAAACGCATTTATTAAATGAACAATATTGGTTAAAAACTCTAATAGGATTAGAATAAGCCTAGGGTGGACTAAAATGACCTAAATGTTCAACCAATGACACAAATGCACTTATTGGATGCACAAGATTGGTCAAAAACCCTAATTGGATTAGAATAAGCCTTGGGAGGACGAATATGATCTAAATATTCAACTTATGACACAAACCCCCTTATTGGATGCACAAGATTGGTTAAAACCCCTAATTTGATTAGAATAAGCCTAGGGTGGATGAAAATGACCTAAATGTTCAACCATTCACACAAACGCACTTATTGGATGCACATGATTGGTTAAAAACCTTAATTGAAATAGAAAAAGCTTATGGTGGACGAAAATGAACTAAATGTTCAACCAATGACACAATCGCACTTATTGGATGCACAAGATTGGTTAAAAACCCTAATTGGATTCGAATAAGCCTAGGGATGACGAAAATGACCTAAATGTTCAACCAATGACACATACGCACTTATTGGATGGACAGGATTGGTTAGAAACCCTAATTGGATTAGAATAAGCCTAGGGTGGACAATAATGACCTAAATGTTAAACCAATGACACAAATGCACTTATTGGATGCACAAGATTGGTTAAAAACCCTAATTGGATTAGAATAAGCCTATGGAGGACGAAAATGACCTTAATGTTCAACCAATGACACAAACGCTTTTATTAAATGAACAAGATTGGTTAAAAAATCCTAATTGGATTAGAATAAGCCTAGGGAGGACGTAAATAACCTAAATGTTCAACCAATGACACAAACGCACTTATTGGATGCACACGATTTGTTAAAAACCCTAATTGGATTAGAATAAGCCTATGGAAAACGAAAATGACCTAAATGTTCAACCAATGACACAAACGCACATATTGGTTAAAAACTCTAATAGGATTAGAATAAGCCTAGGGTGGACTAAAATGACCTAAATGTTCAACCAATGACACAAACGCACTTATTGGATGTACAAGATTGGTTAAAAACCCTAATTGGATTAGATTAAGGCTAGGGAGGACGAAAATCACCTAAATGTTCAACCAATGACACAAACGCACTTAATGGATGCACATGATTGGTTAAAAAGCCTAATTGGATTGGAATAAGCCTATGGAAAACGAAAATGACCTAAATGTTCAACCAATGACACATACGCACTTATTGGATGGACAGGATTGGTTAGAAACCCTAATTGGATTGGAATAAGCCTAGGGTGGGCAAAAATGACCTAAAGGTTCAACCAATGACACAAACGCACGTATTGGATGCACAAGATTGGTCAAAAACCCTAATTGGATTAGAATAAGCCTTGGGAGGACGAATATGATCTAAATGTTCAACTTATGACACAAACCCCCTTATTGGATGCACAAGATTGGTTAAAACCCCTAATTTGATTAGAATAAGCCTAGGGTGGATGAAAATGACCTAAATGTTCAACCATTGACACAAACGCACTTATTGGATGCACATGATTGGTTAAAAACCTTAATTGAAATACAAAAAGCCTATGGTGGACGAAAATGAACTAAATGTTCAACCAATGACACAATCGCACTTATTGGATGCACAAGATTGGTTAAAAACCTTAATTGGATTAGAATAAGCCTAGGGATGACGAAATTGACCTAAATGTTCAACCAATGACAGAAACGCACTTATTGGATGGACAGGGTTGGTTAGAAACCCTAATTGGATTAGAATAAGCCTAGGGTAGACAATAATGACCTAAATGTTAAACCAATGACACAAATGCACTTATTGGATGCACAAGATTTGTTAAAAACCCTAATTGGATTAGAATAAGCCTAGGGAGGACGTAAATGACCTAAATGTTCAACCAATGACACAAACGCACTTATTGGATGCACCCGATTGGTTAAAAACCCTAATTGGATTAGAATAAGCCTATGGAAAACGAAAATGACCTAAATGTTCAACCAATGACACAAACGCACATATTGGATGCACAAGATTGGTTAAAAACTCTAATAGGATTAGAATAAGTCTAGGGTGGACTAAAATGACCTAAATGTTCAACCAATGACACAAACGCACTTATTGGATGCACAAGATTGGTCAAAAACCCTAATTGGATTAGAATAAGCCTTGGGAGGACGAATATGATCTAAATGTTAACCTTATGACACAAACCCCCTTATTGGATGCACAAGATTGGTTAACACCCCTAATTTGATTAGAATAAGCCTAGGGTGGATGAAAATGACCTAAATGTTCAACCATTGACACAAACGCACTTATTGGATGCACATGATTGGTTAAAAACCTTAATTGAAATAGAAAAAGCCTATGGTGGACGAAAATGAACTAAATGTTCAACCAATGACACAATCACACTTATTGGATGCACAAGATTGGTTAAAAACCCTAATTGGATTAGAATAAGCCTAGGGATGACGAAAATGACCTAAATGTTCAACCAATGACACAAACGCACTTATTGGATGGACAGGGTTAGTTAGAAACCCTAATTGGATTAGAATAAGCCTAGGGTGGACAATAATGACCTAAATGTTAAACCAATGACACAAACGCACTTATTGGATGCACAAGATTGGTTAAAAACCCTAATTGGATTAGAATAAGCCTAGGGAGGACGAAAATGACCTTAATGTTCAACCAATGACACAAACGCACTTATTAAATGAACAAGATTGGTTAAAAAATCCTAATTGGATTAGAATAACTCTAGGGAGGACGTAAATGACCTAAATGTTCAACCAATGAAACAAACGCACTTATTGGATGCACAAGATTGGTTAAAAACCCTAATTGGATTAGAATAAGCCTATGGAAAACGAAAATGACCTAAATGTTCAACCAATGACACAAACGCACATATTGGATGCACAAGATTGGTTAAAAACTCTAATAGGATTAGAATAAGCCTAGGGTGGACTAAAATGACCTAAATGTTCAACCAATGAAACAAACGCACTTATTGGATGCACAAGATTGGTCAAAAACCCTAATTGGATTAGAATAAGCCTTGGGAGGACGAATATGATCTAAATGTTCAACTTATGATACAAACCCCCTTATTGGATGCACAAGATTGGTTAAAAACCCTAATTGGATTCGAATAAGCCTAGGGATGACGAAAATGACCTAAATGTTCAACCAATGACACATACGCACTTATTGGATGGACAGGATTGGTTAGAAACCCTAATTGGATTAGAATAAGCCTAGGGTGGACAATAATGACCTAAATGTTAAACCAATGACACAAATGCACTTATTGGATGCACAAGATTGGTTAACAACCCTAATTGGATTAGAATAAGCCTATGGAGGACGAAAATGACCTTAATGTTCAACCAATGACACAAACGCTTTTATTAAATGAACAAGATTGGTTAAAAAATCCTAATTGGATTAGAATAAGCCTAGGGAGGACGTAAATAACCTAAATGTTCAACCAATGACACAAACGCACTTATTGGATGCACACGATTTGTTAAAAACCCTAATTGGATTAGAATAAGCCTATGGAAAACGAAAATGACCTAAATGTTCAACCAATGACACAAACGCACACATGGTTAAAAACTCTAATAGGATTAGAATAAGCCTAGGGTGGACTAAAATGACCTAAATGTTCAACCAATGACACAAACGCACTTATTGGATGCACAAGATTGGTTAAAAACCCTAATTGGATTAGATTAAGGCTAGGGAGGACGAAAATCACCTAAATGTTCAACCAATGACACAAACGCACTTAATGGATGCACATGATTGGTTAAAAAGCCTAATTGGATTGGAATAAGCCTAGGGTGGGCAAAAATGACCTAAAGGTTCAACCAATGACACAAACGCACGTATTGGATGCACAAGATTGGTCAAAAACCCTAATTGGATTAGAATAAGCCTTGGGAGGACGAATATGATCTAAATGTTCAACTTATGACACAAACCCCCTTATTGGATGCACAAGATTGTAAAAAACCCCTAATTTGATTAGAATAAGCCTAGGGTGGATGAAAATGACCTAAATGTTCAACCATTGACACAAACGCACTTATTGGATGCACATGATTGGTTAAAAACCTTAATTGAAATACAAAAAGCCTATGGTGGACGAAAATGAACTAAATGTTCAACCAATGACACAATCGCACTTATTGGATGCACAAGATTGGTTAAAAACCCTAATTGGATTAGAATAAGCCTAGGGAGGACGTAAATGACCTAAATGTTCAACCAATGACACAAACGCACTTATTGGATGCACAAGATTGGTTAAAAACCCTAATTGGATTAGAATAAGCCTATGGAAAACGAAAATGACCTAAATGTTCAACCAATGACACAAACGCACTTATTGGATGCACATGATTGGTTAAAAACATTAATTGAAATAGAAAAAGCCTATGGTGGACGAAAATGAACTAAATGTTCAACCAATGACACAATCGCACTTATTGGATGCACAAGATTGGTTAAAAACCCTAATTGGATTCGAATAAGCCTAGGGATGACGAAAATGACCTAAATGTTCAACCAATGACACATACGAACTTATTGGATGGACAGGATTGGTTAGAAACCCTAATTGGATTAGAATAAGCCTAGGGTGGACAATAATGACCTAAATGTTAAACCAATGACACAAATGCACTTATTGGATGCACAAGATTGGTTAAAAACCCTAATTGGATTAGAATAAGCCTATGGAGGACGAAAATGACCTTAATGTTCAACCAATGACACAAACGCTTTTATTAAATGAACAAGATTGGTTAAAAAATCCTAATTGGATTCGAATAAGCCTAGGGAGGACGTAAATAACCTAAATGTTCAACCAATGACACAAACGCACTTATTGGATGCACACGATTTGTTAAAAACCCTAATTGGATTAGAATAAGCCTATGGAAAACGAAAATGACCTAAATGTTCAACCAATGACACAAACGCACATATTGGTTAAAAACTCTAATAGGATTAGAATAAGCCTAGGGTGGACTAAAATGACCTAAATGTTCAACCAATGACACAAACGCACTTATTGGATGCACAAGATTGGTTAAAAACTCTAATAGGATTAGAATAAGTCTAGGGTGGACTAAAATGACCTAAATGTTCAACCAATGACACAAACGCACTTATTGGATGCACAAGATTGGTCAAAAACCCTAATTGGATTAGAATAAGCCTTGGGAGGACGAATATGATCTAAATATTCAACTTATGACACAAACCCCCTTATTGGATGCACAAGATTGGTTAAAACCCCTAATTTGATTAGAATAAGCCTAGGGTGGATGAAAATGACCTAAATGTTCAACCACTGACACAAACGCACTTATTGGATGCACATGATTGGTTAAAAACCTTAATTGAAATAGAAAAAGCCTATGGTGGACGAAAATGAACTAAATGTTCAACCAATGACACAATCGCACTTATTGGATGCACAAGATTGGTTAAAAACCGTAATTGGATTCGAATAAGCCTAGGGATGACGAAAATGACCTAAATGTTCAACCAATGACACATACGCACTTATTGGATGGACAGGATTGGTTAGAAACCCTAATTGGATTAGAATAAGCCTAGGGTGGACAATAATGACCTAAATGTTAAACCAATGACACAAATGCACTTATTGGATGCACAAGATTGGTTAACAACCCTAATTGGATTAGAATAAGCCTATGGAGGACGAAAATGACCTTAATGTTCAACCAATGACACAAACGCTTTTATTAAATGAACAAGATTGGTTAAAAAATCCTAATTGGATTAGAATAAGCCTAGGGAGGACGTAAATAACCTAAATGTTCAACCAATGACACAAACGCACTTATTGGATGCACACGATTTGTTAAAAACTCTAATTGGATTAGAATAAGCCTATGGAAAACGAAAATGACCTAAATGTTCAACCAATGACACAAACGCACACATGGTTAAAAACTCTAATAGGATTAGAATAAGCCTAGGGTGGACTAAAATGACCTAAATGTTCAACCAATGACACAAACGCACTTATTGGATGCACAAGATTGGTTAAAAACCCTAATTGGATTAGATTAAGGCTAGGGAGGACGAAAATCACCTAAATGTTCAACCAATGACACAAACGCACTTAATGGATGCACATGATTGGTTAAAAAGCCTAATTGGATTGGAATAAGCCTAGGGTGGGCAAAAATGACCTAAAGGTTCAACCAATGACACAAACGCACGTATTGGATGCACAAGATTGGTCAAAAACCCTAATTGGATTAGAATAAGCCTTGGGAGGACGAATATGATCTAAATGTTCAACTTATGACACAAACCCCCTTATTGGATGCACAAGATTGTAAAAAACCCCTAATTTGATTAGAATAAGCCTAGGGTGGATGAAAATGACCTAAATGTTCAACCATTGACACAAACGCACTTATTGGATGCACATGATTGGTTAAAAACCTTAATTGAAATACAAAAAGCCTATGGTGGACGAAAATGAACTAAATGTTCAACCAATGACACAATCGCACTTATTGGATGCACAAGATTGGTTAAAAACCCTAATTGGATTAGAATAAGCCTAGGGATGACGAAAATGACCTAAATGTTCAACCAATGACAGAAACGCACTTATTGGATGGACAGGGTTGGTTAGAAACCCTAATTGGATTAGAATAAGCCTAGGGTAGACAATAATGACCTAAATGATAAACCAATGACACAAATGCACTTATTGGATGCACAAGATTTGTTAAAAACCCTAATTGGATTAGAATAAGCCTAGGGAGGACGTAAATGACCTAAATGTTCAACCAATGACACAAACGCACTTATTGGATGCACCCGATTGGTTAAAAACCCTAATTTGATTAGAATAAGCCTATGGAAAACGAAAATGACCTAAATGTTCAACCAATGACACAAACGCACATATTGGATGCACAAGATTGGTTAAAAACTCTAATAGGATTAGAATAAGTCTAGGGTGGACTAAAATGACCTAAATGTTCAACCAATGACACAAACGCACTTATTGGATGCACAAGATTGGTCAAAAACCCTAATTGGATTAGAATAAGCCTTGGGAGGACAAATATGATCTAAATATTCAACTTATGACACAAACCCCCTTATTGGATGCACAAGATTGGTTAAAACCCCTAATTTGATTAGAATAAGCCTAGGGTGGATGAAAATGACCTAAATGTTCAACCACTGACACAAACGCACTTATTGGATGCACATGATTGGTTAAAAACCTTAATTGAAATAGAAAAAGCCTATGGTGGACGAAAATGAACTAAATGTTCAACCAATGACACAATCGCACTTATTGGATGCACAAGATTGGTTAAAAACCGTAATTGGATTCGAAT
The DNA here is from genome assembly GCA_037974735.1 of Cicer chorassanicum. NCBI lineage: Eukaryota > Viridiplantae > Streptophyta > Magnoliopsida > Fabales > Fabaceae > Cicer > Cicer chorassanicum. Next base: position 47,275,016 of record JBBPBP010000004.1, on the reverse strand, counting down.
AAGCCTAGGGATGACGAAAATGACCTAAATGTTCAACCAATAACACATACGCACTTATTGGATGGACAGGATTGGTTAGAAACCCTAATTGGATTAGAATAAGCCTAGGGTGGACAATAATGACCTAAATGTTAAACCAATGACACAAATGCACTTATTGGATGCACAAGATTGGTTAACAACCCTAATTGGATTAGAATAAGCCTATGGAGGACGAAAATGACCTTAATGTTCAACCAATGACACAAACGCTTTTATTAAATGAACAAGATTGGTTAAAAAATCCTAATTGGATTAGAATAAGCCTAGGGAGGACGTAAATAACCTAAATGTTCAACCAATGACACAAACGCACTTATTGGATGCACACGATTTGTTAAAAACCCTAATTGGATTAGAATAAGCCTATGGAAAACGAAAATGACCTAAATGTTCAACCAATGACACAAACGCACACATGGTTAAAAACTCTAATAGGATTAGAATAAGCCTAGGGTGGACTAAAATGACCTAAATGTTCAACCAATGACACAAACGCACTTATTGGACGCACAAGATTGGTTAAAAACCCTAATTGGATTAGATTAAGGCTAGGGAGGACGAAAATCACCTAAATGTTCAACCAATGACACAAACGCACTTAATGGATGCACATGATTGGTTAAAAAGCCTAATTGGATTGGAATAAGCCTAGGGTGGGCAAAAATGACCTAAAGGTTCAACCAATGACACAAACGCACGTATTGGATGCACAAGATTGGTCAAAAACCCTAATTGGATTAGAATAAGCCTTGGGAGGACGAATATGATCTAAATGTTCAACTTATGACACAAACCCCCTTATTGGATGCACAAGATTGGTTAAAACCCCTAATTTGATTAGAATAAGCCTAGGGTGGATGAAAATGACCTAAATGTTCAACCATTGACACAAACGCACTTATTGGATGCACATGATTGGTTAAAAACCTTAATTGAAATACAAAAAGCCTATGGTGGACGAAAATGAACTAAATGTTCAACCAATGACACAATCGCACTTATTGGATGCACAAGATTGGTTAAAAACCTTAATTGGATTAGAATAAGCCTAGGGATGACGAAATTGACCTAAATGTTCAACCAATGACAGAAACGCACTTATTGGATGGACAGGGTTGGTTAGAAACCCTAATTGGATTAGAATAAGCCTAGGGTAGACAATAATGACCTAAATGTTAAACCAATGACACAAATGCACTTATTGGATGCACAAGATTTGTTAAAAACCCTAATTGGATTAGAATAAGCCTAGGGAGGACGTAAATGACCTAAATGTTCAACCAATGACACAAACGCACTTATTGGATGCACCCGATTGGTTAAAAACCCTAATTGGATTAGAATAAGCCTATGGAAAACGAAAATGACCTAAATGTTCAACCAATGACACAAACGCACATATTGGATGCACAAGATTGGTTAAAAACTCTAATAGGATTAGAATAAGTCTAGGGTGGACTAAAATGACCTAAATGTTCAACCAATGACACAAACGCACTTATTGGATGCACAAGATTGGTCAAAAACCCTAATTGGATTAGAATAAGCCTTGGGAGGACGAATATGATCTAAATGTTAACCTTATGACACAAACCCCCTTATTGGATGCACAAGATTGGTTAACACCCCTAATTTGATTAGAATAAGCCTAGGGTGGATGAAAATGACCTAAATGTTCAACCATTGACACAAACGCACTTATTGGATGCACATGATTGGTTAAAAACCTTAATTGAAATAGAAAAAGCCTATGGTGGACGAAAATGAACTAAATGTTCAACCAATGACACAATCGCACTTATTGGATGCACAAGATTGGTTAAAAACCCTAATTGGATTAGAATAAGCCTAGGGATGACGAAAATGACCTAAATGTTCAACCAATGACACAAACGCACTTATTGGATGGACAGGATTCGTTAGAAACCCTAATTGGATTAGAATAAGCCTAAGGTGGACAATAATGACCTAAATGTTAAACCAATGACACAAATGCACTTATTGGATGCACAAGATTGGTTAAAAACCCTAATTGGATTAGAATAAGCCTATGGAGGACGAAAATGACATTAATGTTCAACCAATGACACAAACGCATTTATTAAATGAACAAGATTGGTTAAAAAATCATAATTGGATTAGAATAAGCCTAGGGAGGACGTAAATGACCTAAATGTTCAACCAATGACACAAACGCACTTATTGGATGCACACGATTGGTTAAAAACCCTAATTAGATTAGAATAAGCCTATGGAAAACGAAAATGACCTAAATGTTCAACCAATGACACAAACGCACATATTGGATGCACAAGATTGGTTAAAAACTCTAATAGGATTAGAATAAGCCTAGGGTGGACTAAAATGACCTAAATGTTCAACCAATGACACAAACGCACTTATTGGATGCACAAGATTGGTTAAAAACCCTAATTGGATTAGAACAAGCCTAGGGAGGACGAAAATCACCTAAATGTTCAACCAATGACACAAACGCACTTAATGGATGCACATGATTGGTTAAAAACCCTAATTGGATTGGAATAAGCCTAGGGTGGGCAATAATGACCTAAATGTTAAACCAATGACACAAATGCACTTATTGGATGCACAAGATTGGTTAAAAACCCTAATTGGATTAGAATAAGCCTAGGGAGGACGAAAATGACCTTAATGTTCAACCATAGACACAAACGCATTTATTAAATGAACAAGATTGGTTAAAAAATCCTAA
>JBBPBP010000004.1:47250850-47267067 GCA_037974735.1 Cicer chorassanicum | reverse complement strand
TAATGACCAAAATGTTAAACCAATGACACAAATGCACTTATTGGATGCAGAAGATTGGTTAAAAACCCTAATTGGATTAGAATAAGCCTAGGGAGGACGAAAATGACCTTAATGTTCAACCAATGACACAAACGCATTTATTAAATGAATAAGATTGGTTAAAAAATCCTAATTGGATTAGAATAAGCCTAGGGAGGACGTAAATGACCTAAATGTTCAACCAATGACACAAACGCACTTATTGGATGCACACGATTGATTAAAAACCCTAATTGGATTAGAATAAGCCTATGGAAAACGAAAATGACCTAAATGTTCAACCAATGACACAAACGCACATATTGGATGCACAAGATTGGTTAAAAACTCTAATAGGATTAGAATAAGCCTAGGGTGGACTAAAATGACCTAAATGTTCAACAGATGAAACAAACGCACTTATTGGATGCACAAGATTGGTCAAAAACCCTAATTGGATTAGAATAAGCCTTGGGAGGACGAATATGATCTAAATGTTAACCTTATGACACAAACCCCCTTATTGGATGCACAAGATTGGTTAACACCCCTAATTTGATTAGAATAAGCCTAGGGTGGATGAAAATGACCTAAATGTTCAACCATTGACACAAACGCACTTATTGGATGCACATGATTGGTTAAAAACCTTAATTGGATTAGAATAAGCCTAGGGAGGACGTAAATGACCTAAATGTTCAACCAATGACACAAACGCACTTATTGGATGCACCCGATTGGTTAAAAACCCTAATTGGATTAGAATAAGCCTATGGAAAACGAAAATGACCTAAATGTTCAACCAATGACACAAACGCACATATTGGATGCACAAGATTGGTTAAAAACTCTAATAGGATTAGAATAAGTCTAGGGTGGACTAAAATGACCTAAATGTTCAACCAATGACACAAACGCACTTATTGGATGCACAAGATTGGTCAAAAACCCTAATTGGATTAGAATAAGCCTTGGGAGGACGAATATGATCTAAATGTTAACCTTATGACACAAACCCCCTTATTGGATGCACAAGATTGGTTAACACCCCTAATTTGATTAGAATAAGCCTAGGGTGGATGAAAATGACCTAAATGTTCAACCATTGACACAAACGCACTTATTGGATGCACATGATTGGTTAAAAACCTTAATTGAAATAGAAAAAGCCTATGGTGGACGAAAATGAACTAAATGTTCAACCAATGACACAATCGCACTTATTGGATGCACAAGATTGGTTAAAAACCCTAATTGGATTAGAATAAGCCTAGGGATGACGAAAATGACCTAAATGTTCAACCAATGACACAAACGCACTTATTGGATGGACAGGATTCGTTAGAAACCCTAATTGGATTAGAATAAGCCTAAGGTGGACAATAATGACCTAAATGTTAAACCAATGACACAAATGCACTTATTGGATGCACAAGATTGGTTAAAAACCCTAATTGGATTAGAATAAGCCTATGGAGGACGAAAATGACATTAATGTTCAACCAATGACACAAACGCATTTATTAAATGAACAAGATTGGTTAAAAAATCATAATTGGATTAGAATAAGCCTAGGGAGGATGAAATGACCTAAATGTTCAACCAATGACACAAACGCACTTATTGGATGCACACGATTTGTTAAAAACCCTAATTAGATTAGAATAAGCCTATGGAAAACGAAAATGACCTAAATGTTCAACCAATGACACAAACGCACATATTGGATGCACAAGATTGGTTAAAAACTCTAATAGTATTAGAATAAGCCTAGGGTGGACTAAAATGACCTAAATGTTCAACCAATGACACAAACGCACTTATTGGATGCACAAGATTGGTTAAAAACCCTAATTGGATTAGATTAAGCCTAGGGAGGACGAAAATCACCTAAATGTTCAACCAATGACACAAACGCACTTAATGGATGCACATGATTGGTTAAAAAGCCTAATTGGATTGGAATAAGCCTAGGGTGGGCAAAAATGACCTAAATGTTCAACCAATGACACAAACGCACTTATTGGATGCACAAGATTGGTCAAAAACCCTAATTGGATTAGAATAAGCCTTGGGAGGAAGAATATGATCTAAATGTTCAACTTATGACACAAACCCCCTTATTGGCTGCACAAGATTGGTTAAAACCCGTAATTTGATTAGAATAAGCCTAGGGTGGATGAAAATGACCTAAATGTTCAACCATTGACACAAACGCACTTATTGGATGCACATGATTGGTTAAAAACCTTAATTGAAATAGAAAAAGCCTATGGTGGACGAAAATGAACTAAATGTTCAACCAATGACACAATCACACTTATTGGATGCACAAGATTGGTTAAAAACCCTAATTGGATTAGATTAAGCCTAGGGATGACGAAAATGACCTAAATGTTCAACCAATGACACAAACGCACATATTGGATGCACAAGATTGGTTAAAAACTCTAATAGGATTAGAATAAGCCTAGGGTGGACTAAAATGCCCTAAATGTTCAACCAATGACACAAACGCACTTATTGGATGCACAAGATTGGTTAAAAACCCTAATTGGATTAGAACAAGCCTAGGGAGGACGAAAATCACCTAAATGTTCAACCAATGACACAAACGCACTTAATGGATGCACAAGATTGGTTAAAAAACCCTAATTGGATTAGAATAAGCCTTCGGTGAACGAAAATGACCTAAATGATCAACCATTGACACAAACGCACTTATTGGATGCACATGATTGGTTAAAAACCCTAATTGGATTGGAATAAGCCTAGGGTGGGCAAAAATGACCTAAATGTTCAACCAATGACACAAACGCACTTATTGGATGCACAAGATTGGTTAAAAACCCTAATTGGATTAGAATAAGCCTAGGGATGACAAAAATGACCTAAATGTTCAACCAATGACACAAACGCACATATTGGATGCACAAGATTGGTTAAAAACTCTAATAGGATTAGAATAAGCCTAGGGTGGACAAAAATGACCTAAATGTTCAACCAATGACACAAACGCACTTATAAAATTCACAAGATTGGTTAAAAAATCCTAATTGGATTAGAATAAGCCTAGGGAGGACGTAAATGACCTAAATGTTCAACCAATGACACAAACGCACTTATTGGATGCACAAGATTGGTTAAAAACCCTAATTGGATTAGAATAAGCCTATGGAAAACGAAAATGACCTAAATGTTCAACCAATGACACAAACGCACTTATTGGATGCACATGATTGGTTAAAAACATTAATTGAAATAGAAAAAGCCTATGGTGGACGAAAATGAACTAAATGTTCAACCAATGACACAATCGCACTTATTGGATGCACAAGATTGGTTAAAAACCCTAATTGGATTCGAATAAGCCTAGGGATGACGAAAATGACCTAAATGTTCAACCAATGACACATACGAACTTATTGGATGGACAGGATTGGTTAGAAACCCTAATTGGATTAGAATAAGCCTAGGGTGGACAATAATGACCTAAATGTTAAACCAATGACACAAATGCACTTATTGGATGCACAAGATTGGTTAAAAACCCTAATTGGATTAGAATAAGCCTATGGAGGACGAAAATGACCTTAATGTTCAACCAATGACACAAACGCTTTTATTAAATGAACAAGATTGGTTAAAAAATCCTAATTGGATTCGAATAAGCCTAGGGAGGACGTAAATAACCTAAATGTTCAACCAATGACACAAACGCACTTATTGGATGCACACGATTTGTTAAAAACCCTAATTGGATTAGAATAAGCCTATGGAAAACGAAAATGACCTAAATGTTCAACCAATGACACAAACGCACATATTGGTTAAAAACTCTAATAGGATTAGAATAAGCCTAGGGTGGACTAAAATGACCTAAATGTTCAACCAATGACACAAACGCACTTATTGGATGTACAAGATTGGTTAAAAACCCTAATTGGATTAGATTAAGGCTAGGGAGGACGAAAATCACCTAAATGTTCAACCAATGACACAAACGCACTTAATGGATGCACATGATTGGTTAAAAAGCCTAATTGGATTGGAATAAGCCTATGGAAAACGAAAATGACCTAAATGTTCAACCAATGACACATACGCACTTATTGGATGGACAGGATTGGTTAGAAACCCTAATTGGATTGGAATAAGCCTAGGGTGGGCAAAAATGACCTAAAGGTTCAACCAATGACACAAACGCACGTATTGGATGCACAAGATTGGTCAAAAACCCTAATTGGATTAGAATAAGCCTTGGGAGGACGAATATGATCTAAATGTTCAACTTATGACACAAACCCCCTTATTGGATGCACAAGATTGGTTAAAACCCCTAATTTGATTAGAATAAGCCTAGGGTGGATGAAAATGACCTAAATGTTCAACCATTGACACAAACGCACTTATTGGATGCACATGATTGGTTAAAAACCTTAATTGAAATACAAAAAGCCTATGGTGGACGAAAATGAACTAAATGTTCAACCAATGACACAATCGCACTTATTGGATGCACAAGATTGGTTAAAAACCTTAATTGGATTAGAATAAGCCTAGGGATGACGAAATTGACCTAAATGTTCAACCAATGACAGAAACGCACTTATTGGATGGACAGGGTTGGTTAGAAACCCTAATTGGATTAGAATAAGCCTAGGGTAGACAATAATGACCTAAATGTTAAACCAATGACACAAATGCACTTATTGGATGCACAAGATTTGTTAAAAACCCTAATTGGATTAGAATAAGCCTAGGGAGGACGTAAATGACCTAAATGTTCAACCAATGACACAAACGCACTTATTGGATGCACCCGATTGGTTAAAAACCCTAATTGGATTAGAATAAGCCTATGGAAAACGAAAATGACCTAAATGTTCAACCAATGACACAAACGCACATATTGGATGCACAAGATTGGTTAAAAACTCTAATAGGATTAGAATAAGTCTAGGGTGGACTAAAATGACCTAAATGTTCAACCAATGACACAAACGCACTTATTGGATGCACAAGATTGGTTAAAAACCCTAGTTGGATTAGATTAAGCCTAGGGAGGACGAAAATCACCTAAATGTTCAACCAATGACACAAACGCACTTAATGGATGCACATGATTGGTTAAAAAGCCTAATTGGATTGGAATAAGCCTAGGGTGGGCAAAAATGACCTAAATGTTCAACCAATGACACAAACGCACTTATTGGATGCACAAGATTGGTCAAAAACCCTAATTGGATTAGAATAAGCCTTGGGAGGAAGAATATGATCTAAATGTTCAACTTATGACACAAACCCCCTTATTGGCTGCACAAGATTGGTTAAAACCCGTAATTTGATTAGAATAAGCCTAGGGTGGATGAAAATGACCTAAATGTTCAACCATTGACACAAACGCACTTATTGGATGCACATGATTGGTTAAAAACCTTAATTGAAATAGAAAAAGCCTATGGTGGACGAAAATGAAATAAATGTTCAACCAATGACACAGTCGCACTTATTGGATGCACAAGATTGGTTAAAAATCCTAATTGGATTAGAATAAGCCTAGGGATGACGAAAATGACCTAAATGTTCAACCAATGACAGAAACGCACTTATTGGATGGACAGGGTTGGTTAGAAACCCTAATTGGATTAGAATAAGCCTAGGGTAGACAATAATGACCTAAATGTTAAACCAATGACACAAATGCACTTATTGGATGCACAAGATTTGTTAAAAACCCTAATTGGATTAGAATAAGCCTAGAGAGGACGTAAATGACCTAAATGTTCAACCAATGACACAAACGCACTTATTGGATGCACCCGATTGGTTAAAAACCCTAATTGGATTAGAATAAGCCTATGGAAAACGAAAATGACCTAAATGTTCAACCAATGACACAAACGCACATATTGGATGCACAAGATTGGTTAAAAACTCTAATAGGATTAGAATAAGTCTAGGGTGGACTAAAATGACCTAAATGTTCAACCAATGACACAAACGCACTTATTGGATGCACAAGATTGATCAAAAACCCTAATTGGATTAGAATAAGCCTTGGGAGGACGAATATGATCTAAATGTTAACCTTATGACACAAACCCCCTTATTGGATGCACAAGATTGGTTAAAACCCCTAATTTGATTAGAATAAGCCTAGGGTGGATGAAAATGACCTAAATGTTCAACCATTGACACAAACGCACTTATTGAATGCACATGATTGGTTAAAAACCTTAATTGAAATAGAAAAAGCCTATGGTGGACGAAAATGAACTAAATGTTCAACCAATGACACAATCGCACTTATTGGATGCACAAGATTGGTTAAAAACCCTAATTGGATTAGAATAAGCCTAGGGATGAAGAAAATGACCTAAATGTTCAACCAATGACACAAACGCACTTATTGGATGGACAGGATTCGTTAGAAACCCTAATTGGATTAGAATAAGCCTAAGGTGGACAATAATGACCTAAATGTTAAACCAATGACACAAATGCACTTATTGGATGCACAAGATTGGTTAAAAACCCTAATTGGATTAGAATAAGCCTATGGAGGACGAAAATGACATTAATGTTCAACCAATGACACAAACGCATTTATTAAATGAACAAGATTGTATAAAAAATCATAATTGGATTAGAATAAGCCTAGGGAGGACGTAAATGACCTAAATGTTCAACCAATGACACAAACGCACTTATTGGATGCACACGATTGGTTAAAAACCCTAATTAGATTAGAATAAGCCTATGGAAAACGAAAATGACCTAAATGTTCAACCAATGACACAAACGCACATATTGGATGCACAAGATTGGTTAAAAACTCTAATAGGATTAGAATAAGCCTAGAGTGGACTAAAATAACCTAAATGTTCAACCAATGACACAAACGCACTTATTGGATGCACAAGATTGGTTAAAAACCCTAATTGGATTAGATTAAGCCTAGGGAGGACGAAAATCACCTAAATGTTCAACCAATGACACAAACGCACTTAATGGATGCACATGATTGGTTAAAAAGCCTAATTGGATTGGAATAAGCCTAGGGTGGGCAAAAATGACCTAAATGTTCAACCAATGACACAAACGCACTTATTGGATGCACAAGATTGGTCAAAAACCCTAATTGGATTAGAATAAGCCTTGGGAGGACGAATATGATCTAAATGTTCAACTTATGACACAAACCCCCTTATTGGATGCACAAGATTGGTTAAAACCCCTAATTTGATTAGAATAAGCCTAGGGTGGTTGAAAATGACCTAAATGTTCAACCATTGACACAAACGCACTTATTGGATGCACATGATTGGTTAAAAACCTTAATTGAAATACAAAAAGCCTATGGTGGACGAAAATGAACTAAATGTTCAACCAATGACACAATCGCACTTATTGGATGCACAAGATTGGTTAAAAACACTAATTGGATTAGAATAAGCCTAGGGATAACGAAAATGACCTAAATGTTCAACCAATGAAAGAAACGCACTTATTGGATGGACAGGGTTGGTTAGAAACCCTAATTGGATTAGAATAAGCCTAGGGTAGACAATAATGACCTAAATGTTAAACCAATGACACAAATGCACTTATTGGATGCACAAGATTTGTTAAAAACCCTAATTGGATTAGAATAAGCCTAGGGAGGACGTAAATGACCTAAATGTTCAACCAATGACACAAACGCACTTATTGGATGCACCCGATTGGTTAAAAACCCTAATTGGATTAGAATAAGCCTATGGAAAACGAAAATGACCTAAATGTTCAACCAATGACACAAACGCACATATTGGATGCACAAGATTGGTTAAAAACTCTAATAGGATTAGAATAAGTCTAGGGTGGACTAAAATGACCTAAATGTTCAACCAATGACACAAACGCACTTATTGGATGCACAAGATTGGTCAAAAACCCTAATTGGATTAGAATAAGCCTTGGGAGGACGAATATGATCTAAATGTTAACCTTATGACACAAACCCCCTTATTGGATGCACAAGATTGGTTAACACCCCTAATTTGATTAGAATAAGCCTAGGGTGGATGAAAATGACCTAAATGTTCAACCATTGACACAAACGCACTTATTGGATGCACATGATTGGTTAAAAACCTTAATTGAAATAGAAAAAGCCTATGGTGGACGAAAATGAACTAAATGTTCAACCAATGACACAATCGCACTTATTGGATGCACAAGATTGGTTAAAAACCCTAATTGGATTAGAATAAGCCTAGGGATGACGAAAATGACCTAAATGTTCAACCAATGACACAAACGCACTTATTGGATGGACAGGATTCGTTAGAAACCCTAATTGGATTAGAATAAGCCTAAGGTGGACAATAATGACCTAAATGTTAAACCAATGACACAAATGCACTTATTGGATGCACAAGATTGGTTAAAAACCCTAATTGGATTAGAATAAGCCTATGGAGGACGAAAATGACATTAATGTTCAACCAATGACACAAACGCATTTATTAAATGAACAAGATTGGTTAAAAAATCATAATTGGATTAGAATAAGCCTAGGGAGGACGTAAATGACCTAAATGTTCAACCAATGACACAAACGCACTTATTGGATGCACACGATTGGTTAAAAACCCTAATTAGATTAGAATAAGCCTATGGAAAACGAAAATGACCTAAATGTTCAACCAATGACACAAACGCACATATTGGATGCACAAGATTGGTTAAAAACTCTAATAGGATTAGAATAAGCCTAGGGTGGACTAAAATGACCTAAATGTTCAACCAATGACACAAACGCACTTATTGGATGCACAAGATTGGTCAAAAACCCTAATTGGATTAGAATAAGCCTTGGGAGGACGAATATGATCTAAATGTTAACCTTATGACACAAACCCCCTTATTGGATGCACAAGATTGGTTAACACCCCTAATTTGATTAGAATAAGCCTAGGGTGGATGAAAATGACCTAAATGTTCAACCATTGACACAAACGCACTTATTGGATGCACATGATTGGTTAAAAACCTTAATTGAAATAGAAAAAGCCTATGGTGGACGAAAATGAACTAAATGTTCAACCAATGACACAAACGCACTTATTGGATGCACAAGATTGGTTAAAAACCCTAATTGGATTAGAATAAGCCTAGGGATGACGAAAATGACCTAAATGTTCAACCAATGACACAAACGCACTTATTGGATGGACAGGATTCGTTAGAAACCCTAATTGGATTAGAATAAGCCTAGGGAGGACGAAAATCACCTAAATGTTCAACCAATGACACAAACGCACTTATTGGATGCACAAGATTGGTTAAAAACCCTAATTGGATTAGATTAAGCCTAGGGAGGACGAAAATCACCTAAATGTTCAACCAATGACACAAACGCACTTAATGGATGCACATGATTGGTTAAAAAGCCTAATTGGATTGGAATAAGCCTAGGGTGGGCAAAAATGACCTAAATGTTCAACCAATGACACAAACGCACTTATTGGATGCACAAGATTGGTCAAAAACCCTAATTGGATTAGAATAAGCCTTGGGAGGAAGAATATGATCTAAATGTTCAACTTATGACACAAACCCCCTTATTGGCTGCACAAGATTGGTTAAAACCCGTAATTTGATTAGAATAAGCCTAGGGTGGATGAAAATGACCTAAATGTTCAACCATTGACACAAACGCACTTATTGGATGCACATGATTGGTTAAAAACCTTAATTGAAATAGAAAAAGCCTATGGTGGACGAAAATGAACTAAATGTTCAACCAATGACACAATCACACTTATTGGATGCACAAGATTGGTTAAAAACCCTAATTGGATTAGAATAAGCCTAGGGATGACGAAAATGACCTAAATGTTCAACCAATGACACAAACGCACTTATTGGATGGACAGGGTTAGTTAGAAACCCTAATTGGATTAGAATAAGCCTAGGGTGGACAATAATGACCTAAATGTTAAACCAATGACACAAATGCACTTATTGGATGCACAAGATTGGTTAAAAACCCTAATTGGATTAGAATCAGCCTAGGGAGGACGAAAATGACCTTAATGTTCAACCAATGACACAAACGCACTTATTAAATGAACAAGATTGGTTAAAAAATCCTAATTGGATTAGAATAACTCTAGGGAGGACGTAAATGACCTAAATGTTCAACCAATGAAACAAACGCACTTATTGGATGCACAAGATTGGTTAAAAACCCTAATTGGATTAGAATAAGCCTATGGAAAACGAAAAATGACCTAAATGTTCAACCAATGACACAAACGCACATATTGGATGCACAAGATTGGTTAAAAACTCTAATAGGATTAGAATAAGCCTAGGGTGGACTAAAATGACCTAAATGTTCAACCAATGACACAAACGCACTTATTGGATGCACAAGATTGGTTAAAAACCCTAATTGGATTAGATTAAGCCTAGGGAGGACGAAAATCACCTAAATGTTCAACCAATGACACAAACGCACTTAATGGATGCACATGACTGGTTAAAAAGCCTAATTGGATTGGAATAAGCCTAGGGTGGGCAAAAATGACCTAAATGTTCAACCAATGACACAAACGCACTTATTGGATGCACAAGATTGGTCAAAAACCCTAATTGGATTAGAATAAGCCTTGGGAGGAAGAATATGATCTAAATGTTCAACTTATGACACAAACCCCCTTATTGGCTGCACAAGATTGGTTAAAACCCGTAATTTGATTAGAATAAGCCTAGGGTGGATGAAAATGACCTAAATGTTCAACCATTGACACAAACGCACTTATTGGATGCACATGATTGGTTAAAAACCTTAATTGAAATAGAAAAAGCCTATGGTGGACGAAAATGAAATAAATGTTCAACCAATGACACAGTTGCACTTATTGGATGCACAAGATTGGTTAAAAACCCTAATTGGATTAGAATAAGCCTAGGGATGACGAAAATGACCTAAATGTTCAACCAATGACACAAACGCACTTATTGGATGGACAGGGTTGGTTAGAAACCCTAATTGGATTAGAATAAGCCAAGGTGGACAATAATGACCAAAATGTTAAACCAATGACACAAATGCACTTATTGGATGCAGAAGATTGGTTAAAAACCCTAATTGGATTGGAATAAGCCTAGGGAGGACGAAAATGACCTTAATGTTCAACCAATGACACAAACGCATTTATTAAATGAACAAGATTGGTTAAAAAATCCTAATTGGATTAGAATAAGCCTAGGGAGGACGTAAATGACCTAAATGTTCAACCAATGACACAAACGCACTTATTGGATGCACACGATTGATTAAAAACCCTAATTGGATTAGAATAAGCCTATGGAAAACGAAAATGACCTAAATGTTCAACCAATGACACAAACGCACATATTGGATGCACAAGATTGGTTAAAAACTCTAATAGGATTAGAATAAGCCTAGGGTGGACTAAAATGACCTAAATGTTCAACCAATGACACAAACGCACTTATTGGATGCACAAGATTGGTCAAAAACCCAAATTGGATTAGAATAAGCCTTGGGAGGACGAATATGATCTAAATGTTCAATTTATGACACAAACCCCCTTATTGGATGCACAAGATTGGTTAAAACCCCTAATTTGATTAGAATAAGCCTATGGTGGATGAAAATGACCTAAATGTTCAACCATTGACACAAACGCACTTATTGGATGCACATGATTGGTTAAAAACAATAATTGAAATAGAAAAAGCCTATGGTGGACGAAAATAAACTAAATGTTCAACCAATGACACAATCGCACTTATTGGATGCACAAGATTGGTTAAAAACCCTAATTGGATTAGAATAAGCCTAGGGATGACGAAAATGACCTAAATGTTCAACCAATGACACAAACGCACTTATTGGATGGACAGGGTTGGTTAGAAACCCTAATTGGATTAGAATAAGCCTAGGGTGGACAATAATGACCTAAATGTTAAACCAATGACACAAATGCACTTATTGGATGCACAAGATTGGTTAAAAACCCTAATTGGATTAGAATAAGCCTAGGGAGGACGAAAATGACCTTAATGTTCAACTAATGACACAAACGCATTTATTAAATGAACAAGATTGGTTAAAAAATCCTAATTGGATTAGAATAAGCCTAGGGAGGACGTAAATGACCTAAATGTTCAACCAATGACACAAACGCACTTATTGGATGCACACGATTGGTTAAAAACCCTAATTGGATTAGAATAAGCCTATGGAAAACGAAAATGACCTAAATGTTCAACCAATGACACAAACGCACATATTGGATGCACAAGATTGGTTAAAAACTCTAATAGGATTAGAATAAGCCTAGGGTGGACTAAAATGACCTAAATCTTCAACCAATGACACAAACGCACTTATTGGATGCACAAGATTGGTCAAAAACCCTAATTGGATTAGAATAAGCCTAGGGAGGACGTAAATGACCTAAATGTTCAACCAATGACACAAACGCACTTATTGGATGCACACGATTGGTTAAAAACCCTAATTGGATTAGAATAAGCCTATGGAAAACGAAAATGACCTAAATGTTCAACCAATGACACAAACGCACATATTGGTTAAAAACTCTAATAGGATTAGAATAAGCCTAGGGTGGACTAAAATGACCTAAATGTTCAACCAATGACACAAACGCACTTATTGGATGTACAAGATTGGTTAAAAACCCTAATTGGATTAGATTAAGGCTAGGGAGGACGAAAATCACCTAAATGTTCAACCAATGACACAAACGCACTTAATGGATGCACATGATTGGTTAAAAAGCCTAATTGGATTGGAATAAGCCTATGGAAAACGAAAATGACCTAAATGTTCAACCAATGACACATACGCACTTATTGGATGGACAGGATTGGTTAGAAACCCTAATTGGATTGGAATAAGCCTAGGGTGGGCAAAAATGACCTAAAGGTTCAACCAATGACACAAACGCACGTATTGGATGCACAAGATTGGTCAAAAACCCTAATTGGATTAGAATAAGCCTTGGGAGGACGAATATGATCTAAATGTTCAACTTATGACACAAACCCCCTTATTGGATGCACAAGATTGGTTAAAAACCCTAATTGGATTCGAATAAGCCTAGGCATGACGAAAATGACCTAAATGTTCAACCAATGACACATACGCACTTATTGGATGGACAGGATTGGTTAGAAACCCTAATTGGATTAGAATAAGCCTAGGGTGGACAATAATGACCTAAATGTTAAACCAATGACACAAATGCACTTATTGGATGCACAAGATTGGTTAAAAACCCTAATTGGATTAGAATAAGCCTATGGAGGACGAAAATGACCTTAATGTTCAACCAATGACACAAACGCTTTTATTAAATGAACAAGATTGGTTAAAAAATCCAAATTGGATTAGAATAAGCCTAGGGAGGACGTAAATAACCTAAATGTTCAACCAATGACACAAACGCACTTATTGGATGCACACGATTTGTTAAAAACCCTAATTGGATTAGAATAAGCCTATGGAAAACGAAAATGACCTAAATGTTCAACCAATGACACAAACGCACATATTGGTTAAAAACTCTAATAGGATTAGAATAAGCCTAGGGTGGACTAAAATGACCTAAATGTTCAACCAATGACACAAACGCACTTATTGGATGTACAAGATTGGTTAAAAACCCTAATTGGATTAGATTAAGGCTAGGGAGGACGAAAATCACCTAAATGTTCAACCAATGACACAAACGCACTTAATGGATGCACATGATTGGTTAAAAAGCCTAATTGGATTGGAATAAGCCTATGGAAAACGAAAATGACCTAAATGTTCAACCAATGACACATACGCACTTATTGGATGGACAGGATTGGTTAGAAACCCTAATTGGATTGGAATAAGCCTAGGGTGGGCAAAAATGACCTAAAGGTTCAACCAATGACACAAACGCACGTATTGGATGCACAAGATTGTTCAAAAACCCTAATTGGATTAGAATAAGCCTTGGGAGGACGAATATGATCTAAATGTTCAACTTATGACACAAACCCCCTTATTGGATGCACAAGATTGGTTAAAACCCCTAATTTGATTAGAATAAGCCTAGGGTGGATGAAAATGACCTAAATGTTCAACCATTGACACAAACGCACTTATTGGATGCACATGATTGGTTAAAAACCTTAATTGAAATACAAAAAGCCTATGGTGGACGAAAATGAACTAAATGTTCAACCAATGACACAATCGCACTTATTGGATGCACAAGATTGGTTAAAAACACTAATTGGATTAGAATAAGCCTAGGGATAACGAAAATGACCTAAATGTTCAACCAATGACAGAAACGCACTTATTGGATGGACAGGGTTGGTTAGAAACCCTAATTGGATTATAATAAGCCTAGGGTAGACAATAATGACCTAAATGTTAAACCAATGACACAAATGCACTTATTGGATGCACAAGATTTGTTAAAAACCCTAATTGGATTAGAATAAGCCTAGGGAGGACGTAAATGACCTAAATGTTCAACCAATGACACAAACGCACTTATTGGATGCACAAGATTGGTCAAAAACCCTAATTGGATTAGAATAAGCCTAGGGATGACGAAAATGACCTAAATGTTCAACCAATGACACAAACGCACTTATTGGATGGACAGGATTCGTTAGAAACCCTAATTGGATTAGAATAAGGCTAAGGTGGACAATAATGACCTAAATGTTAAACCAATGACACAAATGCACTTATTGGATGCACAAGATTGGTTAAAAACCCTAATTGGATTAGAATAAGCCTATGGAGGACGAAAATGACCTAAATGTTCAACCAATGACACAAACGCACTTATTGGATGGACAGGATTCGTTAGAAACCCTAATTGGATTAGAATAAGCCTAAGGTGGACAATAATGACCTAAATGTTAAACCAATGACACAAATGCACTTATTGGATGCACAAGATTGGTTAAAAACCCTAATTGGATTAGAATAAGCCTATGGAGGACGAAAATGACATTAATGTTCAACCAATGACACAAACGCATTTATTAAATGAACAAGATTGGTTAAAAAATCATAATTGGATTAGAATAAGCCTAGGGAGGACGTAAATGACCTAAATGTTCAACCAATGACACAAACGCACTTATTGGATGCACACGATTGGTTAAAAACCCTAAT
This sequence comes from Cicer chorassanicum, assembly GCA_037974735.1. NCBI lineage: Eukaryota > Viridiplantae > Streptophyta > Magnoliopsida > Fabales > Fabaceae > Cicer > Cicer chorassanicum. The sequence goes on along the minus strand of JBBPBP010000004.1, from coordinate 47,251,826 downwards.
TAGATTAGAATAAGCCTATGGAAAACGAAAATGACCTAAATGTTCAACCAATGACACAAACGCACATATTGGATGCACAAGATTGGTTAAAAACTCTAATAGGATTAGAATAAGCCTAGGGTGGACTAAAATGACCTAAATGTTCAACCAATGACACAAACGCACTTATTGGATGCACAAGATTGGTTAAAAACCCTAATTGGATTAGATTAAGCCTAGGGAGGACGAAAATCACCTAAATGTTCAACCAATGACACAAACGCACTTAATGGATGCACATGATTGGTTAAAAAGCCTAATTGGATTGGAATAAGCCTAGGGTGGGCAAAAATGACCTAAATGTTCAACCAATGACACAAACGCACTTATTGGATGCACAAGATTGGTCAAAAACCCTAATTGGATTAGAATAAGCCTTGGGAGGACGAATATGATCTAAATGTTCAACTTATGACACAAACCCCCTTATTGGCTGCACAAGATTTGTTAAAACCCGTAATTTGATTAGAATAAGCCTAGGGTGGATGAAAATGACCTAAATGTTCAACCATTGACACAAACGCATTTATTGGATGCACATGATTGGTTAAAAACCTTAATTGAAATAGAAAAAGCCTATGGTGGACGAAAATGAAATAAATGTTCAACCAATGACACAGTCGCACTTATTGGATGCACAAGATTGGTTAAAAACCCTAATTGGATTAGAATAAGCCTAGGGATGACGAAAATGACCTAAATGTTCAACCAATGACACAAACGCACTTATTGGATGGACAGGGTTGGTTAGAAACCCTAATTGGATTAGAATAAGCCAAGGTGGACAGTAATGACCAAAATGTTAAACCAATGACACAAATGCACTTATTGGATGCAGAAGATTGGTTAAAAACCCTAATTGGATTAGAATAAGCCTAGGGAGGACGAAAATGACCTTAATGTTCAACCAATGACACAAACGCATTTATTAAATGAA
>JBBPBP010000004.1:47213557-47244473 GCA_037974735.1 Cicer chorassanicum | reverse complement strand
GGCTAGGGAGGACGAAAATCACCTAAATGTTCAACCAATGACACAAACGCACTTAATGGATGCACATGATTGGTTAAAAAGCCTAATTGGATTGGAATAAGCCTATGGAAAACGAAAATGACCTAAATGTTCAACCAATGACACATACGCACTTATTGGATGGACAGGATTGGTTAGAAACCCTAATTGGATTGGAATAAGCCTAGGGTGGGCAAAAATGACCTAAAGGTTCAACCAATGACACAAACGCACGTATTGGATGCACAAGATTGGTCAAAAACCCTAATTGGATTAGAATAAGCCTTGGGAGGACGAATATGATCTAAATGTTCAACGTATGACACAAACCCCCTTATTGGATGCACAAGATTGGTTAAAACCCCTAATTTGATTAGAATAAGCCTAGGGTGGATGAAAATGAACTAAATGTTCAACCATTGACACAAACGCACTTATTGGAGGCACATGATTGGTTAAAAACCTTAATTGAAATACAAAAAGCCTATGGTGGACGAAAATGAACTAAATGTTCAACCAATGACACAATCGCACTTATTGGATGCACAAGATTGGTTAAAAACACTAATTGGATTAGAATAAGCCTAGGGATAACGAAAATGACCTAAATGTTCAACCAATGACAGAAACGCACTTATTGGATGGACAGGGTTGGTTAGAAACCCTAATTGGATTAGAATAAGCCTATGGAGGACGAAAATGACCTAAATGTTCAACCAATGACACAAACGCACTTATTGGATGGACGGGATTCGTTAGAAACCCTAATTGGATTAGAATAAGCCTAAGGTGGACAATAATGACCTAAATGTTAAACCAATGACACAAATGCACTTATTGGATGCACAAGATTGGTTAAAAACCCTAATTGGATTAGAATAAGCCTATGGAGGACGAAAATGACATTAATGTTCAACCAATGACACAAACGCATTTATTAAATGAACAAGATTGGTTAAAAAATCATAATTGGATTAGAATAAGCCTAGGGAGGACGTAAATGACCTAAATGTTCAACCAATGACACAAACGCACTTATTGGATGCACACGATTGGTTAAAAACCCTAATTAGATTAGAATAAGCCTATGGAAAACGAAAATGACCTAAATGTTCAACCAATGACACAAACGCACATATTGGATGCACAAGATTGGTTAAAAACTCTAATAGGATTAGAATAAGCCTAGGGTGGACTAAAATGACCTAAATGTTCAACCAATGACACAAACGCACTTATTGGATGCACAAGATTGGTCAAAAACCCAAATTGGATTAGAATAAGCCTTGGGAGGACGAATATGATCTAAATGTTCAACTTATGACACAAACCCCCTTATTGGATGCACAAGATTGGTTAAAACCCCTAATTTGATTAGAATAAGCCTATGGTGGATGAAAATGACCTAAATGTTCAACCATTGACACAAACGCACTTATTGGATGCACATGATTGGTTAAAAACAATAATTGAAATAGAAAAAGCCTATGGTGGACGAAAATAAACTAAATGTTCAACCAATGACACAATCGCACTTATTGGATGCACAAGATTGGTTAAAAACCCTAATTGGATTAGAATAAGCCTAGGGATGACGAAAATGACCTAAATGTTCAACCAATGACACAAACGCACTTATTGGATGGACAGGGTTGGTTAGAAACCCTAATTGGATTAGAATAAGCCTAGGGTGGACAATAATGACCTAAATGTTAAACCAATGACACAAATGCACTTATTGGATGCACAAGATTGGTTAAAAACCCTAATTGGATTAGAATAAGCCTAGGGAGGACGAAAATGACCTTAATGTTCAACTAATGACACAAACGCATTTATTAAATGAACAAGATTGGTTAAAAAATCCTAATTGGATTAGAATAAGCCTAGGGAGGACGTAAATGACCTAAATGTTCAACCAATGACACAAACGCACTTATTGGATGCACACGATTGGTTAAAAACCCTAATTGGATTAGAATAAGCCTATGGAAAACGAAAATGACCTAAATGTTCAACCAATGACACAAACGCACATATTGGATGCACAAGATTGGTTAAAAACTCTAATAGGATTAGAATAAGCCTAGGGTGGACTAAAATGACCTAAATGTTCAACCAATGAAACAAACGCACTTATTGGATGCACAAGATTGGTCAAAAACCCTAATTGGATTAGAATAAGCCTTGGGAGGACGAATATGATCTAAATGTTCAACTTATGATACAAACCCCCTTATTGGATGCACAAGATTGGTTAAAAACCCTAATTGGATTCGAATAAGCCTAGGGATGACGAAAATGATCTAAATGTTCAACCAATGACACATACGCACTTATTGGATGGACAGGATTGGTTAGAAACCCTAATTGGATTAGAATAAGCCTAGGGTGGACAATAATGACCTAAATGTTAAACCAATGACACAATTGCACTTATTGGATGCACAAGATTGGTTAAAAACCCTAATTGGATTAGAATAGGCCTATGGAGGACGAAAATGACCTTAATGTTCAACCAATGACACAAACGCTTTTATTAAATGAACAAGATTGGTTAAAAAATCCTAATTGGATTAGAATAAGCCTAGGGAGGACGTTTATAACCTAAATGTTCAACCAATGACACAAACGCACTTATTGGATGCACACGATTTGTTAAAAACCCTAATTGGATTAGAATAAGCCTATGGAAAACGAAAATGACCTAAATGTTCAACCAATGACACAAACGCACATATTGGTTAAAAACTCTAATAGGATTAGAATAAGCCTAGGGTGGACTAAAATGACCTAAATGTTCAACCAATGACACAAACGCACTTATTGGATGTACAAGATTGGTTAAAAACCCTAATTGGATTAGATTATGGCTAGGGAGGACGAAAATCACCTAAATGTTCAACCAATGACACAAACGCACTTAATGGATGCACATGATTGGTTAAAAAGCCTAATTGGATTGGAATAAGCCTATGGAAAACGAAAATGACCTAAATGTTCAACCAATGACACATACGCACTTATTGGATGGACAGGATTGGTTAGAAACCCTAATTGGATTGGAATAAGCCTAGGGTGGGCAAAAATGACCTAAAGGTTCAACCAATGACACAAACGCACGTATTGGATGCACAAGATTGTTCAAAAACCCTAATTGGATTAGAATAAGCCTTGGGAGGACGAATATGATCTAAATGTTCAACTTATGACACAAACCCCCTTATTGGATGCACAAGATTGGTTAAAACCCCTAATTTGATTAGAATAAGCCTAGGGTGGTTGAAAATGACCTAAATGTTCAACCATTGACACAAACGCACTTATTGGATGCACATGATTGGTTAAAAACCTTAATTGAAATACAAAAAGCCTATGGTGGACGAAAATGAACTAAATGTTCAACCAATGACACAATCGCACTTATTGGATGCACAAGATTGGTTAAAAACACTAATTGGATTAGAATAAGCCTAGGGATAACGAAAATGACCTAAATGTTCAACCAATGACAGAAACGCACTTATTGGATGGACATGGTTGGTTAGAAACCCTAATTGGATTAGAATAAGCCTAGGGTAGACAATAATGACCTAAATGTTAAACCAATGACACAAATGCACTTATTGGATACACAAGATTTGTTAAAAACCCTAATTGGATTAGAATAAGCCTAGGGAGGACGTAAATGACCTAAATGTTCAACCAATGACACAAACGCACTTATTGGATGCACCCGATTGGTTAAAAACCCTAATTGGATTAGAATAAGCCTATGGAAAACGAAAATGACCTAAATGTTCAACCAATGACACAAACGCACATATTGGATGCACAAGATTGGTTAAAAACTCTAATAGGATTAGAATAAGCCTAGGGTGGACTAAAATGCCCTAAATGTTCAACCAATGACACAAACGCACTTATTGGATGCACAAGATTGGTTAAAAACCCTAATTGGATTAGAACAAGCCTAGGGAGGACGAAAATCACCTAAATGTTCAACCAATGACACAAACGCACTTATTAAATGAACAAGATTGGTTAAAAAATCCTAATTGGATTAGAATAACTCTAGGGAGGACGTAAATGACCTAAATGTTCAACCAATGAAACAAACGCACTTATTGGATGCACAAGATTGGTTAAAAACCCTAATTGGATTAGAATAAGCCTATGGAAAACGAAAATGACCTAAATGTTCAACCAATGACACAAACGCACATATTGGATGCACAAGATTGGTTAAAAACTCTAATAGGATTAGAATAAGCCTAGGGTGGACTAAAATGACCTAAATGTTCAACCAATGACACAAACGCACTTATTGGATGGACATGGTTGGTTAGAAACCCTAATTGGATTAGAATAAGCCTTGGGTGGACAATAATGACCTAAATGTTAAACCAATGACACAAATGTACTTATTGGATGCACAAGATTGGTTAAAAACCCTAATTGGATTAGAATAAGCCTAGGGAGGACGAAAATGACCTTATTCAACCAATGACACAAACGCATTTATTAAATGAACAAGATTGGTTAAAAAATCCTAATTGGATTAGAATAAGCCTAGGGAGGACGTAAATGACCTAAATGTTCAACCAATGACACAAACGCACTTATTGGATGCACAAGATTGGTTAAAAACCCTAATTGGATTAGAATAAGCCTAGGGATGACGAAAATGACCTAAATGTTCAACCAATGACACAAACGCACTTATTGGATGGACAGGATTCGTTAGAAACCCTAATTGGATTAGAATAAGCCTAAGGTGGACAATAATGACCTAAATGTTAAACCAATGACACAAATGCACTTATTGGATGCACAAGATTGGTTAAAAACCCTAATTGGATTAGAATAAGCCTATGGAGGACGAAAATGACCTTAATGTTCAACCAATGACACAAACGCTTTTATTAAATGAACAAGATTGGTTAAAAAATCCTAATTGGATTAGAATAAGCCTAGGGAGGACGTAAATAACCTAAATGTTCAACCAATGACACAAACGCACTTATTGGATGCACACGATTTGTTAAAAACCCTAATTGGATTAGAATAAGCCTATGGAAAATGAAAATGACCTAAATGTTCAACCAATGACACAAACGCACATATTGGTTAAAAACTCTAATAGGATTAGAATAAGCCTAGGGTGGACTAAAATGACCTAAATGTTCTACCAATGACACAAACGCACTTATTGGATGTACAAGATTGGTTAAAAACCCTAATTGGATTAGATTAAGGCTAGGGAGGACGAAAATCACCTAAATGTTCAACCAATGACACAAACGCACTTAATGGATGCACATGATTGGTTAAAAAGCCTAATTGGATTGGAATAAGCCTATGGAAAACGAAAATGACCTAAATGTTCAACCAATGACACATACGCACTTATTGGATGGACAGGATTGGTTAGAAACCCTAATTGGATTGGAATAAGCCTAGGGTGGGCAAAAATGACCTAAAGGTTCAACCAATGACACAAACGCACGTATTGGATGCACAAGATTGGTCAAAAACCCTAATTGGATTAGAATAAGCCTTGGGAGGACGAATATGATCTAAATGTTCAACGTATGACACAAACCCCCTTATTGGATGCACAAGATTGGTTAAAACCCCTAATTTGATTAGAATAAGCCTAGGGTGGATGAAAATGAACTAAATGTTCAACCATTGACACAAACGCACTTATTGGAGGCACATGATTGGTTAAAAACCTTAATTGAAATACAAAAAGCCTATGGTGGACGAAAATGAACTAAATGTTCAACCAATGACACAATCGCACTTATTGGATGCACAAGATTGGTTAAAAACACTAATTGGATTAGAATAAGCCTAGGGATAACGAAAATGACCTAAATGTTCAACCAATGACAGAAACGCACTTATTGGATGGACAGGGTTGGTTAGAAACCCTAATTGGATTAGAATAAGCCTAGGGTAGACAATAATGACCTAAATGTTAAACCAATGACACAAATGCACTTATTGGATGCACAAGATTTGTTAAAAAGCCTAATTGGATTAGAATAAGCCTAGGGAGGACGTAAATGACCTAAATGTTCAACCAATGACACAAACGCACTTATTGGATGCACAAGATTGGTCAAAAACCCTAATTGGATTAGAATAAGCCTAGGGATGACGAAAATGACCTAAATGTTCAACCAATGACACAAACGCACTTATTGGATGGACAGGATTCGTTAGAAACCCTAATTGGATTGGAATAAGCCTAGGGTGGGCAAAAATGACCTAAAGGTTCAACCAATGACACAAACGCACGTATTGGATGCACAAGATTGGTCAAAAACCCTAATTGGATTAGAATAAGCCTTGGGAGGACGAATATGATCTAAATGTTCAACTTATGACACAAACCCCCTTATTGGATGCACAAGATTGGTTAAAACCCCTAGTTTGATTAGAATAAGCCTAGGGTGGATGAAAATGACCTAAATGTTCAACCATTGACACAAACGCACTTATTGGATGCACAAGATCCGTTAAAAACCCTAATTGGATTAGAATAAGCCTATGGAAAACGAAAATGACCTACATGTTCAACCAATGACACAAACGCACATATTGGATGCACAAGATTGGTTAAAAACTCTAATAGGATTAGAATAAGCCTAGGGTGGACTAAAATGACCTAAATGTTCAACCAATGACACAAACGCACTTATTGGATGCACAAGATTGGTTAAAAACCCTAATTGGATTAGAACAAGCCTAGGGAGGACGAAAATCACCTAAATGTTCAACCAATGACACAAACGCACTTAATGGATGCACATGATTGGTTAAAAACCCTAATTGGATTGGAATAAGCCTAGGGTGGGCAATAATGACCTAAATGTTAAACCAATGACACAAATGCACTTATTGGATGCACAAGATTGGTTAAAAACCCTAATTGGATTAGAATAAGCCTAGGGAGGACGAAAATGACCTTAATGTTCAACCATAGACACAAACGCATTTATTAAATGAACAAGATTGGTTAAAAAATCCTAACTGGATTAGAATAACTCTAGGGAGGACGTAAATGACCTAAATGTTCAACCAATGAAACAAACGCACTTATTGGATGCACAAGATTGGTTAAAAACCCTAATTGGATTAGAATAAGCCTATGGAAAATGAAAATGACCTAAATGTTCAACCAATGACACAAACGCACATATTGGATGCACAAGATTGGTTAAAAACTCTAATAGGATTAGAATAAGCCTAGGGTGGACTAAAATGACCTAAATGTTCAACCAATGACACAAACGCACTTATTGGATGCACAAGATTGGTTAAAAACCCTAATTGGATTAGAATAAGCCTAGGGAGGACGAAAATCACCTAAATGTTCAACCAATGACACAAACGCACTTAATGGATGCACATGATTGGTTAAAAAGCCTAATTGGATTGGAATAAGCCTAGGGTGGGCAAAAATGACCTAAATGTTCAACCAATGACACAAACGCACTTATTGGATGCACAAGATTGGTCAAAAACCCTAATTGGATTAGAATAAGCCTTGGGAGGACGAATATGATCTAAATGTTCAACTTATGACACAAACCCCCTTATTGGCTGCACAAGATTGGTTAAAACCCGTAATTTGATTAGAATAAGCCTAGGGTGGATGAAAATGACCTAAATGTTCAACCATTGACACAAACGCATTTATTGGATGCACATGATTGGTTAAAAACCTTAATTGAAATAGAAAAAGCCTATGGTGGACGAAAATGAAATAAATGTTCAACCAATGACACAGTCGCACTTATTGGATGCACAAGATTGGTTAAAAACCCTAATTGGATTAGAATAAGCCTAGGGATGACGAAAATGACCTAAATGTTCAACCAATGACACAAACGCACTTATTGGATGGACAGGGTTGGTTAGAAACCCTAATTGGATTAGAATAAGCCAAGGTGGACAATAATGACCAAAATGTTAAACCAATGACACAAATGCACTTATTGGATGCAGAAGATTGGTTAAAAACCCTAATTGGATTGGAATAAGCCTAGGGAGGACGAAAATGACCTTAATGTTCAACCAATGACACAAACGCATTTATTAAATGAACAAGATTGGTTAAAAAATCCTAATTGGATTAGAATAAGCCTAGGGAGGACGTAAATGACCTAAATGTTCAACCAATGACACAAACGCACTTATTGGATGCACACGATTGATTAAAAACCCTAATTTGATTAGAATAAGCCTATGGAAAACGAAAATGACCTAAATGTTCAACCAATGACACAAACGCACATATTGGATGCACAAGATTGGTTAAAAACTCTAATAGGATTAGAATAAGCCTAGGGTGGACTAAAATGACCTAAATGTTCAACCAATGAAACAAACGCACTTATTGGATGCACAAGATTGGTCAAAAACCCTAATTGGATTAGAATAAGCCTTGGGAGGACGAATATGATCTAAATGTTCAACTTATGATACAAACCCCCTTATTGGATGCACAAGATTGGTTAAAAACCCTAATTGGATTCGAATAAGCCTAGGGATGACGAAAATGACCTAAATGTTCAACCAATGACACATACGCACTTATTGGATGGACAGGATTGGTTAGAAACCCTAATTGGATTAGAATAAGCCTAGGGTGGACAATAATGACCTAAATGTTAAACCAATGACACAATTGCACTTATTGGATGCACAAGATTGGTTAAAAACCCTAATTGGATTAGAATAGGCCTATGGAGGACGAAAATGACCTTAATGTTCAACCAATGACACAAACGCTTTTATTAAATGAACAAGATTGGTTAAAAAATCCTAATTGGATTAGAATAAGCCTAGGGAGGACGTTTATAACCTAAATGTTCAACCAATGACACAAACGCACTTATTGGATGCACACGATTTGTTAAAAACCCTAATTGGATTAGAATAAGCCTATGGAAAACGAAAATGACCTAAATGTTCAACCAATGACACAAACGCACATATTGGTTAAAAACTCTAATAGGATTAGAATAAGCCTAGGGTGGACTAAAATGACCTAAATGTTCAACCAATGACACAAACGCACTTATTGGATGTACAAGATTGGTTAAAAACCCTAATTGGATTAGATTAAGGCTAGGGAGGACGAAAATCACCTAAATGTTCAACCAATGACACAAACGCACTTAATGGATGCACATGATTGGTTAAAAAGCCTAATTGGATTGGAATAAGCCTATGGAAAACGAAAATGACCTAAATGTTCAACCAATGACACATACGCACTTATTGGATGGACAGGATTGGTTAGAAACCCTAATTGGATTGGAATAAGCCTAGGGTGGGCAAAAATGACCTAAAGGTTCAACCAATGACACAAACGCACGTATTGGATGCACAAGATTGTTCAAAAACCCTAATTGGATTAGAATAAGCCTTGGGAGGACGAATATGATCTAAATGTTCAACTTATGACACAAACCCCCTTATTGGATGCACAAGATTGGTTAAAACCCCTAATTTGATTAGAATAAGCCTAGGGTGGATGAAAATGACCTAAATGTTCAACCATTGACACAAACGCACTTATTGGATGCACATGATTGGTTAAAAACCTTAATTGAAATACAAAAAGCCTATGGTGGACGAAAATGAACTAAATGTTCAACCAATGACACAATCGCACTTATTGGATGCACAAGATTGGTTAAAAACACTAATTGGATTAGAATAAGCCTAGGGATAACGAAAATGACCTAAATGTTCAACCAATGACAGAAACGCACTTATTGGATGGACAGGGTTGGTTAGAAACCCTAATTGGATTATAATAAGCCTAGGGTAGACAATAATGACCTAAATGTTAAACCAATGACACAAATGCACTTATTGGATGCACAAGATTTGTTAAAAACCCTAATTGGATTAGAATAAGCCTAGGGAGGACGTAAATGACCTAAATGTTCAACCAATGACACAAACGCACTTATTGGATGCACAAGATTGGTCAAAAACCCTAATTGGATTAGAATAAGCCTAGGGATGACGAAAATGACCTAAATGTTCAACCAATGACACAAACGCACTTATTGGATGGACAGGATTCGTTAGAAACCCTAATTGGATTAGAATAAGGCTAAGGTGGACAATAATGACCTAAATGTTAAACCAATGACACAAATGCACTTATTGGATGCACAAGATTGGTTAAAAACCCTAATTGGATTAGAATAAGCCTATGGAGGACGAAAATGACCTAAATGTTCAACCAATGACACAAACGCACTTATTGGATGGACAGGATTCGTTAGAAACCCTAATTGGATTAGAATAAGCCTAAGGTGGACAATAATGACCTAAATGTTAAACCAATGACACAAATGCACTTATTGGATGCACAAGATTGGTTAAAAACCCTAATTGGATTAGAATAAGCCTATGGAGGACGAAAATGACATTAATGTTCAACCAATGACACAAACGCATTTATTAAATGAACAAGATTGGTTAAAAAATCATAATTGGATTAGAATAAGCCTAGGGAGGACGTAAATGACCTAAATGTTCAACCAATGACACAAACGCACTTATTGGATGCACACGATTGGTTAAAAACCCTAATTAGATTAGAATAAGCCTATGGAAAACGAAAATGACCTAAATGTTCAACCAATGACACAAACGCACATATTGGATGCACAAGATTGGTTAAAAACTCTAATAGGATTAGAATAAGCCTAGGGTGGACTAAAATGACCTAAATGTTCAACCAATGACACAAACGCACTTATTGGATGCACAAGATTGGTCAAAAACCCAAATTGGATTAGAATAAGCCTTGGGAGGACGAATATGATCTAAATGTTCAACTTATGACACAAACCCCCTTATTGGATGCACAAGATTGGTTAAAACCCCTAATTTGATTAGAATAAGCCTATGGTGGATGAAAATGACCTAAATGTTCAACCATTGACACAAACGCACTTATTGGATGCACATGATTGGTTAAAAACAATAATTGAAATAGAAAAAGCCTATGGTGGACGAAAATAAACTAAATGTTCAACCAATGACACAATCGCACTTATTGGATGCACAAGATTGGTTAAAAACCCTAATTGGATTAGAATAAGCCTAGGGATGACGAAAATGACCTAAATGTTCAACCAATGACACAAACGCACTTATTGGATGGACAGGGTTGGTTAGAAACCCTAATTGGATTAGAATAAGCCTAGGGTGGACAATAATGACCTAAATGTTAAACCAATGACACAAATGCACTTATTGGATGCACAAGATTGGTTAAAAACCCTAATTGGATTAGAATAAGCCTAGGGAGGACGAAAATGACCTTAATGTTCAACTAATGACACAAACGCATTTATTAAATGAACAAGATAGGTTAAAAAATCCTAATTGGATTAGAATAAGCCTAAGGAGGACGTAAATGACCTAAATGTTCAACCAATGACACAAACGCACTTATTGGATGCACACGATTGGTTAAAAACCCTAATTGGATTAGAATAAGCTTATGGAAAACGAAAATGACCTAAATGTTCAACCAATGACACAAACGCACATATTGGATGCACAAGATTGGTTAAAAACTCTAATAGGATTAGAATAAGCCTAGGGTGGACTAAAATGACCTAAATGTTCAACCAATGACACAAACGCACTTATTGGATGCACAAGATTGGTTAAAAACCCTAATTGGATTAGAACAAGCCTAGGGAGGACGAAAATCACCTAAATGTTCAATCAATGACACAAACGCACTTAATGGATGCACATGATTGGTTAAAAACCCTAATTGGATTGGAATAAGCCTAGGGTGGGCAAAAATGACCTAAATGTTCAACCAATGACACAAACGCACTTATTGGATGCACAAGATTGGTCAAAAACCCAAATTGGATTAGAATAAGCCTTGGGAGGACGAATATGATCTAAATGTTCAACTTATGACACAAACCCCCTTATTGGATGCACAAGATTGGTTAAAACCCCTAATTTGATTAGAATAAGCCTATGGTGGATGAAAATGACCTAAATGTTCAACCATTGACACAAACACACTTATTGGATGCACATGATTGGTTAAAAACAATAATTGAAATAGAAAAAGCCTATGGTGGACGAAAATAAACTAAATGTTCAACCAATGACACAATCGCACTTATTGGATGCACAAGATTGGTTAAAAACCCTAATTGGATTAGAATAAGCCTAGGGATGACAAAAATGACCTAAATGTTCAACCAATGACACAAACGCACTTATTGGATGGACAGGGTTGGTTAGAAACCCTAATTGGATTAGAATAAGCCTAGGGTGGACAATAATGACCTAAATGTTAAACCAATGACACAAATGCACTTATTGGATGCACAAGATTGGTTAAAAACCCTAATTGGATTAGAATAAGCCTAGGGAGGACGAAAATGACCTTAATGTTCAACCAATGACACAAACGCACTTATTAAATGAACAAGATTGGTTAAAAAATCCTAATTGGATTAGAATAACTCTAGTGAGGACGTAAATGACCTAAATGTTCAACCAATGAAACAAACGCACTTATTGGATGCACAAGATTGGTTAAAAACCCTAATTGGATTAGAATAAGCCTATGGAAAACGAAAAATGACCTAAATGTTCAACCAATGACACAAACGCACATATTGGATGCACAAGATTGGTTAAAAACTCTAATAGGATTAGAATAAGCCTAGGGTGGACTAAAATGACCTAAATGTTCAACCAATGACACAAACGCACTTATTGGATGCACAAGATTGGTTAAAAACCCTAATTGGATTAGATTAAGCCTAGGGAGGACGAAAATCACCTAAATGTTCAACCAATGACACAAACGCACTTAATGGATGCACATGATTGGTTAAAAAGCCTAATTGGATTGGAATAAGCCTAGGGTGGGCAAAAATGACCTAAATGTTCAACCAATGACACAAACGCACTTATTGGATGCATAAGATTGGTCAAAAACCCTAATTGGATTAGAATAAGCCTTGGGAGGATGAATATGATCTAAATGTTCAACTTATGACACAAACCCCCTTATTGGCTGCACAAGATTTGTTAAAACCCGTAATTTGATTAGAATAAGCCTAGGGTGGATGAAAATGACCTAAATGTTCAACCATTGACACAAACGCATTTATTGGATGCACATGATTGGTTAAAAACCTTAATTGAAATAGAAAAAGCCTATGGTGGACGAAAATGAAATAAATGTTCAACCAATGACACAGTCGCACTTATTGGATGCATAAGATTGGTTAAAAACCCTAATTGGATTAGAATAAGCCTAGGGATGACGAAAATGACCTAAATGTTCAACCAATGACACAAACGCACTTATTGGATGGACAGGGTTGGTTAGAAACCCTAATTGGATTAGAATAAGCCAAGGTGGACAATAATGACCAAAATGTTAAACCAATGACACAAATGCACTTATTGGATGCAGAAGATTGGTTAAAAACCCTAATTGGATTAGAATAAGCCTAGGGAGGACGAAAATGACCTTAATGTTCAACCAATGACACAAACGCATTTATTAAATGAACAAGATTGGTTAAAAAATCCTAATTGGATTAGAATAAGCCTAGGGAGGACGTAAATGACCTAAATGTTCAACCAATGACACAAACGCACTTATTGGATGCACACGATTGATTAAAAACCCTAATTGGATTAGAATAAGCCTATGGAAAACGAAAATGACCTAAATGTTCAACCAATGACACAAACGCACATATTGGATGCACAAGATTGGTTAAAAACTCTAATAGGATTAGAATAAGCCTAGGGTGGACTAAAATGACCTAAATGTTCAACCAATGAAACAAACGCACTTATTGGATGCACAAGATTGGTCAAAAACCCTAATTGGATTAGAATAAGCCTTGGGAGGACGAATATGATCTAAATGTTCAACTTATGATACAAACCCCCTTATTGGATGCACAAGATTGGTTAAAAACCCTAATTGGATTCGAATAAGCCTAGGGATGACGAAAATGACCTAAATGTTCAACCAATGACACATACGCACTTATTGGATGGACAGGATTGGTTAGAAACCCTAATTGGATTAGAATAAGCCTAGGGTGGACAATAATGACCTAAATGTTAAACCAATGACACAAATGCACTTATTGGATGCACAAGATTGGTTAAAAACCCTAATTGGATTAGAATAAGCCTATGGAGGACGAAAATGACCTTAATGTTCAACCAATGACACAAACGCTTTTATTAAATGAACAAGATTGGTTAAAAAATCCTAATTGGATTAGAATAAGCCTAGGGAGGACGTAAATAACCTAAATGTTCAACCAATGACACAAACGCACTTATTGGATGCACACGATTTGTTAAAAACCCTAATTGGATTAGAATAAGCCTATGGAAAATGAAAATGACCTAAATGTTCAACCAATGACACAAACGCACATATTGGTTAAAAACTCTAATAGGATTAGAATAAGCCTAGGGTGGACTAAAATGACCTAAATGTTCTACCAATGACACAAACGCACTTATTGGATGTACAAGATTGGTTAAAAACCCTAATTGGATTAGATTAAGGCTAGGGAGGACGAAAATCACCTAAATGTTCAACCAATGACACAAACGCACTTAATGGATGCACATGATTGGTTAAAAAGCCTAATTGGATTGGAATAAGCCTATGGAAAACGAAAATGACCTAAATGTTCAACCAATGACACATACGCACTTATTGGATGGACAGGATTGGTTAGAAACCCTAATTGGATTGGAATAAGCCTAGGGTGGGCAAAAATGACCTAAAGGTTCAACCAATGACACAAACGCACGTATTGGATGCACAAGATTGGTCAAAAACCCTAATTGGATTAGAATAAGCCTTGGGAGGACGAATATGTTCTAAATGTTCAACTTATGACACAAACCCCCTTATTGGATGCACAAGATTGGTTAAAACCCCTAATTTGATTAGAATAAGCCTAGGGTGGATGAAAATGACCTAAATGTTCAACCATTGACACAAACGCACTATATTGGATGCACATGATTGGTTAAAAACCTTAATTGAAATACAAAAAGCCTATGGTGGACGAAAATGAACTAAATGTTCAACCAATGACACAATCGCACTTATTGGATGCACAAGATTGGTTAAAAACACTAATTGGATTAGAATAAGCCTAGGGATAACGAAAATGACCTAAATGTTCAACCAATGACAGAAACGCACTTATTGGATGGACAGGGTTGGTTAGAAACCCTAATTGGATTAGAATAAGCCTATGGAGGACGAAAATGACCTAAATGTTCAACCAATGACACAAACGCACTTATTGGATGGACGGGATTCGTTAGAAACCCTAATTGGATTAGAATAAGCCTAAGGTGGACAATAATGACCTAAATGTTAAACCAATGACACAAATGCACTTATTGGATGCACAAGATTGGTTAAAAACCCTAATTGGATTAGAATAAGCCTATGGAGGACGAAAATGACATTAATGTTCAACCAATGACACAAACGCATTTATTAAATGAACAAGATTGGTTAAAAAATCATAATTGGATTAGAATAAGCCTAGGGAGGACGTAAATGACCTAAATGTTCAACCAATGACACAAACGCACTTATTGGATGCACACGATTGGTTAAAAACCCTAATTAGATTAGAATAAGCCTATGGAAAACGAAAATGACCTAAATGTTCAACCAATGACACAAACGCACATATTGGATGCACAAGATTGGTTAAAAACTCTAATAGGATTAGAATAAGCCTAGGGTGGACTAAAATGACCTAAATGTTCAACCAATGACACAAACGCACTTATTGGATGCACAAGATTGGTTAAAAACCCTAATTGGATTAGATTAAGCCTAGGGAGGACGAAAATCACCTAAATGTTCAACCAATGACACAAACGCACTTAATGGATGCACATGATTGGTTAAAAAGCCTAATTGGATTGGAATAAGCCTAGGGTGGGCAAAAATGACCTAAATGTTCAACCAATGACACAAACGCACTTATTGGATGCACAAGATTGGTCAAAAACCCTAATTGGATTAGAATAAGCCTTGGGAGGACGAATATGATCTAAATGTTCAACTTATGACACAAACCCCCTTATTGGATGCACAAGATTGGTTAAAACCCCTAATTTGATTAGAATAAGCCTAGGGTGGATGAAAATGACCTAAATGTTCAACCATTGACACAAACGCACTTATTGGATGCACATGATTGGTTAAAAACCTTAATTGAAATACAAAAAGCCTATGGTGGACGAAAATGAACTAAATGTTCAACCAATGACACAATCGCACTTATTGGATGCACAAGATTGGTTAAAAACACTAATTGGATTAGAATAAGCCTAGGGATAACGAAAATGACCTAAATGTTCAACCAATGACAGAAACGCACTTATTGGATGGACAGGGTTGGTTAGAAACCCTAATTGGATTATAATAAGCCTAGGGTAGACAATAATGACCTAAATGTTAAACCAATGACACAAATGCACTTATTGGATGCACAAGATTTGTTAAAAACCCTAATTGGATTAGAATAAGCCTAGGGAGGACGTAAATGACCTAAATGTTCAACCAATGACACAAACGCACTTATTGGATGCACAAGATTGGTCAAAAACCCTAATTGGATTAGAATAAGCCTAGGGATGACGAAAATGACCTAAATGTTCAACCAATGACACAAACGCACTTATTGGATGGACAGGATTCGTTAGAAACCCTAATTGGATTAGAATAAGGCTAAGGTGGACAATAATGACCTAAATGTTAAACCAATGACACAAATGCACTTATTGGATGCACAAGATTGGTTAAAAACCCTAATTGGATTAGAATAAGCCTATGGAGGACGAAAATGACCTAAATGTTCAACCAATGACACAAACGCACTTATTGGATGGACAGGATTCGTTAGAAACCCTAATTGGATTAGAATAAGCCTAAGGTGGACAATAATGACCTAAATGTTAAACCAATGACACAAATGCACTTATTGGATGCACAAGATTGGTTAAAAACCCTAATTGGATTAGAATAAGCCTATGGAGGACGAAAATGACATTAATGTTCAACCAATGACACAAACGCATTTATTAAATGAACAAGATTGGTTAAAAAATCATAATTGGATTAGAATAAGCCTAGGGAGGACGTAAATGACCTAAATGTTCAACCAATGACACAAACGCACTTATTGGATGCACACGATTGGTTAAAAACCCTAATTAGATTAGAATAAGCCTATGGAAAACGAAAATGACCTAAATGTTCAACCAATGACACAAACGCACATATTGGATGCACAAGATTGGTTAAAAACTCTAATAGGATTAGAATAAGCCTAGGGTGGACTAAAATGACCTAAATGTTCAACCAATGACACAAACGCACTTATTGGATGCACAAGATTGGTTAAAAACCCTAATTGGATTAGAACAAGCCTAGGGAGGACGAAAATCACCTAAATGTTCAACCAATGACACAAACGCACTTAATGGATGCACATGATTGGTTAAAAACCCTAATTGGATTGGAATAAGCCTAGGGTGGGCAAAAATGACCTAAATGTTCAACCAATGACAAAAACGCACTTATTGGATGCACGAGATTGGTCAAAAACCCTAATTGGATTAGAATAAGCCTTGGGAGGAAAAATATGATCTAAATGTTCAACTTATGACACAAACCCCCTTATTGGATGCACAAGATTGGTTAAAACCCCTAATTTGATTAGAATAAGCCTAGGGTGGATGAAAATGACCTAAATGTTCAACCATTGACACAAACGCACTATATTGGATGCACATGATTGGTTAAAAACCTTAATTGAAATACAAAAAGCCTATGGTGGACGAAAATGAACTAAATGTTCAACCAATGACACAATCGCACTTATTGGATGCACAAGATTGGTTAAAAACACTAATTGGATTAGAATAAGCCTAGGGATGACGAAAATGACCTAAATGTTCAACCAATGACATAAACGCACTTATTGGATGGACAGGGTTGGTTAGAAACCCTAATTGGATTAGAATAAGCCTAGGGTAGACAATAATGACCTAAATGTTAAACCAATGACACAAATGCACTTATTGGATGCACAAGATTTGTTAAAAACCCTAATTGGATTAGAATAAGCCTAGGGAGGACGTAAATGACCTAAATGTTCAACCAATGACACAAACGCACTTATTGGATGCACCCGATTGGTTAAAAACCCTAATTGGATTAGAATAAGCCTATGGAAAACGAAAATGACCTAAATGTTCAACCAATGACACAAACGCACATATTGGATGCACAAGATTGGTTAAAAACTCTAATAGGATTAGAATAAGTCTAGGGTGGACTAAAATGACCTAAATGTTCAACCAATGACACAAACGCACTTATTGGATGCACAAGATTGGTCAAAAACCCTAATTGGATTAGAATAAGCCTTGGGAGGACGAATATGATCTAAATGTTAACCTTATGACACAAACCCCCTTATTGGATGCACAAGATTGGTTAAAACCCCTAATTTGATTAGAATAAGCCTAGGGTGGATGAAAATGACCTAAATGTTCAACCATTGACACAAACGCACTTATTGGATGCACATGATTGGTTAAAAACCTTAATTGAAATAGAAAAAGCCTATGGTGGACGAAAATGAACTAAATGTTCAACCAATGACACAATCGCACTTATTGGATGCACAAGATTGGTTAAAAACCCTAATTGGATTAGAATAAGCCTAGGGATGACGAAAATGACCTAAATAATCAACCAATGACACAAACGCACTTATTGGATGGACAGGATTCGTTAGAAACCCTAATTGGATTAGAATAAGCCTAAGGTGGACAATAATGACCTAAATGTTAAACCAATGACACAAATGCACTTATTGGATGCACAAGATTGGTTAAAAACCCTAATTGGATTAGAATAAGCCTATGGAGGACGAAAATGACATTAATGTTCAACCAATGACACAAACGCATTTATTAAATGAACAAGATTGGTTAAAAAATCATAATTGGATTAGAATAAGCCTAGGGAGGACGTAAATGACCTAAATGTTCAACCAATGACACAAACGCACTTATTGGATGCACACGATTGGTTAAAAACCCTAATTGGATTAGAATAAGCCTTGGGAGGACGAATATGATCTAAATGTTAACCTTATGACACAAACCCCCTTATTGGATGCACAAGATTGGTTAACACCCCTAATTTGATTAGAATAAGCCTAGGGTGGATGAAAATGACCTAAATGTTCAACCATTGACACAAACGCACTTATTGGATGCACATGATTGGTTAAAAACCTTAATTGAAATAGAAAAAGCCTATGGTGGACGAAAATGAACTAAATGTTCAACCAATGACACAATCGCACTTATTGGATGCACAAGATTGGTTAAAAACCCTAATTGGATTAGAATAAGCCTAGGGATGACGAAAATGACCTAAATGTTCAACCAATGACACAAACGCACTTATTGGATGGACAGGATTCGTTAGAAACCCTAATTGGATTAGAATAAGCCTAAGGTGGACAATAATGACCTAAATGTTAAACCAATGACACAAATGCACTTATTGGATGCACAAGATTGGTTAAAAACCCTAATTGGATTAGAATAAGCCTATGGAGGACGAAAATGACATTAATGTTCAACCAATGACACAAACGCATTTATTAAATGAACAAGATTGGTTAAAAAATCATAATTGGATTAGAATAAGCCTAGGGAGGACGTAAATGACCTAAATGTTCAACCAATGACACAAACGCACTTATTGGATGCACACGATTGGTTAAAAACCCTAATTAGATTAGAATAAGCCTATGGAAAACGAAAATGACCTAAATGTTCAACCAATGACACAAACGCACATATTGGATGCACAAGATTGGTTAAAAACTCTAATAGGATTAGAATAAGCCTAGAGTGGACTAAAATAACCTAAATGTTCAACCAATGACACAAACGCACTTATTGGATGCACAAGATTGGTTAAAAACCCTAATTGGATTAGATTAAGCCTAGGGAGGACGAAAATCACCTAAATGTTCAACCAATGACACAAACGCACTTAATGGATGCACATGATTGGTTAAAAAGCCTAATTGGATTGGAATAAGCCTAGGGTGGGCAAATATGACCTAAATGTTCAACCAATGAGACAAACGCACTTATTGGATGCACAAGATTGGTCAAAAACCCTAATTGGATTAGAATAAGCCTTGGGAGGACGAATATGATCTAAATGTTCAACTTATGACACAAACCCCCTTATTGGCTGCACAAGATTGGTTAAAACCCGTAATTTGATTAGAATAAGCCTAGGGTGGATGAAAATGACCTAAATGTTCAACCATTGACACAAACACACTTATTGGATGCACATGATTGGTTAAAAACCTTAATTGAAATACAAAAAGCCTATGGTGGACGAAAATGAACTAAATGTTCAACCAATGACACAATCGCACTTATTGGATGCACAAGATTGGTTAAAAACCCTAATTAGATTAGAATAAGCCTAAGGATGACGAAAATGACCTAAATGTTCAACCAATGACAGAAACGCACTTATTGGATGGACAGGGTTGATTAGAAACCCTACTTGGATTAGAATAAGCCTAGGGTTGACAATAATGACCTAAATGTTAAACCAATGACACAAATGCACTTATTGGATGCACAAGATTTGTTAAAAACCCTAATTGGATTAGAATAAGCCTAGGGAAGACGTAAATGACATAAATGTTCAACCAATGACCCAAACGCACTTATTGGATGCACACGATTGGTTAAAAACCCTAATTGGATTAGAATAAGCCTATGGAAAACGAAAATGACCTAAATGTTCAACCAATGACACAAACGCACATATTGGATGCACAAGATTGGTTAAAAACTCTAATAGGATTAGAATAAGCCTAGGGTGGACTAAAATGACCTAAATGTTCAACCAATGACACAAACGCACTTATTGGATGCACAAGATTGGTCAAAAACCCAAATTGGATTAGAATAAGCCTTGGGAGGACGAATATGATCTAAATGTTCAATTTATGACACAAACCCCCTTATTGGATGCACAAGATTGGTTAAAACCCCTAATTTGATTAGAATAAGCCTATGGTGGATGAAAATGACCTAAATGTTCAACCATTGACACAAACGCACTTATTGGATGCACATGATTGGTTAAAAACAATAATTGAAATAGAAAAAGCCTATGGTGGACGAAAATAAACTAAATGTTCAACCAATGACACAATCGCACTTATTGGATGCACAAGATTGGTTAAAAACCCTAATTGGATTAGAATAAGCCTAGGGATGACGAAAATGACCTAAATGTTCAACCAATGACACAAACGCACTTATTGGATGGACAGGGTTGGTTAGAAACCCTAATTGGATTAGAATAAGCCTAGGGTGGACAATAATGACCTAAATGTTAAACCAATGACACAAATGCACTTATTGGATGCACAAGATTGGTTAAAAACCCTAATTGGATTAGAATAAGCCTAGGGAGGACGAAAATGACCTTAATGTTCAACTAATGACACAAACGCATTTATTAAATGAAAAAGATTGGTTAAAAAATCCTAATTGGATTAGAATAAGCCTAAGGAGGACGTAAATGACCTAAATGTTCAACCAATGACACAAACGCACTTATTGGATGCACACGATTGGTTAAAAACCCTAATTGGATTAGAATAAGCTTATGGAAAACGAAAATGACCTAAATGTTCAACCAATGACACAAACGCACATATTGGATGCACAAGATTGGTTAAAAACTCTAATAGGATTAGAATAAGCCTAGGGTGGACTAAAATGACCTAAATGTTCAACCAATGACACAAACGCACTTATTGGATGCACAAGATTGGTTAAAAACCCTAATTGGATTAGAACAAGCCTAGGGAGGACGAAAATCACCTAAATGTTCAATCAATGACACAAACGCACTTAATGGATGCACATGATTGGTTAAAAACCCTAATTGGATTGGAATAAGCCTAGGGTGGGCAAAAATGACCTAAATGTTCAACCAATGACACAAACGCACTTATTGGATGCACAAGATTGGTCAAAAACCCAAATTGGATTAGAATAAGCCTTGGGAGGACGAATATGATCTAAATGTTCAACTTATGACACAAACCCCCTTATTGGATGCACAAGATTGGTTAAAACCCCTAATTTGATTAGAATAAGCCTATGGTGGATGAAAATGACCTAAATGTTCAACCATTGACACAAACACACTTATTGGATGCACATGATTGGTTAAAAACAATAATTGAAATAGAAAAAGCCTATGGTGGACGAAAATAAACTAAATGTTCAACCAATGACACAATCGCACTTATTGGATGCACAAGATTGGTTAAAAACCCTAATTGGATTAGAATAAGCCTAGGGATGACAAAAATGACCTAAATGTTCAACCAATGACACAAACGCACTTATTGGATGGACAGGGTTGGTTAGAAACCCTAATTGGATTAGAATAAGCCTAGGGTGGACAATAATGACCTAAATGTTAAACCAATGACACAAATGCACTTATTGGATGCACAAGATTGGTTAAAAACCCTAATTGGATTAGAATAAGCCTAGGGAGGACGAAAATGACCTTAATGTTCAACCAATGACACAAACGCACTTATTAAATGAACAAGATTGGTTAAAAAATCCTAATTGGATTAGAATAACTCTAGTGAGGACGTAAATGACCTAAATGTTCAACCAATGAAACAAACGCACTTATTGGATGCACAAGATTGGTTAAAAACCCTAATTGGATTAGAATAAGCCTATGGAAAACGAAAAATGACCTAAATGTTCAACCAATGACACAAACGCACATATTGGATGCACAAGATTGGTTAAAAACTCTAATAGGATTAGAATAAGCCTAGGGTGGACTAAAATGACCTAAATGTTCAACCAATGACACAAACGCACTTATTGGATGCACAAGATTGGTTAAAAACCCTAATTGGATTAGAACAAGCCTAGGGAGGACGAAAATGACCTAAATGTTCAACCAATGACACAAACGCACTTAATGGATGCACATGATTGGTTAAAAACCCTAATTGGATTGGAATAAGCCTAGGGTGGGCAAAAATGACCTAAATGTTCAACCAATGACACAAACGCACTTATTGGATGCACAAGATTGGTTAAAAACCCTAATTGGATTAGAATAAGCTTAGGGATGACGAAAATGACCTAAATGTTCAACCAATGACACAAACGCATTTATTGGATGCACAGGGTTGGTTAGAAACCCTAATTGGATTAGAATATGCCTAGGGTGGACGATAATGACCTAAATGTTAAACCATTAACACAAATGCACTTATTAGATGCACAAGATTGGTTAAAAACGATAATTGGATTAGAATAAGCCTAGGGAGGAAGAAAATGACCTTCATGTTCAACCAATGACACAAACGCACTTATAAAATTCACAAGATTGGTAAAAAAATCCTAATTGGATTAGAATAAGCCTAGGGAGGACGTAAATGACCTAAATGTTCAACCAATGACACAAACGCACTTATTGGATGCACAAGATTGGTTAAAAACCCTAATTGGATTAGAATAAGCCTAGGGAGGACGAAAATGACCTAAATGTTCAACCAATGACACAAACGCACTTATTGGATGCACAAGATTGGTTAAAAACCCTAATTGGATTAGAACAAGCCTAGGGAGGACGAAAATCACCTAAATGTTCAACCAATGACACAAACGCACTTAATGGATGCACATGATTGGTTAAAAACCCTAATTGGATTGGAATAAGCCTAGGGTGGGCAAAAATGACCTAAATGTTCAACCAATGACACAAACGCACTTATTGGATGCACAAGATTGGTCAAAAACCCAAATTGGATTAGAATAAGCCTTGGGAGGACGAATATGATCTAAATGTTCAACTTATGACACAAACCCCCTTATTGGATGCACAAGATTGGTTAAAACCCCTAATTTGATTAGAATAAGCCTATGGTGGATGAAAATGACCTAAATGTTCAACCATTGACACAAACACACTTATTGGATGCACATGATTGGTTAAAAACAATAATTGAAATAGAAAAAGCCTATGGTGGACCAAAATAAACTAAATGTTCAACCAATGACACAATCGCACTTATTGGATGCACAAGATTGGTTAAAAACCCTAATTGGATTAGAATAAGCCTAGGGATGACAAAAATGACCTAAATGTTCAACCAATGACACAAACGCACTTATTGGATGGACAGGGTTGGTTAGAAACCGTAATTGGATTAGAATAAGCCTAGGGTGGACAATAATGACCTAAATGTTAAACCAATGACACAAATGCACTTATTGGATGCACAAGATTGGTTAAAAACCCTAATTGGATTAGAATAAGCCTAGGGAGGACGAAAATGACCTTAATGTTCAACTAATGACACAAACGCATTTATTAAATGAACAAGATTGGTTAAAAAATCCTAATTGGATTAGAATAAGCCTAGGGAGGACGTAAATGACCTAAATGTTCAACCAATGACACAAACGCACTTATTGGATGCACACGATTGGTTAAAAACCCTAATTGGATTAGAATAAGCCTATGGAAAACGAAAATGACCTAAATGTTCAACCAATGACACAAACGCACATATTGGATGCACAAGATTGGTTAAAAACTCTAATAGGATTAGAATAAGCCTAGGGTGGACTAAAATGACCTAAATGTTCAACCAATGAAACAAACGCACTTATTGGATGCACAAGATTGGTCAAAAACCCTAATTGGATTAGAATAAGCCTTGGGAGGACGAATATGATCTAAATGTTCAACTTATGATACAAACCCCCTTATTGGATGCACAAGATTGGTTAAAAACCCTAATTGGATTCGAATAAGCCTAGGGATGACGAAAATGATCTAAATGTTCAACCAATGACACATACGCACTTATTGGATGGACAGGATTGGTTAGAAACCCTAATTGGATTAGAATAAGCCTAGGGTGGACAATAATGACCTAAATGTTAAACCAATGACACAATTGCACTTATTGGATGCACAAGATTGGTTAAAAACCCTAATTGGATTAGAATAGGCCTATGGAGGACGAAAATGACCTTAATGTTCAACCAATGACACAAACGCTTTTATTAAATGAACAAGATTGGTTAAAAAATCCTAATTGGATTAGAATAAGCCTAGGGAGGACGTTTATAACCTAAATGTTCAACCAATGACACAAACGCACTTATTGGATGCACACGATTTGTTAAAAACCCTAATTGGATTAGAATAAGCCTATGGAAAACGAAAATGACCTAAATGTTCAACCAATGACACAAACGCACATATTGGTTAAAAACTCTAATAGGATTAGAATAAGCCTAGGGTGGACTAAAATGACCTAAATGTTCAACCAATGACACAAACGCACTTATTGGATGTACAAGATTGGTTAAAAACCCTAATTGGATTAGATTAAGGCTAGGGAGGACGAAAATCACCTAAATGTTCAACCAATGACACAAACGCACTTAATGGATGCACATGATTGGTTAAAAAGCCTAATTGGATTGGAATAAGCCTATGGAAAACGAAAATGACCTAAATGTTCAACCAATGACACATACGCACTTATTGGATGGACAGGATTGGTTAGAAACCCTAATTGGATTGGAATAAGCCTAGGGTGGGCAAAAATGACCTAAAGGTTCAACCAATGACACAAACGCACGTATTGGATGCACAAGATTGGTCAAAAACCCTAATTGGATTAGAATAAGCCTTGGGAGGACGAATATGATCTAAATGTTCAACTTATGACACAAACCCCCTTATTGGATGCACAAGATTGGTTAAAACCCCTAATTTGATTAGAATAAGCCTAGGGTGGATGAAAATGACCTAAATGTTCAACCATTGACACAAACGCACTTATTGGATGCACATGATTGGTTAAAAACCTTAATTGAAATAGAAAAAGCCTATGGTGGACGAAAATGAACTAAATGTTCAACCAATGACACAATCACACTTATTGGATGCACAAGATTGGTTAAAAACCCTAATTGGATTAGATTAACCCTAGGGATGACGAAAATGACCTAAATGTTCAACCAATGACACAAACGCACATATTGGATGCACAAGATTGGTTAAAAACTCTAATAGGATTAGAATAAGCCTAGGGTGGACTAAAATGCCCTAAATGTTCAACCAATGACACAAACGCACTTATTGGATGCACAAGATTGGTTAAAAACCCTAATTGGATTAGAACAAGCCTAGGGAGGACGAAAATCACCTAAATGTTCAACCAATGACACAAACGCACTTAATGGATGCACATGATTGGTTAAAAACCCTAATTGGATTGGAATAAGCCTAGGGTGGGCAAAAATGACCTAAATGTTCAACCAATGACACAAACGCACTTATTGGATGCACAAGATTGGTCAAAAACCCAAATTGGATTAGAATAAGCCTTGGGAGGACGAATATGATCTAAATGTTCAACTTATGACACAAACCCCCTTATTGGATGCACAAGATTGGTTAAAACCCCTAATTTGATTAGAATAAGCCTATGGTGGATGAAAATGACCTAAATGTTCAACCATTGACACAAACACACTTATTGGATGCACATGATTGGTTAAAAACAATAATTGAAATAGAAAAAGCCTATGGTGGACGAAAATAAACTAAATGTTCAACCAATGACACAATCGCACTTATTGGATGCACAAGATTGGTTAAAAACCCTAATTGGATTAGAATAAGCCTAGGGATGACAAAAATGACCTAAATGTTCAACCAATGACACAAACGCACTTATTGGATGGACAGGGTTGGTTAGAAACCCTAATTGGATTAGAATAAGCCTAGGGTGGACAATAATGACCTAAATGTTAAACCAATGACACAAATGCACTTATTGGATGCACAAGATTGGTTAAAAACCCTAATTTGATTAGAATAAGCCTAGGGAGGACGAAAATGACCTTAATGTTCAACTAATGACACAAACGCATTTATTAAATGAACAAGATTGGTTAAAAAATCCTAATTGGATTAGAATAAGCCTAGGGAGGACGTAAATGACCTAAATGTTCAACCAATGACACAAACGCACTTATTGGATGCACACGATTGGTTAAAAACCCTAATTGGATTAGAATAAGCCTATGGAAAACGAAAATGACCTAAATGTTCAACCAATGACACAAACGCACATATTGGATGCACAAGATTGGTTAAAAACTCTAATAGGATTAGAATAAGCCTAGGGTGGACTAAAATGACCTAAATCTTCAACCAATGACACAAACGCACTTATTGGATGCACAAGATTGGTCAAAAACCCTAATTGGATTAGAATAAGCCTTGGGAGGACGAATATGATCTAAATGTTCAACTTATGACACAAACCCCCTTATTGGATGCACAAGATTGGTTAAAACAACTTATTTGATTAGAATAAGCCTAGGGTGGATGAAAATGACCTAAATGTTCAACCATTGACACAAACGCACTTATTGGATGCACAAGATTGGTTAAAAACCTTAATTGAAATAGAAAAAGGCTATGGTGGACGAAAATGAACTAAATGTTCAACCAATGACACAATCGCACTTATTGGATGCACAAGATTGGTTAAAAACCCTAATTGGATTAGAATAAGCCTAGGGAGGACGAATATGATTTAATTGTTCAACCAATGACACAAACGCACATATTGGATGCACAAGATTGGTTAAAAACTCTAATAGCATTAGAATAAGCCTAGGGTGGACAAAAATTTCCTAAATGTTCAACCAATGACACAAACGCACTTAACGGATGCACAAGATTGGTTAAAAATCCTTAATTGGATTAGAATAAGCCTACGGTGGACGAAAATGACCTAAATGTTCAACCATTGACACCAACGCACTTATTGGATGCACATGATTGGTTAAAAACCCTAATTGGATTGGAATCAGCCTAGGGTGGGCAAAAATGACCTATATGTTCTACCAATGACACAAACGCACTTATTGGATGCACAAGATTGGTTAAAAACCCTAATTGGATTAGAATAAGCCTAGGGATGACGAAAATGACCTAAATGTTCAACCAATGACACAAACACACTTATTGGATGCACAAGATTGGTTAAAACCCTAATTGGATTAGAATAAGCCTAGGGTGGACGATAATGACCTAAATGTTAAACCAATGACACAAACGCACTTATTGGATGCACACGATTATTTAAAAACCCTAATTGGATTGCAATAAGCCTAGAGTGGACGAAAATGACCTAAATGTTCAACCAATGACACAAAATCACTTATTGGATGCAAAAGGTTGGTTAAAAACCTTAATTGAATTAGATCAAGCCTAGGAAGGACGAAAATGACCTAAATGTTCAACCAATGACACAAACGCACTTATTGGATGCACAAGATTGGTTAAAAACCCTAATTGGATTAGAATAAGCCTACGGTGGACGAAAATGACCTAAATGATCAACCATTGACACAAACGCACTTATTGGATGCACATGATTGGTTAAAAACCGTAATTGGATTAGAATAAGCCTTGGGTGGGCAAAAATGACATAAATGTTCAACCAATGACACAAACGCACTTATTGGTTGCACAAGATTTCTTAAAAACCCTAATTGGATTAGAATAAGCCTAGGGATGACGAAAATGACCTAAATGTTGAACCAATGACACAAACGCACTTATTGGATGCAAAGGGTTTGGTTAGAAACCCTAATTGGATTAGAATAAGCCTAGGGTGGACGATAATGACCTAAATGTTAAACCAATGACACAAACGCACTTATTGGATGCACACGATTATTTAAAAACCCTAATTGGATTGCAATAAGCCTAGAGTGGACGAAAATGACCTAAATGTTCAACCAATGACACAAAAGCACTTATTGGATGCACAAGATTGGTTAAAAACCCTAATTGAATTAGATCAAGCATAGGGAGGACGAAAATGACCTAAATGTTCAACCAATGACACAAACGCACTTATTGGATGCACAAGATTGGTTAAAAACCCTAATTGGATTAGAATAAGCCTACGGTGGACGAAAATGACCTAAATGATCAACCATTGACACAAACGCACTTATTGGATGCACATGATTGGTTAAAAACCCTAATTGGATTAGAATAAGCCTAGGGTGGGCAAAAATGACCTAAATGTTCATCCAATGACACAAACGCACTTATTGGTTGCACAAGATTGGTTTAAAACTCTAATAGGATTAGAATAAGCCTAGGGTGGACAAAAATGACCTTAATGTTCAACCAATGACACAAAAGCACTTCTTTGATGCACAAGATTGGTTAAAAACCCTAATTGAATTAGATCAAGCCTAGGGAGGACGAAAATGACCTAAATGTTCAACCAATGACACAAACGCACTTATTGGATGCACAAGATTGGTTAAAAACCCTAATTGAATTAGATCAAGCCTAGGGAGGACGAAAATGACCTAAATGTTCAACCAATGACACAAACGCACTTATTGGATGCACAAGATTGGTTAAAAACCCTAATTGGATTAGAATAAGCCTACGGTGGACGAAAATGACCTAAATGATCAACCATTGACACAAACACACTTATTGGATGCACAGGGTTGGATAGAAACCCTAATTTGATTAGAATAAGCCTAGCTTGGACAATAATGACCTAAATGTTAAACCAATGACACAAATGCACTTATAGGATGCACAAGATTGGTTAAAATCCCTAATTGGATTAGAATAAGCCTAGGGATGACGAAAATGACCTAAATGTTCAACCAATGACACAAAAGCACTTATTGGATGCACAAGATTGGTTAAAAACCCTAATTGAATTAGATCAAGCCTAGGGAGGACGAAAATGACCTAAATGTTCAACCAATGACACAAACGCACTTATTGGATGCACAAGATTGGTTAAAAACCCTAATTGGATTAGAATAAGCCTACGGTGGACGAAAATGACCTAAATGATCAACCATTGACACAAACACACTTATTGGATGCACAGGGTTGGATAGAAACCCTAATTTGATTAGAATAAGCCTAGCTTGGACAATAATGACCTAAATGTTAAACCAATGACACAAATGCACTTATAGGATGCACAAGATTGGTTAAAATCCCTAATTGGATTAGAATAAGCCTAGGGATGACGAAAATGACCTAAATGTTCAACCAATGACACAAAAGCACTTATTGGATGCACAAGATTGGTTAAAAACCCTAATTGAATTAGATCAAGCCTAGGGAGGACGAAAATGACCTAAATGTTCAACCAATGACACAAACGCACTTATTGGATGCACAAGATTGGTTAAAAACCCTAACGGATTAGAATAAGCCTACGGTGGACGAAAATGACCTAAATGATCAACCATTGACACAAACGCACTTATTGGATGCACATGATTGGTTAAAAACCCTAATTGGATTAGAATAAGCCTAGGGTGGGCAAAATAGACCTAAATGTTCAACCAATGACACAAACGCACTTATTGATTGCACAAGATTGGTTAAAAACCCTAATTGAATTAGGTCAAGCCTAGGGAGGACGAATATGATCTAAATGTTCAACTTATGACACAAACGCACTTATTGGATGCACAAGATTGGTTTAAAACCCTAATTGGATTAAAATAAGCCTAGGGAGGACGAATATGATCTAAATGTTCAACCAATGACACAAACTCACATATTGGATGC
>JBBPBP010000004.1:47113210-47207172 GCA_037974735.1 Cicer chorassanicum | reverse complement strand
TAAGCCTAGGGAGGACTAAAATGACCTTAATGTTCAACCAATGACACAAACACACTTATTGGATGCACAAGATTGGTTGAAAACCCTAATTGGATTAGAACAAGCCTAGGGAGGACGAAAATCACCTAGATGTTCAACCAATTGACACAAACGCAATTATTGGATGCACATGATTGGTTAAAAACCATAATTGAATTGGAATAAGCCTAAGATGGACGAAAATGACCTAAGTGTTCAACCATTGACCAAACGCACTTATTGGATGCACATGATTGGTTAAAAACCTTAATTGAAATAGAAAATGCCTATGGTGGACGAAAATGAACTAAATGTTCAACCAATGACACAAACGCACTGAATGGATGCACAAGATTGGTTAAAAAACCTAATTGCATTAGAATAAGCCTAGGGAGAACGAATATGATCTAAATGTTCAACCAATGACAAAAACGCACATATTGGATGCACAAGATTGGTTAAAAACTCTAATAGGATTAGAATAAGCCTAGGGTGGACAAAAATGTCCTAAATTTTCAACCAATGACACAAACGCACTTAACGGATGCACAAGATTGGTTAAAAAACCCTAATTAGATTAGAATAAGCCTACGGTGGATGAAAATGACCTAATTGTTCAACCATTGACACCAACGCACTTATTGGATGCACA
Source organism: Cicer chorassanicum (assembly GCA_037974735.1). Lineage (NCBI taxonomy): Eukaryota > Viridiplantae > Streptophyta > Magnoliopsida > Fabales > Fabaceae > Cicer > Cicer chorassanicum. The sequence continues at coordinate 47,206,502 of JBBPBP010000004.1, read as the reverse complement.
TGATTGGTTAAAAACCCTATTGGATTGGAATAAGCCTAGGGTGGGCAAAAATGACCTAAATGTTCTACGAATGACACAAACGTACTTATTGGATGCACAAGACTAGTTAAAAACCCTAAATGGATTAGAATAAGCCTAGGGATGACGAAAATGACCTAAATGTTCAACCAATGACACAAACGCACTTAATGGATGCACAAGATTGGTTAAAAAACCCTAATTGGATTAGAATAAGCCTACGGTGAACGAAAATGACCTAAATGATCAACCATTGACACAAACGCACTTATTGGATGCACACGATTGGTTAAAAACCCTAATTGGATTGGAATAAGCCTAGGGTGGGCAAAAATGACCTAAATGTTCAACCAATGACACAAACGCACTTATTGGATGCTCAAGATTGGTCAAAAACCCAAATTGGATTAGAATAAGCCTATGGAGAACGAAAATGACCTAAATGTTCAACCAATGACACAAACGCACATATTGGATGCACAAGATTGGTTAAAAACCCTAATTGGATTAGAATAAGCCTAGGCATGACGAAAATGACCTAAATGTTCAACCAATGACACAAACGCACTTATTGGATGCAAAGGGTTTGGTTAGAATCCCTAATTGGATAAAAATAAGCCTAGGGTGGACGATAATGACCTAAATGTTAAACCAATGACACAAACGCACTTATTGTATGCACAGGGTTGGTTAGAAACCCTAATTGGATTAGAATAAGCCTAGGGTGGACAATAATGACCTAAATGTCCAACCAATGACACAAACGCACTTATTAAATGCACAAGATTGGTTAAAAAACCCTAATTGGATTAGAATAAGCCTAGGAAGGACGTAAATGACCTTATTGTTCAACCAATGACAAAAACTCACTTATTAGATGCAAAAGATTGGTTAAAAACCCTAATTGGATTAGAACAAGCCTAGGGAGGACGAAAATCACCTAAATGTTCAACCAATGACACAAACGCACTTAATGGATGCACAAGATTGATTAAAAAACCCTAATTGGATTAGAATATGCCTACTGTGGACGAAAATGACCTAAATGATCAACCATTGACACAAACGCACTTATTGGATGCACATGATAAATTTAAAACCCTAATTAAATTGGAATAAGCCTAGGGTTGGCAAAAATGACATAAATGTTCAACCAATGACACAAACGCACTTATTGGATGCACAAGATTGGTCAAAAACCCTAATTGGATTAGAATAAGCCTTGGGAGGACGAATATGATATAAATGTTAAACTTATGACACAAACCCCCTTATTGGATGCACAAGATTGGTTAAAACCCCTATTTTGATTAGAATAAGCCTAGGGTGGATGAATATGACCTAAATGTTCAACCATTGACACAAACGCACTTATTGGATGCACATGATTGGTTAAAAACCTTAATTGAAATAGAAAAAGCCTATGGTTGAAGAAAATGAACTAAATGTTCAACCAATGACACAATCGCACTTATTGGATGCACAAGATTGGTTAAAAACCCTAATTGGATTAGAATAAGCCTAGGGATGACGAAAATGACCTAAATGTTTAACCAATGACACAAACGCACTTATTAAATGAACAAGATTGGTTAAAAAATCCTAATTGGATTAGAATAAGTCTAGGGAAGACGTAAAAGACCTAAATGTTCAACCAATGACACAAACGCACTTAACGGATGCACAAGATTGGTTATAAAAACCCTAATTGAATTAGAATAAGCCTACGGTGGACGAAAATGACCTAGATGTTCAACCATTGACACCAACGCACTTATTGGATGCACATGATTGGTTAAAAACCCTAATTGGAATGGAATAAGCCTAGGGTGGGCAAAAATGACCTAAATGTTCTACCAATGACACAAACGCACTTATTGGATGCACAAGATTGGTTAAAAACCCTAATTGGATTAGAATAAGCCTAGGGATGACGAAAATGACCTAAATGTTCAACCAATGACACAAACGCACTTGTTGGATGCAAAGGGTTTGGTTAGAATCCCTAATTGGATTAAAATAAGCCTAGGGTGGACGATAATGACCTAAATGTTAAACCAATGACACAAACGCACTTATTGGATGCACACGATTATTTAAAAGCCCAAATTGGATTGCAATAAGCCTAGGGTGGACGAAAATGACCTAAATGTTCAACCAATGACACAAAAGCACTTATTGGATGCACAAGATTGGTTAAAATCCCTAATTGAATTAGATCAAGCCTAGGGAGGACGAAAATGACCTAAATGTTCAACCAATTACACAAACGCACTTATTGGATGCACAAGATTGGTTAAAAACCCTAATTGGATTAGAATAAGCCTACAGTGGACGAAAATGACCTAAATGATCAACCATTACCACAAACGCACTTATTGGATGCACATGATTGGTTAAAAACCCTAATTGGATTAGAATAAGCCTAGGGTGGGCAAAAATGACCTAAATGTTCAACCAATGACACAAACGCACTTATTGGTTGCACAAGATTGGTTAAAAACCCTAATTGAATTAGATCAAGCCTAGGGAGGACGAATATGATCTAAATGTTTAACTTATGACACAAACGCACTTATTAGATGCACAAGATTGGTTAAAAACCCTAATTGGATTAGAATAAGCCTAGGGAGGACGAATATGATCTAAATGTTCAACCAATGACACAAACTCACATATTGGATGCACAAGATTGGTTAAAAACTCTAATAGGATAAGAATAAGTCTAGGGTGGACAAAAATGACCTAAATGTTAAACGAATGACTTAAACGCACTTATTGAATGCACAAGATTGGTTAAAAACCCTAATTTGATTAGAACAAGCCTAGGGAGGACGAAAATGACCTAAATGTTCAACCAATGACACAAACGCACTTAATGGATGTACAAGATTTATTAAAAAACCCTAATTGGATTAGAATAAGCATACGGTGGACGAAAATCACCTAAATGTTCAACCAATGACACATACGCACTTAATGAATGCACAAGATTTATTAAAAACTCTAATTGGATTAGAATAAGCCTACAGTGGACGAAAATGACCTAAATGTTCAACAATTGACACAAACGCACTTATTGGATGCACATGATTGGTTAAAAACCATAATTGGATTGGAATAAGCCTAGGGTGGGCGAAAATGACCTAAATGTTCAATTATTGACCAAACGTACTTATTGGATGCCCATGATTGGTTAAAAACCCTAATTGAATTAGAATAAGCCTAGGGAGAACGAAAATGACCTAAATTTTAACCAGTGACCCAAACGCACTTATTAGATGCACAAGATTGATTAAGAACCCTAGTTGAATTAGAATAAGCCTAGGGAAGACAAAAATGACCTAAATGATCAACCAATGACACAAACGCACTTATTGGATGCACAAGATTGGTTAAAAACCCTAATTGGATTAGAATAAGCCTATGGAGAACGAAAATGACCTAAATGTTCAACCAATGACACAAACGCACATATTGGATGCACAAGATTGGTTAAAAAGTCTAATAGGATTAGAATAAGCCTAGGGTGGACTAAAATGACCTAAATGTTCAACCAATGACACAAACGCACTTATATGATGCAGAAGATTGGTTAAAACCCCTAATTGTATAAGAATAAGCCTAAGGAGGACGAAAATCACCTTAATGTTCAACCAATGACACAAACGCACTTATTAAATGAACAAGATTGGTTAAAAAATCCTAATTGGATTAGAATAAGCCTAGGGAGGACGTAAATGACCTAAATGTTCAACCAATGACACAAACGCACTTATTGGATGCACAAGATTGGTTAAAAACCCTAATTGAATTAGATCAAGCCTAGGGAGGATGAAAATGACCTAAATGTTCAACCAATGACACAAACGCACTTATTGGATGCACAAGATTGGTTAAAAACCCTAATTGGATTAGAATAAGCCTACGGTGGACGAAAATGACCTAAATGATCAACCATTGACACAAACGCACTTATTGGATGCACATGATTGGTCAAAAACCCTAATTGGATTACAAAAAGCCTAGGGTAGGCAAAAATGACCTAAATGTTCAACCAATGACACAAATGCACTTATTGGATGCACATGATTGGTTAAAAACCCTAATTGGGTTAGAATAAGCCTAGGGAGGACTAAAATGACCTTAATGTTCAACCAATGACACAAACGCACTTATTAAATGAACAAAATTGGTTAAAAAATCCTAACTGGATTAGAATAAGCCTAGGGAGGACTTAAATGACCTAAATGTTCAACCAATGACACAAACGCACTTATTGGATGCACAAGATTGGTTAAAAACCCTAATTGGATTAGAATAAGCGTATGGAGAACGAAAAAGACCTAAATGTTCAACCAATGACACAAACGCACATACTGGATGCACAAGATTGGTTAAAAAGTCTAATAGGATTAGAGTAAGCCTAGGGAGGACTAAAATGACCTTAATGTTCAACCAATGACACAAACACACTTATTGGATGCACAAGATTGGTTGAAAACCCTAATTGGATTAGAACAAGCCTAGGGAGGACGAAAATCACCTAGATGTTCAACCAATTGACACAAACGCAATTATTGGATGCACATGATTGGTTAAAAACCATAATTGAATTGGAATAAGCCTAAGATGGACGAAAATGACCTAAGTGTTCAACCATTGACCAAACGCACTTATTGGATGCACATGATTGGTTAAAAACCTTAATTGAAATAGAAAATGCCTATGGTGGACGAAAATGAACTAAATGTTCAACCAATGACACAAACGCACTGAATGGATGCACAAGATTGGTTAAAAAACCTAATTGCATTAGAATAAGCCTAGGGAGAACGAATATGATCTAAATGTTCAACCAATGACAAAAACGCACATATTGGATGCACAAGATTGGTTAAAAACTCTAATAGGATTAGAATAAGCCTAGGGTGGACAAAAATGTCCTAAATTTTCAACCAATGACACAAACGCACTTAACGGATGCACAAGATTGGTTAAAAAACCCTAATTAGATTAGAATAAGCCTACGGTGGATGAAAATGACCTAATTGTTCAACCATTGACACCAACGCACTTATTGGATGCACATGATTGGTTAAAAACCCTATTGGATTGGAATAAGCCTAGGGTGGGCAAAAATGACCTAAATGTTCTACGAATGACACAAACGTACTTATTGGATGCACAAGACTAGTTAAAAACCCTAAATGGATTAGAATAAGCCTAGGGATGACGAAAATGACCTAAATGTTCAACCAATGACACAAACGCACTTAATGGATGCACAAGATTGGTTAAAAAACCCTAATTGGATTAGAATAAGCCTACGGTGGACGAAAATGACCTAAATGATGAACCATTGACACAAACGCACTTATTGGATGCACATGATTGGTTAAAAACCCTAATTGGATTGGAATAAGCCTAGGGTGGGTAAAAATGACCTAAATGTTCAACCAATGACACAAACGCACTTATTGGATGCACAAGATTGGTCAAAAACCCTAATTGGATTAAAATAAGCCTTGGGAGGACGAATATGATCTAAATGTTCAACTTATGACACAAACTCCCTTATTGGATGCACAAGATTGGTTAAAACCCCTAATATGATTAGAATAAGCCTAGGGTGGATGAAAATGACCTAAATGTTCAACCATTGACACAATCGCACTTATTGGATGCACAAGATTTGTTAAAAACACTAATTGGATTAGAATAAGCATAGGGATGACGAAAATGACCTTAATGTTCAACCAATGACACAAACGCACTTATTGGATTCAAAGGGTTTGGTAAGAAACCCTAATTGGATTAGAATAAGCCTAGGGTGGACGATAATGACCTAAATGTTAAACCAATGACACAAACGCACTTATTGGATGCACACGATTGTTTAAAAACCCTAATTGGATTGCAATAAGCCTAGGGTGGACGAAAATGACCTAAATGTTCAACCAATGACACAAAAGCACTTATTGGATGCACATGATTGGTTAAAAACCCTAATTTAATTAGATCAAGCCTAGGGAGGACGAAAATGACCTAAATAATCAACCAATGACACAAACGCACTTATTGGATGCACAAGATTGGTTAAAAACCCTAATTGGATTAGAATAAGCCTACGGTTGAAGAAAATGAACTAAATGTTCAACCATTGACACAAACACACTTATTGGATTCACATGATTGGTTAAAAACCCTAATTGATTAGAATAAGCCTAGGGTGGGCAAAAATGACCTAAATGTTCAACCAATGACACAACCGCACTTATTGGATGCACAAGATTGGTTAAAAACCCTAATTTTATTAGAATAAGCCTAGGGAGGACGAATATGATCTAAATGTTCAACCAATGACACAAACGCACTTATTGGATGCACAAGATTGGTTAAAAACCCTAATTGGATTAGAACAAGCCTAGGGAGGACGAAAATCACCTAAATGTTCAACCAATGACACAAACGCATTTAATGGATGCACAATATTGGTTAAAAAACCCTAATTTGATTAGAATAAGCCTACGGTGGACGAAAATGACCTACATGATCAACCATTGAGACAAACGCACTTATTGGATGCACATGATTGGTTAAAAACCCTAATTGGATTGGAATAAGCCTAGGGTGGGCAAAAATGTCCTAAATGTTCAACCAATGATACAAAAGCACTTATTGGATGCACAAGATTGGTCAAAAAGCCTAATTGGATTAGAATAAGCCTTGGGAGGACGAATATGATCTAAATGTTCAACTTATGACACAAACCCCCTTATTGGATGCACAAGATTGGTTAAAACCCCTAATTTGATTTGAATAACCCTAGGGTGGATGAAAATGACCTAAATGTTCAACCATTGACACAAACGCACTTATAGGATGCACATGATTGGTTAAAAACCTTAATTGAAATAGAAAAAGCCTATGGTGGACGAAAATGAACTAAATGTTCAACCAATGACACAAACGCACTTAATGGATGCACAAGATTGGTTAAAAAAACTAATTGGATTAGAATAAGCCTAGGGAGAACGAATATGATCTAAATGTTCAACCAATGACAAAAACGCACATATTGGATGCACAAGATTGGTTAAAAACTCTAATAGGATTAGAATAAGCCTAGGGTGGACAAAAATGTCCTAAATGTTCAACCAATGACACAAACGCACTTAACGGATGCACAAGATTGGTTAAAAAACCCTAATTAGATTAGAATAAGCCTACGGTGGATGAAAATGACCTTATTGTTCAACCATTGACACCAACGCACTTATTTGATGCACATGATTGGTTAAAAACCCTATTGGATTGGAATAAGCCTAGGGTGGGCAAAAATGACCTAAATGTTCTACGAATGACACAAACGCACTTATTGGATGCACAAGACTAGTTAAAAACCCTAAATGGATTAGAATAAGCCTAGGGATGTCGAAAATGACCTAAATGTTCAACCAATGACACAAAAGCACTTATTGGATGCAAAGGGTTTGGTTAGAAACCCTAATTGGATTAAAATAAGCCTAGGGTGGACAATAATGACCTAAATGTTAAACCAATGGCACAAAAGCACTTATAGGATGCACTAGATTGGTTAAAAACCCTAATTGGATTTGAATAAGCCTACGGTGGACGAAAATGACCTAAATGATCAACCATTGACACAAACGCACTTATTGGATGCACATGATTGGTTAAAAACCCTAATTGGATTAGAATAAGCCTAGGGTGGGCAAAAATGATCTAAATGTTCAACCAATGACACAAACGCACTTATTGGATGCACAAGATTTATTAAAAACCCTAATTTGATTAGAATAAGCCTAGGGAAGACGAATATGATGTAAATGTTCAACCAATGACACAAACACACTTATTGGATGCACAAGATTGGTTAAAAACCCTAATTGGATTAGAACAAGCCTAGGGAGGACGAAAATCACCTAAATGTTCAACCAATGACACAAACGCACTTAATGGATGCACAAGATTGGTTAAAAAACCCTAATTGGATTAGAATAAGCCTACGGTGGACGAAAATCACCTAAATGATCAACCATTGACACAAACCCACTTATTGGATGCACATGATTGGTTAAAAACCCTAATTGGATTGGAATAAGCCTAGGGTGGGCAAAAATGACCTAAATGTTCAACCAATGACACAAACGCACTTATTGGATGCACAAGATTGGTCAAAAACCCTAATTGGATTAGAATAAGCCTTGGGAGGACGAATATGAACTAAATGTTCAACTTATGACACAAACCCCCTTATTGGATCCACAAGATTGATTAAAACTCCTAATTTGATTAGAATAAGCCTAGGGTGGACGAAAATGACCTATATGTTTAACCAATGACACAAATGCACTTATTGGATGCACAAGATTGGTTAAAAACCCTAATTGGATTAGAACAAGCCTAGGGAGGACGAAAATCACCTAAATGTCTAACCAATTGATACAAACGCAATTATTGGATGCACATGGTTGGTTAAAAACCATAATTGGATTGGAATAAGCCTAGGGTGGGCAAAAATGACCTAAATGTTCAACCATTGACCAAACGCACTTATTGGATGCACATGATTGGTTAAAAACCCTAATTGAATTAGAATAAGCCTAGGGAGCACGAAAATGACCTCAATGTTCAACCAGTGACACAAACGCACTTATTAGATGCACAAGATTGGTTAAAAACCCTAGTTGAATTAGAATAAGCCTAGGGAAAACGAAAACGACCTAAATGATCAACCAATGACACAAACGCACTTATTGGATGCACAAGATTGGTAAAAACCCCTAATTTTATTAGAATAAGCCTAGGGTGGACGAAAATGACCTAAATGTTCAAGCATTGACACAAACGCACTTATTGGATGCACATGATTGGTTAAAAACCCTAATTGAAATAGCAAAAGCCTATGGTGGATGAAAATGACGTAAATGTTCAACCAATGACACAAACACACTTATTGGATGCACAAGATTTGTTAAAAATCCTAATTGGGTTACAATAAGCCAAGGGAGGACGAAAATGATCTAAATGTTCAACCAATGACACAAACGCACTTATTGGATGCACATATTGGTTATAAACTCTAATTGGATTAGAACAAGCCTAGGGAGGACGAAAATGTCCTAATTGTTAATTGAATGATACAAATGCACTTTTTGGATGCACAAGATTGGTTAAAAACCCTAATTGGATTAGAATAAGCCTAGGGAGGACGAAAATGACCTAAATGTTCAACGAATGACACAAACGCACTTATTAAATGCACAAGAATGGTTAAAAACCCTAATTGGATTGGAATAAGCCTATTGGATTAGAATAAGCCTATTGGATTAGAATAAGCCTATGGATGCAAAAATGACAAAAATGTTCTACCAATGAAATAAAGGCACTGATTGGATGCACAAGATTGGTTAAAATCCCTAATTGGATTAGAACAAGCCTAGGGAGGACCAAAATTACCTAAATGTTAATCGAATGACACAAACGCACTTATTGGATGCACAAGATTGGTTAAAAATCCTAATTGGATTAGAATAAGCCTATGGAGAACGAAAATGACCTAAATGTTCAACCAATGACACAAATGCACTTATTGAATGCACAAGATTGGTTAAAAACCCTAATTGGATTAGAACAAACCTAGGGAGGACGAAAATCACCTAAATGTTCAACCAATTGACACAAACGCAATTATTGGATGCACATGGTTTGTTAAAAACCATAATTGGATTGGAATAAGCCTAGGGTGGGCGAAAATGACCTAAATGTTCAACCATTGACCAAACGCACTTATTGGATGCACATGATTGGTTAAAAACCCTAATTGAATGAGAATAAGCCTAGGGAGCACGAAAATGATCTCATTGTTCAACCAGTGACACAAACGCACTTATTAGATGCACAAGATTGGTTAAAAACCCTAGTTGAATTAGAATAAGCCTAGGGAAGACGAAAATGACCTAAATGATCAACCAATGACACAAACGCACTTATTGGATGCACATGGTTGGTTAAAAACCATAATTGGATTGGAATAAGCCTAGGGTGGGCAAAAATGACCTAAATGTTCAACCATTGACCAAACGCACTTATTGGATGCACATGATTGATTAAAAACCCTAATTGAATTAGAATAAGCCTAGGGAGCACGAAAATGACTTCAATGTTCAACCAATGACACAAACGCAATTATTGGATGCACATGGTTTGTTAAAAACCAGAATTGGATTGGAATAAGCCTAGGGTGGGCGAAAATGACCTAAATGTTCAACCATTGACCAAACGCACTTATTGGATGCACATGATTGGTTAAAAACCCTAATTGAATTAGAATAAGCCTAGGGAGCACGAAAATGACCTCAATGTTCAACCAGTGACACAAACGCACTTATTAGATGCACAAGATTGGTTAAAAACCCTAGTTGAATTAGAATAAGCCTAGGGAAGACGAAAACGACCTAAATGATCAACCAATGACACAAACGCACTTATTGGATGAACAAGATTGGTTAAAACCCCTAATTTGATTAGAATAAGCCTAGGGTGGACGAAAATGACCTAAATGTTCAAGCATTGACACAAACGCACTTATTGGATGCACATGATTGGTTAAAAACCCTAATTGAAATAGAAAAAGCCTATGGTGCATGAAAATGACCTAAATGTTCAACCAATGACACAAACACACTTATTCGGTGCACAAGATTTGTTAAAAATCCTAATTGGGTTACAATAAGCCAAGGTAGGACGAAAATGATCTAAATGTTCAACCAATGACACAAACGCACTTATTGGATGCACATATTGGTTATAAACCCTAATTGGATTAGAACAAGCCTAGGGAGGACAAAAATGTCCTAATTGTTAATTGAATGATACAAACGCACTTATTGGATGCACAAGACTGGTTAAAAACCCTAATTGGATTAGAATAAGCCTAGGGAGGACGAAAATGATATATATGTTCTACCAATGACAAAAACACACTTATTGGATGCATAAGATTGGTTAAAAACCCTAGTTGGATTAGAATAAACCTAAGGAGGACGAAAATGACCTAAATGTTCAACGAATGACACAAACGCACTTATTAAATGCACAAGAATGGCTAAAAACCCTAATTGTATTGGAATAAGCCTATTGGATTAGAATAAGCCTAAGGATGACGAAAATGACCAAAATGTTCAACCAATGACATAAAGGCACTGATTGGATGCTCAAGATTGGTTAAAATCCCTAATTGGATTAGAACAAGCCTAGGGAGGACCAAAATTACCTAAATGTTAATCGAATGAGACAAACCCACTAATTGCATGCACACGATTATCTAAAAACCCTAATTGAATGCACAAGATTGGTTAAAAACCCTAATTGAATTAGATCAAACCTAGGGAGGACGAAAATGACCTAAATGTTCAACCAATGACACAAACGCACATATTGGATGCACAAGATTGGTTAAAAACCCTAATTGGATTAGAACAAGCCTAGGGAGGACGAAAATCACCTAAATGTTCAACAATTGACACAAACGCACTTAATGGATGCACAAGATTGGTTAAAAAACCCTAATTGGCTTAGAATAATCCTACGATGGACGAAAATGACCTAAATGATCAACCATTGACACAACCGGACTTATTGGATGCCATTGATTGGTTAAAAACCCTAATTGGATTGGAATAAGCCTAGGGTGGGCAAAAATGACCTAAATGTTCAACCAATGACACAAACGCACTTATTGGATGCACAAGATTGGTTAAAAACCTTAATTGGATTAGAATAAGCCTAGGGAGGACGGAAATGACCTAAATGTTCAACCAATGACACAAACGCACTTATTGGATGCACAAGATTTGTTAAAATCCCTAATTGGATTAGAACAAGCCTAGGGAGGACGAAAATAACCTAAATGTTTAAACAATGACACAAACGCACATATTGGATGCACAAGATTGGTTAAAAACTCTAATAGGATTAGAATAAGCCTAGGGTGGATAAAAATGACCTAAATGTTCAACCAATGACACAAACGCACTTATTGGATGCACAAGATTGGTTAAAAACCCTAATTGGATTAGAACAAGCCTAGGGTGGGAAAAAATGACCTAAATGTTCAACCAATGACACAAACGCACTTATTGGATGCACAAGATTGGTTAAAAACCCTAATTGGATTAGAATAAGCCTAGGGAGGACGAATATGATCTAAATGTTCAACCAATGACACAAACGCACATATTGGATGCACAAGATTGGTTAAAAACCCTAATTGGATTAGAACAAGCCTAGGGAGGACGAAAATCACCTAAATGTTCAACCAATGACACAAACGCAAATATTGGAAGCACAAGATCGGTTAAAAACCCTAATTGGATTAGAATAAGCCTAGGGATGACGAAAATGACCTAAATGTTCAACCAATGACACAAACGCACTTATTGGATGCACAAGATTGGTTAAAAACCCTAATTGGATTAGAATAAGCCTAGGGATGACAAAAATGACCTAAATGTTCAACCAATGACACAAACGCACATATTGGATGCACAAGATTGGTTAAAAACTCTAATAGGATTAGAATAAGCCTAGGGTGGACAAAAATGACCTAAATGTTCAACCAATGACACAAACGCACTTATTGGATGCACAAGATTGGTTAAAAACCCTAATTGGATTAGAACAAGCCTAGGGAGGACGAAAATAACCTAAATGTTTAGCCAATGACACAAACGCACTTAATGGGTGCACAAGATTGGTTAAAAAACCCTAATTGGATTAGAATAAGCCTACGGTGGACGAAAATGACCTAAATGATCTACCATTGACACAAACGCACTAATTGGATGCACATGATTGGTTAAAAACCCTAATTGGATTGGAATAAGCCTAGGGTGGGAAAAAATGACCTAAATGTTCAACCAATGACACAAACGCACTTATTGGATGCACAAGATTGGTTAAAAACCCTAATTGGATTAGAACAACCCTAGGGAGGACGAAAATAACCTAAATGTTCGACCAATGACACAAACGCACTTAATGGATGCACAAGATTGGTTAAAAAACCCTAATTGGATTAGAATAAGCCTACGGCGGACGAAAATGACCTAAATGATCAACCATTGACACAAACGGACTTATTGGATGCACATGATTTGTTAAAAACCCTAATTGGATTGGAATAAGCCTAGGGTGGGCAAAAATGACCTAAATGTTCAACCAATGACACAAACGCACTTATTGGATGCACAAGATTGGTTAAAAACCCTAATTGGATTAGAATAAGCTTAGGGATGATGAAAATGACCTAAATGTTCAACCAATGACACAAACGCACATATTGGATGCACAAGATTGGTTAAAAACCCTAATTGGATTAGAACAAGCCTAGGGAGGACGAAAATCACCTAAATGTTCAACCAATGACACAAACGCACTTAATGGATGCACAAGATTGGTTAAAAAACCCTAATTGGCTTAGAATAATCCTACGATGGACGAAAATGACCTAAATGATCAACCATTGACACAACCGGACTTATTGGATGCCATTGATTGGTTAAAAACCCTAATTGGATTGGAATAAGCCTAGGGTGGGCAAAAATGACCTAAATGTTCAACCAATGACACAAACGCACTTATTGGATGCACAAGATTGGTTAAAAACCTTAATTGGATTAGAATAAGCCTAGGGAGGACGGAAATGACCTAAATGTTCAACCAATGACACAAACGCACTTATTGGATGCACAAGATTTGTTAAAAACCCTAATTGGATTAGAACAAGCCTAGGGAGGACGAAAATAACCTAAATGTTTAAACAATGACACAAATGCACATATTGGATGCACAAGATTGGTTAAAAACTCTAATAGGATTAGAATAAGCTTAGGGTGGATAAAAATGACCTAAATGTTCAACCAATGACACAAACGCACTTATTGGATGCACAAGATTGGTTAAAAACCCTAATTGGATTAGAACAAGCCTAGGGTGGGAAAAAATGACCTAAATGTTCAACCAATGACACAAACGCACTTATTGGATGCACAAGATTGGTTAAAAACCCTAATTGGATTAGAATAAGCCTAGGGAGGACGAATATGATCTAAATGTTCAACCAATGACACAAACGCACATATTGGATGCACAAGATTGGTTAAAAACCCTAATTGGATTAGAACAAGCCTAGGGAGGACGAAAATAACCTAAATGTTTAGCCAATGACACAAACGCACTTAATGGATGCACAAGATTGGTTAAAAAACCCTAATTGGATTAGAATAAGCCTACGGTGGACGAAAATGACCTAAATGATCTACCATTGACACAAACGCACTAATTGGATGCACATGATTGGTTAAAAACCCTAATTGGATTGGAATAAGCCTAGGGTGGGAAAAAATGACCTAAATGTTCAACCAATGACACAAACGCACTTATTGGATGCACAAGAATGGTTAAAAACCCTAATTGGATTAGAACAAGCTAAGGGAGCACGAAAATAACCTAAATGTTCGACCAATGACACAAACGCACTTAATGGATGCACAAGATTGGTTAAAAAACCCTAATTGGATTAGAATAAGCCTACGGCGGACGAAAATGACCTAAATGATCAACCATTGACACAAACGGACTTATTGGATGCACATGATTGGTTAAAAACCCTAATTGGATTGGAATAAGCCTAGGGTGGGAAAAAATGACCTAAATGTTCAACCAATGACACAAACGCACTTATTGGATGCACAAGATTGGTTAAAAACCCTAATTGAATTAGAATAAGCCTATGGAGAATGAAAATGACCAAAATGTTCAACCAATGACACAAACACACATATTGGATGCACAAGATTGGTTAAAAACTCTACTAGGATTACAATAAGCTTAGGGTGGACAAAAACGACCTAATTGATCAACCAATGACACAAACGCACTTATTGGATCCACAAAATTAGTTAAAACCCCTAATTTGATTATAATAGGCCTAGGGTGGACGAAAATGAACTAAATGTTCAACCAATGACACAAACGCACTTATTGGATGCACGTGATTGGTTAAAAACCCTACTTGGATTGGAATAAGCCTAGGGTGGGCAAAAATGACCTAAATGTTAAACCAATGACACAAACGCACTTATTGGATGCACAAGATTGGTAAAAAACCCTAATTGGATTAGAATAAGCCTAGGGATGACGAAAATAACCTAAATGTTCAACCAATGACACAAACGCACTTATTGGATACACAGGGTAGGTTAGAAACCTTAATTGGATTAGAATAATCCTAGGGTGGACGATATTGACTTAAATGTTAAACCAATTACACAAATGCACTTATTGGATGCACAAGATTGGTTAAAAACCCTAATTGGATTAGAATAAGCCTAAGGAGGACGAAAATGTCCTTAATGTTCAACCAATGACACAAACGCACTTATTAAATGAACAAGATTGGTTAAAAAGTCCTAATTGGATTAGAACAAGCCTAGGGATGAAGAAAATGACCTAAATGTTCAACCAATGATACAAACGCACTTATTGGATGCACAAGATTGGTTAAAAACTCTAATAGGATTACAATAAGCCTAGGGTGGACATAAATGACCTATATGTTTAACCAATGACACAAACGCACTTATTGGATGCACAAGATTGGTTAAATATCCTAATATGATTAGAATAAGCCTATGGAGAACGAAAATGACCTAAATGTTCAACCAATGACACAAATGCACTTATTGAATGCACATGATTGGTTAAAAACCCTAATTGGATTAGAACAAGCCTAGGGAGAACGAAAATCACCTAAATGTTCAACCAAGTGACACAAACGCAATTATTGGATGCACATGGTTTGTTAAAAACCATAATTGGATTGGAATAAGCCTAGGGTGGGCGAAAATGACCTAAATGTTCAACCATTGACCAAACGCACTTATTGGATGCACATGATTGGTTAAAAACCCTAATTGAATTGGAATAAGCCTAGGGAGCACGAAAATGATCTCAATGTTTAACCAGTGACACAAACGCACTTATTAGATGCACAAGATTGGTTAAAAACCCTAGTTGAATTAGAATAAGCCTAGGGAAGACGAAAACGACCTAAATGATCAACCAATGACACAAACGCACTTATTGGATGCACAAGATTGGTTAAAACCCCTAATTTGATTAGAATAAGCCTAGGGTGGACAAAAATGACCTAAATGTTCAACCATTGACACAAACGCACTTATTGGATGCACATGATTGGTTAAAAACCCTAATTGAAATAGAAAAAGCCTATGGTGGATGAAAATGACCTAAATATTCAACCAATGACACAAACACACTTATCGAATGCACAAGATTTGTTAAAAATCCTAATTGGATTACAATAAGCAAAGGGAGGACGAAAATGATCTAAATGTTCAACCAATGACACAAACGCACTTATTGGATGCACATATTGGTTATAAACCCTAATTGGATTAGCACAAGCCTAGGGAGGACGAAAATGTCCTAATTGTTAATTGAATAATACAAACGCACTTATTGGATGCACAAGATTGGTTAAAAACCCTAATTGGATTAGAATAAGCCTAGGGAGGACGAAAATGATATATATGTTCTACCAATGACAAAAACGCACTTATTGGATGCATAAGATTGGTTAAAAAGCCTAGTTGGATTAGAATAAACCTAAGGAGGACGAAAATGACCTAAATATTCAACGAATGACACAAACGCACTTATTAAATGCACAAGAATGGCTAAAAACCCTAATTGGATTGGAATAAGCCTATTGGATTAGAATAAGCCTAAGGATGACGAAAATGACCAAAATGTTCAACCAATGATATAAAGGCACTGATTGGATGCTCAAGATTGGTTAAAATCCCTAATTGGATTAGAACAAGCCTAGGGAGGCCAAAATTACCAAAATGTTAATCGAATGACACAAACCCACTAATTGCATGCACACGATTATCTAAAAACCCTAATTGGATTGCAATAAGCCCAGGGTGGACGAAAATGACCTAAATGTTCAACCAATGACACAAAAGTACTTATTGGATGCACAAGATTGGTTAAAAACCCTAATTGAATTAGATCAAGCCTAGGGAGGACGAAAATGACCTAAATGTTCAACCAATGACACAAACGCACTTATTGGATGCACAAGATTGGTTAAAAACCCTAATTGGATTAGAATAAGCCTAGGGAGGACGAAAATCACCTAAATGGTCAACCAGTGACACAAACACACTTATTAGATGCACACAATTGATTAAAAACCTAATTGGATTAGAATAAGCCTAAGGAAGACAAAAATGACCTAAATGATCAACCAATGACACAAACGCACTTATTGGATGCACAAGATTGGTTAAAACCCCTAATTTGATTATAATAGGCCTAGGGTGGACGAAAATGAACTAAATGTTCAACCAATGACACAAACGCACTTATTGGATGCACGTGATTGGTTAAAAACCCTACTTGGATTGGAATAAGCCTAGGGTGGGCAAAAATGACCTAAATGTTAAACCAATGACACAAACGCACTTATTGGATGCACAAGATTGGTTAAAAACCCTAATTGGATTAGAATAAGCCTAGGAATGACGAAAATAACCTAAATGTTCAACCAATGACACTAACGCACTTATTGGATACACAGGGTAGGTTAGAAACCTTAATTGGATTATAATAAGCCTAGGGTGGACGACAATGACCTAAATGTTAAACCAATTACACAAATGCACTTATCGGATGCAAAAGATTGGTTAAAAACCCTAATTGGATTAGAATAAGCCTAGGGAGGGCGAAAATGACCTTAATGTTCAACCAATGACACAAACGCACTTATTAAATGAACAAGATTGGTTAAAAAATCCTAATTGGATTAGAATAAGCCTAGGGATGAAGAAAATGACCTAAATGTTCAACCAATGATACAAACGCACTTATTGGATGCACAAGATTGGTTAATACTCGTAATATTATTAGAATAAGTCTAGGGTGGACGAAAATGACCTAAATGTTCAACCAATGACACAAAAGTACTTATTGGATGCACAAGATTGGTTAAAAACCCTAATTGAATTAGATCAAGCCTAGGGAGGAAGAAAATGACCTAAATGTTCAACCAATGACACAAACGCACATATTGGATGCACAAGATTGGTTAAAAACTCTAATAGGATTACAATAAGCCTAGGGTGGACAAAAATGACCAATATGTTTAACCAATGACAAAAATGCACTTATTGGGTGCACACGATTGATTAAAAACCTTAGTTGGATTAGAATAAGCCTAAGGAAAACAAAAATGTCCTAAATGATCAACCAATGACACAAACGCACTTATTGGATGCACAAGATTGGTTAAAACCCCTAATATGATTATAATAGGCCTAGGGTGGATTAAAATGAACGAAATGTTCAGTCAATGACACAAACGCACTTATTGGATGCACGTGATTGGTTAAAAATCCTACTTGGATTGGAATAAGCCTACGGATGACGAAAATGACCTAAATGTTCAACAAATGACACAAATGCACTTATTGGATACACAGGGTTGGTTTGAAACCTTAATTGGATTAGAATAAGCCTAGGGTGGACGATAATGACCTAAATGTTAAACCAATGACACAAATGATCTTATCGGATGCACAAGAATGGTTAAAAACCCTAATTGGATTAGAATAAGCCTAGGGAGGACGAAAATGATCTTAATGTTCAACCAATGACATAAACACACTTATTAAATGCACAAGATTGGTTAAAAAAAATCCTAATTGGATTAGAATAAGCCTAGGGAGGACGATAATGACCTAAATGTTAAACCAATGACACAAACGCACTTATTGGATGCACAAGATTGGTTAAAAACCCTAATTCGATTAGAATAAGCCTACGGATGACGAAAATGACCTAAATGTTCAACAAATGACACAAATGCACTTATTGGATACACAGGGTTGGTTTGAAACCTTAATTGGATTAGAATAAGCCTAGGGTGGACGATAATGACCTAAATGTTAAACCAATGACACAAATGATCTTATCGGATGCACAAGAATGGTTAAAAACCCTAATTGGATTAGAATAAGCCTAGGGAGGACGAAAATGATCTTAATGTTCAACCAATGACATAAACACACTTATTAAATGCACAAGATTGGTTAAAAAAAATCCTAATTGGATTAGAATAAGCCTAGGGAGGACGATAATGACCTAAATGTTAAACCAATGACACAAACGCACTTATTGGATGCACAAGATTGGTTAAAAACCCTAATTCGATTAGAATAAGCCTACGGATGACGAAAATGACCTAAATGTTCAACAAATGACACAAATGCACTTATTGGATACACAGGGTTGGTTTGAAACCTTAATTGGATTAGAATAAGCCTAGGGTGGACGATAATGACCTAAATGTTAAACCAATGACACAAATGATCTTATTGGATGCACAAGATTGGTTAAAAACCCTAATTGGATTAGAATAAGCCTAGGTAGGACGAAAATGACCTTAATGTTTAACCAATGACACAAACGCATTTATTAAATGAACAAGATTGGTTAAAAAGTCCTAATTGGATTAGAATAAGCCTAGGGATGAAGAAAATGACCTAAATGTTCAACCAATGAATCAAACGCACTTATTGGCTGCACAAGATTGGTTAAAACCCCTAATTTGATTAGAATAAGCATAGGGTGGACGAAAATGACCTAAATGTTCAACCAATGACACAAACGCACTTATTAAATGAACAAGATTGGTTAAAAATTCCTAATTGGATAAGAATAAGCCTAGGGAGGACGTAAATAACCTAAATGTTCAACCAATGACACAAACGCACTTATTGGATGCACAAGATTGGTTAGAAACCCTAATTGGATTAGAATAAGCCTATGGAGAACGAAAATGACCTAAATGTTCAACCAATGACACAAACGCATATATTGGATGCACAAGATTGGTTAAAAAACCCTAATTGGATTAGAACAAGCCTAGGGAGGACGAAAATGACCTAAATGTTAATTGATTGATACAAACGCACTTATTGGATGCACAAGATGGTTAAAAACCCTAATTGGATTAGAAAAAGCCTAGGGAGGACAAAAATGATATAAATGTTCTACCAATGACAAAAACGCACTTATTTGATGTATAAGATTGGTTAAAAACCCTAGTTGGATTAGAATAAACCTAAGGAGGACGAAAATGACCTAAATGTTACCCGAATGACATAAACGCACTTATTAAATGCACAAGAATGGCTAAAAACCCTAATTGGATTGGAATAAGCCTATTGGATTTGAATAAGCCTAGGGATGACGAAAATGACCAAATTGTTCAACTAATGACATAAACACACAGATTGGATGCACAAGATTGGTTAAAATCCCTAATTGGATTAGAACAAGGCTAGGGAGGACCAAAATTACCTAAATGTTGATCGAATGAAACAAACGCACTAATTGCTTGCACACGATTATCCAAAAACCCTAATTGGGTTTCAATAAGCCTAGGGTGGACGGAAATGACCTAAATGTTCAACCAATGACACAAAAGTACTTATTGGATACACAAGATTGGTTAAAAACCCTAATTGAATTAGATCAAGCCTAGGGAGGATGAAAATGACCTAAATGTTCAACCAATGACACAAACGCACTTATTGGATGCACAAGATTGGTTAAAAACCCTAATTGGATTAGAATAAGCCTATGGAGAACGAAAATGACCAAAATGCTCAACCAATGACACAAACGCACATATTGGATGCACAAGATTGGTTAAAAAGTCTAATAGGATTACAATAAGCCTAGGGTGGACAAAAATGACCTATATGTTTAACCAATGACACAAACGCACTTATTCGATGCACACGATTGGTTTAAAACCCTAGTTGGATTAGAATAAGCCTAAGGAAGACAAAAATGACCTAAATGATCAACCAATGACACAAACGCACTTATTGGATGCACAAGATTGGTTAAAACCCCTAATTTGATTATAATAGGCCTAGGGTGGACGAAAATGAACGAAATGTTCATTCAGTGACACAAACGCACTTATTGGATGCACGTGATTGGTTAAAAACCCTACTTGGATTGGAATAAGCCTAGGGTGGGCAAAAATGACCTAAATGTTAAACCAATGACACAAACGCACTTATTGGATGCATAAGATTGGTTAAAAACCCTAATTGGATTAGAATAAGCCTAGGAATGACGAAAATAACCTAAATGTTCAACCAATGACACTAACGCACTTATTGGATACACATGGTAGGTTAGAAACCTTAATTGGATTATAATAAGCCTAGGGTGGACGACAATGACCTAAATGTTAAACCAATTACACAAATGCACTTATTGGATGCACAAGATTGGTTAAAAACCATAATTGGATTAGAATAAGCCAAGGGAGGACGAAAATAACCTTAATGTTCAACCAATGACACAAACGCACTTATTAAATGAACAAGATTGGTTAAAAAATCCTAATTGGATTAGAATAAGCCTAGGGATGAAGAAAATGACCTAAATGTTCAACCAATGATACAAACGCACTTATTGGATGCACAAGATTGGTTAATACTCGTAATATTATTAGAATAAGTCTAGGGTGGACGAAAATGACCTAAATATTCAACCATTGACACAAACACACTTATTGGATGCACATGATTGGTTAAAAACCCTTATTGAAATAGAAAAAGCCTATGGTGGACGAAAATGAACTAAATGTTCATCCAATGACACAAACGCACTTATTTGATGCACAAGATTGGTTAAAAACCCTAATTGGATTAGAATAAGCCTAGGGTGGACAAAAATGACCTAAATGTTCAACCAATGACACAAACGCACTTATTGGATGCAAAAGATTGGTTAATAACCCTAATTGGATTGGAATAAGCCTAGGGTGGGCAAAAATGACCTAAATGTTCAACCAATGACCCAAACGCACTTCTTGGATGCACAAGATTAGTTAAAAACCCTAATTGGTTTAGAATAAGCCTAGGGATGACGAAAATGACCTAAATGTTCAACAAACGACACAAACGCACTTATTGGATACACAGGGTTGGTGAGAAACCCTAATTGGATTAGAATAAGCCTAGGGTGGACGATAATGACCTAAATGTTAAACCAATGACACAAATGCACTTATTAGATGCACAACATTGGTTAAAAACCCAAATCGGATTAGAATAAGCCTACAGAGGACGAAAATTACCTTAATGTTCAACCAATGACATAAACGCACTTATTAAATGCACAAGATTGGTTAAAAAATCCTAATTGGATTAGAATTAGCCTAGGGAGGACGTAAATGACCTAAATGTTCAACCAATGACACAAACGCACTTATTGGATGCAAAAGATTTAATAAAAACCCTAATTGGATTAGAAAAAACCTATGGAGAACGAAAATGACCTAAATGTTCAACCAATGACACAAACGCACATATTGGATGCACAAGATTGGTTAAAAATTCTAATAGGATTAGAATAAGCCTAGGGTGGACTATAATGTCCTAAATGTTCAACCAATAACACAAACGCACTTATTGGATGCACAAGATTGGTTAAAAACCCTAATTGGATTAGAACAAGCCTAGGGAGGACGAAAATCACCTAAATGTTCAACCAATGACACAAACGCATTTAATGGATGCACAAGATTGGTTAAAAACCCTAATTGGATTAGAATAAGCCTACGGCAGACGAAAATGACCTAAATGATCAACCATTGACACAAACGCACTTATTGGATGCACATGATTGATTAAAAACACTAATTGGATTAGAATAAGCCTAGGGTGGGCAAAAATGACCTAAATGTTCAACCAATGACACAAACGCACTTATTGGATGCACAAGATTGGTTAAAAACCCTAATTGGATTAGAATAAGCCTAGGGAGGACGAATATGATCTAAATGTTCAACTTATGACACAAACGCACTTATTGGATGCACAAGATTGGTTAAAAACCCTAATTGGATTAGAATAAGCCTAGGGAGGACGAATATGATCTAAATGTTCAACCAATGACACAAACTCACATATTGGATGCACAAGATTGGTTAAAAACTCTAGTAGGATTAGCATAAGCCTAGGGTGGACAAAAATGACCTAAATGTTCAACCGATGACACAAACGCGCTTATTGGATGCACAAGATTGGTTAAAAACCCTAATTTGATTACAACAAGCCTAGGGAGGCAAAAATCACTTAAATGTTCAACCAATGACACAAACGCACTTAATGGATGCACATGATTGGTTAAAAACCCTAATTGGATTGGAATAAGCCTAGGGTGGGCAAAAATGACCTAAATGTTCTACCAATGACACAAACGCACTTATTGGATGCACAAGATTGGTTAAAAACCCTAATTGGATTAGAATAAGCCTAGGGATGATGAAATTGGCCTAAATATTCAACCAATGACACAAACGAACTTATTGGATGCACAAGATTGATTAAAAACCGTAGTTGGATTAGAATCAGCATAGGGAATACAAAAACGACCAAAATGATCAACCAATGACACAAACACACTTATTGGATACACAAGATTGGTTAAAACCCCTAATTTGATTATAATAGGCCTAGGGTGGACGAAAATGACCTAAATGTTCAACCATTGACACAAACGCACTTATTGGATGCACATGATTGGTTAAAAACCCTAATTGAAATAGAAAAAGCCTATGGTGGACGAAAATGACCTAAATGTTCAACCAATGACACAAACGCACTTATTGGATGCACAAGATTGGTTAAAACCCCTAATTTGATTAGAATAAGCCTAGGGTGGACGAAAATGGCCTAAATGTTCAACCATTGACACAAACACACTTATTGGATGCACATGATTGGTTAAAAACCCTAATTGAAATAGAAAAAGCCTATGGTGGACGAAAATGACCTAAATGTTGAACCAATGAAACAAACGCACTTATTAGATGCATAAAGTTGGTTAAAAACCCTAATTGGATTAGAATAAGCCTAGGGAGGACGAAAATGACCTAAATGTTCAACCATTGACACAAACGCACTTATTGGATGCACATGATTGATTAAAAACCCTAATTGGATTGAAATAAGACTAGGGTGGGCGAAAATGACCTAAATGTTTAACGAATGACAAAAACGCACTTATTGGATGCACAAGATTGGTTAAAAACCCTAATTGAATTAGAATAAGTGTAGGGAGGACGAATATGATCTAAATGTTCAACCAATGTCACAAACGCACTTATTGGATGCACCAGATTGGTTATAAACCCTAATTGGATTAAAACAACCCTACGCAGGACGAAAATGACCTAAATGTAAATTGAATGACACAAACACATTTATTGGATGCACAAGATTTGTTAAAAACACTAATTGCATTAGACTACGCCTATTGTGGACAAAAATGACCTAAATGTTCAACCAATGATAGAAACGCACTTATTGGATGCACAAGATTGGTTAAAAACAATAATTGGATTAGATTAAGTCTACGGTGGAAAAAAATGACCTAAATGTTCAACCATTGACACAAACGCACTTATTGGATGCACAAGATTGGTTAAAAACCCTAATTGGATTAGAATAGGCATATGGTGGACGGAAATGACTTAAATGTACAACCAATGACACAAACACACTTATTGGATTCACAAGATTGGTTAAGCACGCAAATTGGATTAGAATAAGCCGAGGTTGGACGAAAATGACCTAAATGTTCAACCAATGACACAAACGCACTTATTGGATGCACATGATTGGTTAAAAACCCTAATTGGATTGGAATAAGCCTAGGGTGGGCAAAAATGACCTAAATGTTCAACCAATGACACAAACGCACTTATTGGATGCACAAGATTGGTTAAAAACCCTAATTGGATTAGAATAAGCCTAGGGATGATGAAATTGACCTAAATATTCAACCAATGACACAAACGAACTTATTGGATGCACAAGATTGGTTAAAAACCCTAATTGGATTAGAATAAGCCTATGGAGGACGAAAATGACCTAAATGTTCAACCAATGACACAAACGCACTTATTGGATGCACAAGGTTGGTTAAAAACCCTAATTGGATTAGAATAAGCCTAGGGAAGACAAAAATGACCTAAATGTTCAACCAGTGACACAAATGCACGTATTAGATCCATAACATTGATTAAAAACCCTAGTTGGATTAGAATAAGCATAGGGAAGACGAAAATGACCTAAATGATCAACCAATGACACAAACGCACTTATGGGATGCACAAGATTGGGTAGAACCCCTAATTGGATTAGAATAAGCCTAGGGTGGACGAAAATGACCTAAATTTTCTACCATTGAAAAAAACGCACTTATTTGATGCATATGATTGGTTAAAAATTCTAATTGAAATAGAAAAAGCCTATGGTGCACAAAAATGACCTAAATGTTCAACCAATGACACAAACGCACTTATTGGATGCACAAGATTGGTTAAAAACCCTAATTGGATTAGAATAAGCATAGGGAGGACGAATATGATATAAATGTTCAACCAATGACACAAACGCACTTATTTTATGCACCAGATTGGTTATAAACCCTAATTTGATTAGAACAAGCTTACGCAGGACAAAAATGACCTAAATGTTAATTGAATGATACAAACGCACTTATTGGATGCACAAGATTTGTTAAAAACCCTAATTGGATTAGAATAAGCCTTTGGTGGACAAAAATGACCTAAATGTTCAACCATTAACACAAACGCACTTATTGGATGCACAAGATTGGTTAAAAACTCTAATAGGATTAGAATAAGCCTACGGTGGACAAAAATGACCTAAATGTACAACCAATGACACAAACGCACTTATTGGATGCACAAGATTGGTTAAAAACCCTAATTGGATTAGAATAAGCCTACGGTGGACAAAAATGACCTAAATGTACAACCAATAACACAAACGCACTTATTGGATGCACAAGATTGATTAAAAACCTTAAATGGATTAGAGTAAGCCTAGGGAAGACGAAAATGACCTAAATGATCAACCAATGGCACAAACGCACTTATTGGATGCACAAGATTGGTTAAAACCCCTAATTTGATTAGAATAAGCCTAGGGTGGACAAAAATGACCTAAATGCTCAACCATTGACACAAACGCACTTATTAGATGCACATGATTGGTTAAAAACCCTAATTGAAATAGAAAATGCCTATGGTGGACGAAAATGACCTAAATGTTGAACCAATGACACAAACACACTTATTGGATGCCTAAGGTTGGTTAAAAACCCTAATTGGATTAGAATAAGCCTATGGAGGACGAAAATGATATAAATTTTTAACCAATGACACAAACGCACTTATTGGATGCACAAGATTGCTTAAAAACCCTAATTGGATTAGAATAAGCCTAGGGAGGATGAAAATGACCTAAATGTTCATCCAGTGACACAAACGCACTTATTAGATGCACAAGATTGATTAAAAACCCTAGTTGGATTAGAATAAGCCTAGGGAAGACGAAAATGACCTAAATGATCAACCAATGACACAAACGCACTTATGGGATGCACAAGATTGGTAAAAACCCCTAATTTGATTAGAATAAGCTTAGGGTGGACAAAAATGACCTAAATATTCAACCATTGACAAAAACGCACTTATTTGATGCATATGATTGGTTAAAAATTCTAATTGAAATAGAAAAAGCCTATGGTGCACGAAAATGACCTAAACGTACATCCAATGACACAAACGCACTTTTCGGATGCACAAGATTGGTTAAAAACCCTAATTGGATTAGAATAAGCCTAGGGATGACGAAAATGATATAAAAGTTTAACCAATGACGCAAACGCACTTATTGGATGCACAATATTGGTTAAAAACCCTAATTGGATTAGAATAAGCTTAGGGAAGACGAAAATGACCTAAATGATCAACCAATGACACAAACGCACTTATTGGATGCACAAGATTGGTTAAAACCCCTAATTTGATTAGAATAAGCCTAGGGTGGACGAAAATGACCTAAATCTTCAACCATTGACACAAACACACTTATTGAATGCACATGATTGGTTAAAAACCCTAATTGAAATAGAAAAAGCCTATGGTGGACGAAAATGACCTAAATGTTGAACCAATGAAACAAACGCACTTATTAGATGCACAAGGTTGGTTAAAAACCCTAATTGGATTAGAATAAGCCTAGGGAGGACGAAAATGACCTAAATGTTCAACCATTGACACAAACGCACTTATTGGATGCACAAGATTGGTTAAAAACAATAATTGGATTAGAATAAGTCTACGGTGGAAAAAAATGACCTAAATGTTCAACCATTTACACAAACGCACTTATTGGATGCACAAGATTGGTTAAAAACCCTAATTGGATTAGAATAAGCCTATGGAGAACCAAAATGACCTAAATGTTCAACCAATGACACAAACGCATTTATTGGATGCACAAGATTGATTAAGAACCCTAGTTGAATTAGAATAAGCCTACGGTGGACGGAAATGAATTAAATGTACAACCAATGACACAAACACACTTATTGGATTCACAAGATTGGTTAAGCACGCAAATTGGATTAGAATAAGCCGAGGTTGGACGGAAATGACCTAAATGTTAAACCAATGAGACAAACGCACTTATTGGATGCACAAGATTGGTTAAAAACCCTAATTGGATTAGAATAAGCCTATGGAGAACGAAAATGCTCAACCAATGACACAAACGCACATATTAGATGCACAAGATTGGTTAAAAACCCTAATTGGATTAGAATAAGCCTAGGGAGGACGAAAATGACCTAAATGTTCAACCAATGACACAAACGCACTTATTAGATGCACAAGATTGATTAAAAACCTTAAATGGATTAGAGTAAGCCTAAGGAAGACGAATATGACCTAAATGATAAACCAATGACACAAATGCACTTCTTGGATGCACAAGATTGGTTAAAACCCCTAATTTGATTAGAATAAGCCTAGGGTGGACAAAAATGACCTAAATGCTCAACCATTGACACAAACGCACTTATTAGATGCACATGATTGGTTAAAAACCCTAATTGAAATAGAAAATGCCTATTGTGGACGAAAATGACCTAAATGTTGAACCAATGACACAAACACACTTATTGGATGCCTAAGGTTGGTTAAAAACCCTAATTGGATTAGAATAAGCCTATGGAGGACGAAAATGATATAAATTTTTAACCAATGACACAAACGCACTTATTGGATGCACAAGATTGCTTAAAAACCCTAATTGGATTAGAATAAGCCTAGGGAGGATGAAAATGACCTAAATGTTCATCCAGTGACACAAACGCACTTAATAGATGCACAAGATTGATTAAAAACCCTAGTTGGATTAGAATAAGCCTAGGGAAGACGAAAATGACCTAAATGATCAACCAATGACACAAACGCACTTATGGGATGCACAAGATTGGTAAAAACCCCTAATTTGATTAGAATAAGCTTAGGGTGGACAAAAATGACCTAAATATTCAACCATTGACAAAAACGCACTTATTTGATGCATATGATTGGTTAAAAATTCTAATTGAAATAGAAAAAGCCTATGGTGCACGAAAATGACCTAAATGTACATCCAATGACACAAACGCACTTTTCGGATGCACAAGATTGGTTAAAAACCCTAATTGGATTAGAATAAGCCTAGGGATGACGAAAATGATATAAAAGTTTAACCAATGACGCAAACGCACTTATTGGATGCACAATATTGGTTAAAAACCCTAATTGGATTAGAATAAGCTTTGGGAAGACGAAAATGACCTAAATGATCAACCAATGACACAAACGCACTTATTGGATGCACAAGATTGGTTAAAACCCCTGATTTGATTAGAATAAGCCTAGGGTGGACGAAAATGACCTAAATCTTCAACCATTGACACAAACACACTTATTGAATGCACATGATTGGTTAAAAACCCTAATTGAAATAGAAAAAGCCTATGGTGGACGAAAATGACCTAAATGTTGAACCAATGAAACAAACGCACTTATTAGATGCACAAGGTTGGTTAAAAACCCTAATTGGATTAGAATAAGCCTAGGGAGGACGAAAATGACCTAAATGTTCAACCATTGACACAAACGCACTTATTGGATGCACAAGATTGGTTAAAAACAATAATTGGATTAGAATAAGTCTACGGTGGAAAAAAATGACCTAAATGTTCAACCATTTACACAAACGCACTTATTGGTTGCACAAGATTGGTTAAAAACCCTAATTGGATTAGAATAAGCCTATGGAGAACCAAAATGACCTAAATGTTCAACCAATGACACAAACGCATTTATTGGATGCACAAGATTGATTAAGAACCCTAGTTGAATTAGAATAAGCCTACGGTGGACGGAAATGAATTAAATGTACAACATATGACACAAACACACTTATTGGAATCACAAGATTGGTTAAGCACGCAAATTGGATTAGAATAAGCCGAGGTTGGACGGAAATGACCTAAATGTTAAACCAATGAGACAAACGCACTTATTGGATGC
Source organism: Cicer chorassanicum (assembly GCA_037974735.1). NCBI lineage: Eukaryota > Viridiplantae > Streptophyta > Magnoliopsida > Fabales > Fabaceae > Cicer > Cicer chorassanicum. The sequence goes on along the minus strand of JBBPBP010000004.1, from coordinate 47,176,867 downwards.
ACAAGATTGGTTAAAAACCCTAATTGGATTAGAATAAGCCTATGGAGAACGAAAATGCTCAACCAATGACACAAACGCATATATTAGATGCACAAGATTGGTTAAAAACCCTAATTGGATTAGAATAAGCCTAGGGAGGACGAAAATGACCTAAATGTTCAACCAATGACACAAACGCACTTATTAGATGCACAAGATTGATTAAAAACCTTAAATGGATTAGAGTAAGCCTAAGGAAGACGAAAATGACCTAAATGATAAACCAATGACACAAATGCACTTCTTGGATGCACAAGATTGGTTAAAACCCCTAATTTGATTAGAATAAGCCTAGATGTGGACGAAAATGACCTAAATGCTCAACCATTGACAGAAACGTACTTATTGGATGCACATGATTGGTTAAAAACCCTAATTGAAATAGAAAAAGCTTATGGTGGACGAAAATGACCTAAATGTTCAACCAATGACACAAACGCACTTATTGGATGCACAAGGTTGGCCAAAAACCCTAATTGCATTAGAATAAGCCTAGGGAAGACGAAAATGACCTAAATGTTCAACCAGTGACACAAACGCACGTATTAGATCCATAACATTGATTAAAAACCCTAGTTGGATTAGAATAAGCATAGGGAAGACGAAAATGACCTAAATGATCAACCAATGACACAAACGCACTTATGGGATGCACAAGATTGGTTAGAACCCCTAATTGGATTAGAATAAGCCTAGGGTGGACGAAAATGACCTAAATATTCTACCATTGAAAAAAACGCACTTATTTGATGCATGTGATTGGTTAAAAATTCTAATTGAAATAGAAAAAGCCTATGGTGCACGAAAATGACCTAAATGTTCAACCAATGACACAAACGCACTTATTGGATGCACAAGATTGGTTAAAAACCCTAATTGGATTCGAATAAGCCTAGGGAGGACTAATGTGATATAATTGTTCAACCAATGACACAAACGCACTTATTGGATGCACCAGATTGGTTATAAACCCTAATTCGATTAGAACAAGCCTACGCAGGTCAAAAATGACCTAAATGTTAATTGAATGATACAAACGCACTTATTGGATGCACAAGATTTGTTAAAAACCCTAATTGCATTAGACTAAGCCTATTGTGGACAAAAATGACCGAAATGTTCAACCAATGATACAAATGCACTTATTGGATGCACAAGATTGGTTAAAAACCCTAATTGGATTCGAATAAGCCTACGGTGGACAAAACTGACCTAAATGTTCAGCAATTAACACAAACGCACTTATTGGATGCACAAGATTGGTTAAAAACTCTAATAAGATTAGAATAAGCCTACGGTGGACAAAAATGACCTAAATGTACAACCAATGACACAAACGCACTTATTGGATGCACAAGATTGGTTAAGCACGCAAATTGGATTAGAATAAGCCGAGGTTGGACGGAAATGACCTAAATGTTAAACCAATGAGACAAACGCACTTATTGGATGCACAAGATTGGTTTAAAACCCTAATTGGATTAGAATAAGCCTAGGGATGACGAAAATGACCTAAATGTTCAACCAATGATACAAACGCACTTTTTGGATGCACAAGATTGGTTAAAAACCCTAATTGGTTTTAAATAAGCCTAGGGTGGACGAAAATGACCTAAATGTTAAACCAATGACACAAATGCACTTATTGGATGCACAAGATTGGTTAAAAACCCTAATTGGATTAGAATAAGCCTACGGTGGACAAAAATGACCTAAATGTTCAACCATTGACACAAACGCACTTATTAGATGCACATGATTGGTTAAAAACCCTAATTGAAATAGAAAAAGCCTATGGTGGACGAAAATGACCTAAATGTTCAACCAATGACACAAACACACTTATTGGATGCACAAGGTTGGTTAAAAACCCTAATTGGATTAGAATAAGCCTAGGGAGGACGAAAATGATATAAATTTTTAACCAATGACACAAACGCACTTATTGGATGCACAAGATTGCTTAAAAACCCTAATTGGATTAGAATAAGCCAAGGGAGGACGAAAATGACCTAAATGTTCATCCAGTGACACAAACGAACTTATTAGATGCACATGATTGATTAAAAACCCTAGTTGGATTAGAATAAGCCTAGGGAAGACGAAAATAACCTAAATGATCAACCAATGACACAAACGCACTTATGGGATGCACAAGATTGGTAAGAACCCCTAATTTGATTAGAATAAGCCTAGGGTGGACGAAAATGACCTAAATATTCAACCATTGACAAAAACGCACTTATTTGATGCATATGATTGGTTAAAAATTCTAATTGAAATAGAAAAAGCCCATGGTGCACGAAAATGACCTAAATGTACATCCAATGACACAAACGCACTTTTCGGATGCACAAGATTGGTTAAAAACCCTAATTGGATTAGAATAAGCCTAGGGATGACGAAAATGATATAAAAGTTTAACCAATGACGCAAACGCACTTATTGGATGCACAATATTGGTTAAAAACCCTAATTGGATTAGAATAAGCTTTGGGAAGACGAAAATGACCTAAATGATCAACCAATGACACAAACGCACTTATTGGATGCACAAGATTGGTTAAAACCCCTGATTTGATTAGAATAAGCCTAGGGTGGACGAAAATGACCTAAATCTTCAACCATTGACACAAACACACTTATTGAATGCACATGATTGGTTAAAAACCCTAATTGAAATAGAAAAAGCCTATGGTGGACGAAAATGACCTAAATGTTGAACCAATGAAACAAACGCACTTATTAGATGCACAAGGTTGGTTAAAAACCCTAATTGGATTAGAATAAGCCTAGGGAGGACGAAAATGACCTAAATGTTCAACCATTGACACAAACGCACTTATTGGATGCACAAGATTGGTTAAAAACAATAATTGGATTAGAATAAGTCTACGGTGGAAAAAAATGACCTAAATGTTCAACCATTTACACAAACGCACTTATTGGTTGCACAAGATTGGTTAAAAACCCTAATTGGATTAGAATAAGCCTATGGAGAACCAAAATGACCTAAATGTTCAACCAATGACACAAACGCATTTATTGGATGCACAAGATTGATTAAGAACCCTAGTTGAATTAGAATAAGCCTACGGTGGACGGAAATGAATTAAATGTACAACATATGACACAAACACACTTATTGGAATCACAAGATTGGTTAAGCACGCAAATTGGATTAGAATAAGCCGAGGTTGGACGGAAATGACCTAAATGTTAAACCAATGAGACAAACGCACTTATTGGATGCACAAGATTGGTTAAAAACCCTAATTGGATTAGAATAAGCCTATGGAGAACGAAAATGCTCAACCAATGACACAAACGCATATATTAGATGCACAAGATTGGTTAAAAACCCTAATTGGATTAGAATAAGCCTAGGGAGGACGAAAATGACCTAAATGTTCAACCAATGACACAAACGCACTTATTAGATGCACAAGATTGATTAAAAACCTTAAATGGATTAGAGTAAGCCTAAGGAAGACGAAAATGACCTAAATGATAAACCAATGACACAAATGCACTTCTTGGATGCACAAGATTGGTTAAAACCCCTAATTTGATTAGAATAAGCCTAGATGTGGACGAAAATGACCTAAATGCTCAACCATTGACAGAAACGTACTTATTGGATGCACATGATTGGTTAAAAACCCTAATTGAAATAGAAAAAGCTTATGGTGGACGAAAATGACCTAAATGTTCAACCAATGACACAAACGCACTTATTGGATGCACAAGGTTGGCCAAAAACCCTAATTGCATTAGAATAAGCCTAGGGAAGACGAAAATGACCTAAATGTTCAACCAGTGACACAAACGCACGTATTAGATCCATAACATTGATTAAAAACCCTAGTTGGATTAGAATAAGCATAGGGAAGACGAAAATGACCTAAATGATCAACCAATGACACAAACGCACTTATGGGATGCACAAGATTGGTTAGAACCCCTAATTGGATTAGAATAAGCCTAGGGTGGACGAAAATGACCTAAATATTCTACCATTGAAAAAAACGCACTTATTTGATGCATGTGATTGGTTAAAAATTCTAATTGAAATAGAAAAAGCCTATGGTGCACGAAAATGACCTAAATGTTCAACCAATGACACAAACGCACTTATTGGATGCACAAGATTGGTTAAAAACCCTAATTGGATTCGAATAAGCCTAGGGAGGACTAATGTGATATAATTGTTCAACCAATGACACAAACGCACTTATTGGATGCACCAGATTGGTTATAAACCCTAATTCGATTAGAACAAGCCTACGCAGGTCAAAAATGACCTAAATGTTAATTGAATGATACAAACGCACTTATTGGATGCACAAGATTTGTTAAAAACCCTAATTGCATTAGACTAAGCCTATTGTGGACAAAAATGACCGAAATGTTCAACCAATGATACAAATGCACTTATTGGATGCACAAGATTGGTTAAAAACCCTAATTGGATTCGAATAAGCCTACGGTGGACAAAACTGACCTAAATGTTCAGCAATTAACACAAACGCACTTATTGGATGCACAAGATTGGTTAAAAACTCTAATAAGATTAGAATAAGCCTACGGTGGACAAAAATGACCTAAATGTACAACCAATGACACAAACGCACTTATTGGATGCACAAGATTGGTTAAGCACGCAAATTGGATTAGAATAAGCCGAGGTTGGACGGAAATGACCTAAATGTTAAACCAATGAGACAAACGCACTTATTGGATGCACAAGATTGGTTTAAAACCCTAATTGGATTAGAATAAGCCTAGGGATGACGAAAATGACCTAAATGTTCAACCAATGATACAAACGCACTTTTTGGATGCACAAGATTGGTTAAAAACCCTAATTGGTTTTAAATAAGCCTAGGGTGGACGAAAATGACCTAAATGTTAAACCAATGACACAAATGCACTTATTGGATGCACAAGATTGGTTAAAAACCCTAATTGGATTAGAATAAGCCTACGGTGGACAAAAATGACCTAAATGTTCAACCATTGACACAAACGCACTTATTAGATGCACATGATTGGTTAAAAACCCTAATTGAAATAGAAAAAGCCTATGGTGGACGAAAATGACCTAAATGTTCAACCAATGACACAAACACACTTATTGGATGCACAAGGTTGGTTAAAAACCCTAATTGGATTAGAATAAGCCTAGGGAGGACGAAAATGATATAAATTTTTAACCAATGACACAAACGCACTTATTGGATGCACAAGATTGCTTAAAAACCCTAATTGGATTAGAATAAGCCAAGGGAGGACGAAAATGACCTAAATGTTCATCCAGTGACACAAACGAACTTATTAGATGCACATGATTGATTAAAAACCCTAGTTGGATTAGAATAAGCCTAGGGAAGACGAAAATAACCTAAATGATCAACCAATGACACAAACGCACTTATGGGATGCACAAGATTGGTAAGAACCCCTAATTTGATTAGAATAAGCCTAGGGTGGACGAAAATGACCTAAATATTCAACCATTGACAAAAACGCACTTATTTGATGCATATGATTGGTTAAAAATTCTAATTGAAATAGAAAAAGCCCATGGTGCACGAAAATGACCTAAATGTACAACCAATGACACAAACGCACTTATTGGATGCACAAGATTGGTTAAAAACCCTAATTGGATTAGAATAAGCCTAGGGAGGACGAATATGATATAAATGTTCAACCAATGACACAAACGCACTTATTGGATGCACCAGATTGGTTATAAACCCTAATTGGATTAGAACAGGCCTACGCATGACGAAAATGACCCAAATGTTAATTGAATGACACAAACACACTTATTGGATGCACAAGATTGGTTAAAAACCCTAATTGCATTAGACTAAGCCTATTGTGGACAGAAATGGCCTAAATGTTCAACCAATGATACAAACGCACTTATTGTATGCACAAGATTGGTTAAAAACCCTAATTGAATTAGAATAAGCCTACGGTGGACAAAAATGACCTAAACGTTCAACCATTGACACAAAAGCACTTATTGGATGCACAAGATTGGTTAAAAACCCTAATTGGAATAGAATAAGCCTACGGTGGACGAAAATGACCTAAATGTACAACCAATGACACAAACTCACTTATTGGATGCACAAGATTGGTTAACCACGCAAATTGGATTAGAATAAGCCGAGGTTGGACGGAAATGACCTAAATGTTAAACCAATGAGACAAACGCACTTATTTGATGCACAAGATTGGTTTAAAACCCTAATTGGATTAGAATAAGTCTAGGGATGACGAAAATGACCTAAATGTTAAACCAATGACACAAACGCATTTATTGGATGCACAAGATTGGTTAAAAACCCTAATTGGATTAGAATAAGCCTAGCGTGGACGAAAATGACCTTAATGGTAAACCAATGACACAAATGCAGTTATTGGATGCACAAGATTGGTTAAAAACCCTAATTGGATTAGAATAAGCCTAGGGAGGACGAAAAAGACCTAAATGTTCAACCAATGACACAAACACAGCTATTAAATGCACAAGAATGGTTAAAAAAACCCTAATTGGATTTGAATAAGCCTAGGGAGGACGTAAATGACCTAAATGTTCAACCAATGACACAAACGCACTTATTGGATGCACCAGATTGGTTATAAACCCTAATTTGATTAGAACAAGCCTACGCAGGACAAAAATGACCTAAATGTTAATTGAATGATACAAACGCACTTATTGGATGCACAAGATTTATTAAAAACCCTAATTGCATTAGACTAACCCTATTGTGGACAAAAATGACCTAAATGTTCAACCAATGATACAAATGCACTTATTGGATGCACAAGATTGGTTAAAAACTCTAATAGGATTAGAATAAGCCTACGGTGGATAAAACGGACCTAAATGTTCAACAATTAACACAAACGCACTTATTGGATGCACAAGATTGGTTAAAAACTCTAATAGGATTAGAATAAGCCTACGGTGGACAAAAATGACCTAAATGTACAACCAATGACACAAACGCACTTATTGGATGCACAAGATTGGTTAAGCACGCAAATTGGATTAGAATAAGCCGATGTTGGACGGAAATGACCTAAATGTTAAACCAATGAGACAAACGCACTTATTGGATGCACAAGATTGGTTTAAAACCCTAATTGGATTAGAATAAGCCTAGGGATGACGAAAATGACCTAAATATTCAACCAATGATACAAACGCACTTTTTGGATGCACAAGATATTTTAAAAACCCTAATTGGTTTTAAATAAGCCTAGGGTGGACGAAAAATGACCTAAATGTTAAACCAATGACACAAATGCACTTATTGGATGCACAAGATTGGTTAAAAACCCTGATTGGATAAGAATAAGCCTACGATGGACAAAAATGACCTAAATGTACAACAAATGACACAAACGCACTTATTGGATGCACAAGATTGATTAAAAACCTTAAATGGATTAGAGTAAGCCTAGGGAAGACGAAAATGACCTAAATGATCAACCAATGACAAAAACGCACTTATTGGATGCACAAGATTGGTTAAAACCCCTAATTTGATTAAAATAAGCCTAGGGTGGACGAAAATGACCTAAATGCTCAACCATTGACACAAACGCACTTATTAGATGCACATGATTGGTTAAAAACCCTGATTGAAATAGAAAAAGCCTATGGTGAACGAAAATGACCTAAATGTTCAACCAATGACACAAACACACTTATTGGATGCACAAGGTTGGTTAAAAACCCTAATTGGATTAGAATAAGCCTAGGGAGGACGAAAATGATATAAATTTTTAACCAATGACACAAACGCACTTATTGGATGCACAAGATTGCTTAAAAACCCTAATTGGATTAGAATAAGCCTAGGGAGGACGAAAATGACCTAAATGTTCATCCAGTGACAGAAACGCACTTATTAGATGCACAAGATTGATTAAAAACCCTAGTTGGATTAGAATAAGCCTAGGGAAGACGAAAATGACCTAAATGATCAACCAATGACACAAACGCACTTATGGGATGCACAAGATTGGTAAGAACCCCTAATTTGATTAGAATAAGCCTAGGGTGGACGAAAATGACCTAAATATTCAACCATTGACAAAAATGCACTTATTTGATGCATATGATTGGTTAAAAATTCTAATTGAAATAGAAAAAGCCTATGGTGCACGAAAATGACCTAAATGTACAACTAATGACACAAACGCACTTATTGGATGCACAAGATTGGTTAAAAACCCTAATTGGATTAGAATAAGCCTAGGGAGGACGAATATGATATAAATGTTCAACCAATGACACAAACGCACTTATTGGATGCACCAGATTGGTTATAAACCCTAATTGGATTAGAACAAGCCTACGCAGGACCAAAATGACCCAAATGTTAATTGAATGACACGAACACACTTATTGGATGCACAAGATTGGTTAAAAACCCTAATTGCATTAGACTAAGCCTATTGTGGACAAAAATGACCTAAATGTTCAACCAATGATACAAACGCACTTATTGGATGCACAAGATTGGTTAAAAACCCTAATTGAATTAGAATAAGCCTACGGTGGACAAAAATGACCTAAACGTTCAACCATTGACACAAACGCACTTATTGGATGCACAAGATTCGTTAAAAACCCTAATTGGAATAGAATAAGCCTACGGTGGATGAAAATGACCTAAATGTACAACCAATGACACAAACGCACTTATTGGATGCACAAGATTGGTAAACCACGCAAATTGGATTAGAATAAGCCGAGGTTGGACGGAAATGACCTAAATGTTAAACCAATGAGACAAACGCACTTATTTGATGCACAAGATTGGTTTAAAACCCTAATTGGATTAGAATAAGTCTAGGGATGACGAAAATGACCTAAATGTTAAACCAATGACACAAACGCATTTATTGGATGCACAAGATTGGTTAAAAACCCTAATTGGATTAGAATAAGCCTAGGGTGGACGAAAATGACCTTAATGTTAAACCAATGACACAAATGCAGTTATTGGATGCACAAGATTGGTTAAAAACCCTAATTGGATTAGAATAAGCCTAGGGAGGACGTAAATGACCTAAATGTTCAACCAATGACACAAATGCACTTATTGGATGCACAAGATTGGTTAAAAACCCTAATTGGATTAGAACAAGCCTAGGGAGGACGAAAATCACCTAAATGTTCAACCAATTGACACAAACGCAATTATTGGATGCACATGATTGGTTAAAAACCATAATTGAATTGGAATAAGCCTAAGATGGGCGAAAATGACCTAAGTGTTCAACCATTGACCAAACGCACTTATTGGATGCACATGATTGGTTAAAAACCCTAATTGAATTAGAATAAGCCTAGGGAGCACGAAAATGACCTAAATGTTCAACCAATGACACAAACGCACTTATTAGATGCACAAGATTGGTTAAAAACCCTAGTTGAATTAGAATAAGCCTAGGGAAGACGAAAATGACCTAAATGATCAACCAATGACACAAACGCACTTATTGGATGCACAAGATTGGTTAAAACCCCTAATTTGATTAGAATAAGCCTAGGGTGGACGAAAATGACCTAAATGTTCAACCATTGACACAAACGCACTTATTGGATGCACATGATTGGTTAAAAACCCTAATTGAAATAGAAAAAGCCTATGGTGGATGAAAATGACCTAAATGTTCAACCAATGACACAAACACACTTATTAGATGCATAAGATTTGTTAAAAACCCTAATTGGTTTACAATAAGCCAAGGGAGGACGAAAATGATCTAAATGTTCAACCAATGACACAAACGCACTTATTGGATGCACCAGATTGGTTATAAACCCTAATTGGATTAGAACAAGCCTAGGGAGGACGAAAATGACCTAAATGTTAATTGAATGACACAAACGCACTTATTGGTTGCACAAGATTGGTTAAAAACCCTAATATGATTAGAATAAGCCTAGGGAGGACGAAAATGATATAAATGTTCTACCAATGACAAAAACGCACTTATTGGATGCATAAGATTGGTTAAAAACCCTAGTTGGATTAGAATAAACCTAAGGAGGACATAAAGGACCTAAATGTTCAACAAATGACACAAACGCACTTATTAAATGCACAAGAATGGCTAAAAACCCTAATTGGATTGGAATAAGCCTATTGGATTAGAATAAGCCTAGGGATGATGAAAATGACCAAAATGTTCAACCAATGACATAAACGCACTGATTTGATGCACAAGATTGGTTAAAATCCCTAATTGGATTAGAACAAGCCTAGGGAGGACCAAAATTACCTAAATGTTAATCGAGTGACACAAACGCACTAATTGCATGCACACGATTATCTAAAAACCCTTATTGGATTGCAATAAGCCTAGGGTGGACAAAAATGACCTAAATGTTCAACCAATGACACAAAAGTACTTATTGGATGCACAAGATTGGTTAAAAACCCTAATTGAATTAGATCAAGCCTATGGAGGACGAAAATGACCTAAATGTTCAACCAATGACAAAAACAAACTTATTGGATGCACAAGATTGGTTAAAAACCCTAATTGGATTAGAATAAGCATATGGAGAACGAAAATGACCAAAATGTTTAACCAATGACACAAACGCACATATTGGATGCACAAGATTGGTTAAAAACTCTAATAGGGTGGACAACAATGACCTATATGTTTAACAATTGACACAAACGCACTTATTGGATGCACAAGATTGGTTGAAAACCCTCGTTGGATTAGAGTAAGCCTAGGGAGGACGAAAATCACCTAAATGGTCAACCAATGACACAAACACACTTAATGGATGCACAAGATTGGTTAAAAACCCTAATTGGATTAGAATAAGCCTACGGTGGACGAAAATGACCTAAATGTTCAACCATTGACACAAACGCACTTATTGGATGCACATGAATGGTTAAAAACCATAATTGGATTGGAAAAAGCCTAGGGTGGACGAAAATGACCTAAATGTTCAACCATTGACACAAACACACTTATTGGATGCACATGAATCGTTAAAAACCCTAATTGAATTAGAATAAGCTTAGGGAGGACGAAAATGAGCTAAATGTTCAACCAGTGACACAAACACACTTATTAGATGCACACGATTGGTTAAAAACCCTACTTGGATTAGAATAAGCCTAAGGAAGACAAAAATGACCTAAATGATCAACCAATGACACAAACGCACTTATTGGATGCACAAGATTGGTTAAAACCCCTAATTTGATTATAATAGGCCTAGGGTGGACGAAAATGAACTAAATGTTCAACCATTGAGACAAACACACTTGTTGGATGCACATGATTGGTTAAAAACGCTAATTGAAATAGAAAAAGCCTATGGTGGACGAAAATGACCTAAATGATCAACCAATGACACAAACGCACTTATTAGATTCACAAGGTTCGTTAAAAACCCTAATTGGATTAGAATAAGCCTACGGAGGACGAAAATGATATAAATGTTTAACCAATGACACAAACGCACTTCTTGGATGCACAAGATTGATTAAAAACCCTAATTGAATTTGAATAAGCCTAGGGAGGACGAAAATGACCTAAATGTTCAACCTGTGACACAAACGCACTTATTAGATGCACAAGATTGATTAAAAACCCTAGTTGGATTAGAATAAGACAAGGGAAGACAAAAATGACCTAAATGATCAACCAATGACACAAACGCACTTATGGGATGCACAAGATTGGTTAGAACCCCTAATTTGATTAGAATAAGCCTAGGGTGGACGAAAATGACCTAAATATTTAACCATTGACAAAAACGCACTTATTTGATGCATACGATTGGTTAAAAATTCTAATTGAAATAGAAAAAGCTTATGGTGCACGAAAATGACCTAAATGTTCAACCAAAGACACAAACGCACTTATTGGATGCACAAATTAGAATAAGCCTAGGGAGGACGAATATGATATAAATGTTCAACCAATGACACAAACGCACTTATTGGATGCATCAGATTGGTTATAAACCATAATTGGATTAGAACAAGCATACGCACTTATTGGATGCACAAGATTGGCTAAAAACCCTAATTGCATTAGATTAAGCCTATTGTGGCAAAAAATGACCTAAATGTTCAACCACTGATACAAACACACTTATTGGATGCACAAGATTGGTTTAAAACCCTAATTGGATTAGAATAAGCCAACGGTGGACAAAAATGACCTTAATGTTCAACCATTGACACAAACGCACTTATTGATGCACAAGATTGGTTAAAAACCCTAATTGGATTAGAATAAGCCTACGGTAGACGAAAATAACCTAAACGTACAACCAATGACACAAACACACTTATTGGATGCACAAGATTGGTTAACCACGCAAATTGGATTAGAATAAGCCGAGGTGGGACGGAAATGACCTAAATGTTAAACCAATGAGACAAACGCACTTATTGGATGCACAAGATTGGTTTAAAACCCTATTTGGATAAGAATAAGCCTAGGGATGACGAAAATGACCTAAATGTTCAACCAATGACACAAACGCATTTATTGGATGCACAAGATTGGTTAAATACCCTAAAAGGATTAGAATAAGCCTAGGGTGGACGAAATTGACCTTAATGTTAAACCAATGACACAAATGCAGTTATTGGATGCACAAGATTGGTTAAAATCCCTAATTGGATTAGAATAAGCCTAGGGAGGATGAAAATGACCTAAATGTTCAACCAATGACACAAACACAGTTATTAAATGCACAAGATTGGTTAAAAAACCCTAATTGGATTTGAATAAGCCTAGGGAAGACGTAAATGACCTAAATGTTCAACCAATGACATCAACGCACTTATTGGATGCACAAGATTGGTTAAAAACCCTAATTGGATTAGAATAACTCTACGGAGAACGAAAATGACCTAAATGTTCAACCAATGACACAAATGCACTTATTCGATGCACAAGATTGGTTAAAAACCCTAATTGGATTAGAACAAGCCTAGGGAGGACGAAAATGACCTAAATGTTAATTGAATGACACAAACGCACTTATTGGATGCACAAGGTTGGTTAAAAACCCTAATATGATTAGAATAAGCCTAGGGAGGACGAAAATGATATAAATGTTCTACCAATGACAAAAACGCACTTATTGGAAGCATAAGATTGGTTAAAAACCCTAGTTGGATTAGAATAAACCTAAGGAGGACAAAAATGACCTAAATGTTCAACGAATGACACAAACGCACTTATTAAATGCACAAGAATGGCTAAAAACCCTAATTGGATTGGAATAAGCCTATTGGATTAGAACAAGCCTAGGGAGGACGAAAATGGCCTAAATGTTAATTGAATGACACAAACGCACTTATTGGATGCACAAGATTGGTTAAAAACCCTAATATGATTAGAATAAGCCTAGGGAGGACGAAAATGATATAAATGTTCTACCAATGACAAAAACGCACTTATTGGAAGCATAAGATTGGTTAAAAACCCTAGTTGGATTAGAATAAACCTAAGGAGGACAAAAATGACCTAAATGTTCAACGAATGACACAAACGCACTTATTAAATGCACAAGAATGGCTAAAAACCCTAATTGGATTGGAATAAGCCTATTGGATTAGAATAAGCCTAGGGATGACGATAATGACCAAAATGTTCAACCAATGACATAAACGCACTGATTGGATGCACAAGATTGGTTAAACTCCCTAATTGGATTAGAACAAGCCTAGGGAGGACCAAAATTACCTAAATGTTAATCGAATGACACAAACGCACTTATTGGATGCACATGAATCGTTAAAAACCCTAATTGAATTAGAATAAGCTTAGGGAGGACGAAAATGAGCTAAATGTTCAACCAGTGACACAAACACACTTATTAGATGCACACGATTGGTTAAAAACCCTACTTGGATTAGAATAAGCCTAAGGAAGACAAAAATGACCTAAATGATCAACCAATGACACAAACGCACTTATTGGATGCACAAGATTGGTTAAAACCCCTAATTTGATTATATTAGGCCTAGGGTGGACGAAAATGAACTAAATGTTCAACCATTGAGACAAACACACTTATTGGATGCACATGATTGGTTAAAAACGCTAATTGAAATAGAAAAAGCCTATGGTGGACGAAAATGACCTAAATGATCAACCAATGACACAAACGCACTTATTAGATGCACAAGGTTCGTTAAAAACCCTAATTGGATTAGAATAAGCCTACGGAGGACGAAAATGATATAAATGTTTAACCAATGACACAAACGCACTTCTTGGATGCACAAGATTGATTAAAAACCCTAATTGAATTTGAATAAGCCTAGGGAGGACGAAAATGACCTAAATGTTCAACCTGTGACACAAACGCACTTATTAGATGCACAAGATTGATTAAAAACCCTAGTTGGATTAGAATAAGCCAAGGGAAGACAAAAATGACCTAAATGATCAACCAATGACACAAACGCACTTATGGGATGCACAAGATTGGTTAGAACCCCTAATTTGATTAGAATAAGCCTAGGGTGGACGAAAATGACCTAAATATTTAACCATTGACAAAAACGCACTTATTTGATGCATACGATTGGTTAAAAATTCTAATTGAAATAGAAAAAGCCTATGGTGCACGAAAATGACCTAAATGTTCAACCAAAGACACGAACGCACTTATTGGATGCACAAATTAGAATAAGCCTAGGGAGGACGAATATGATATAAATGTTCAACCAATGACACAAACGCACTTATTGGATGCATCAGATTGGTTATAAACCATAATTGGATTAGAACAAGCATACGCAGGACGAAAATGACCTAAATGTTAATTGAATGACAAAAACGCACTTATTGGATGCACAAGATTGGTTAAAAACCCTAATTGCATTAGATTAAGCCTATTGTGGACAAAAATGACCTAAATGTTCAACCACTGATACAAACACACTTATTGGATGCACAAGATTGTTTTAAAACCCTAATTGGATTAGAATAAGCCTACGGTGGACAAAAATGACCTTAATGTTCAACCATTGACACAAACGCACTTATTGGATGCACAAGATTGGTTAAAAACCCTAATTGGATTAGAATAAGCCTACGGTAGACGAAAATAACCTAAACGTACAACCAATGACACAAACGCACTTATTGGATGCACAAGATTGGTTAACCACACAAATTGGATTAGAATAAGCCGAGGTTGGACGGAAATGACCTAAATGTTAAACCAATGAGACAAACGCACTTATTGGATTCACAAGATTGGTTTAAAACCCTATTTGGATAAGAATAAGCCTAGGGATGACGAAAATGACCTAAATGTTGAACCAATGACACAAACGCATTTATTGGATGCACAAGATTGGTTAAATACCTTAAAAGGATTAGAATAAGCCTAGGGTGGACGAAGTTGACCTTAATGTTAAACCAATGACACAAATGCAGTTATTGGATGCACAAGATTGGTTAAAATCCCTAATTGGATTAGAATAAGCCTAGGGAGGATGAAAATGACCTAAATGTTCAACCAATGACACAAACACAGTTATTAAATGCACAAGATTGGTTAAAAAACCCTAATTGGATTTGAATAAGCCTAGGGAAGACGTAAATGACCTAAATGTTCAACCAATGACATCAACGCACTTATTGGATGCACAAGATTGGTTAAAAACCCTAATTGGATTAGAATAAGCCTACGGAGAACGAAAATGACCTAAATGTTCAACCAATGACACAAATGCACTTATTCGATGCACAAGATTGGTTAAAAACCCTAATTGGATTAAAACAAGCCTAGGGAGGACGAAAATGACCTAAATGTTAATTGAATGACACAAACGCACTTATTGGATGCACAAGATTGGTTAAAAACCCTAATATGATTAGAATAAGCCTAGGGAGGACGAAAATGATATAAATGTTCTACCAATGACAAAAACGCACTTATTGGAAGCATAAGATTGGTTAAAAACCCTAGTTGGATTAGAATAAACCTAAGGAGGACAAAAATGACCTAAATGTTCAACGAATGACACAAACGCACTTATTAAATGCACAAGAATGGCTAAAAACCCTAATTGGATTGGAATAAGCCTATTGGATTAGAATAAGCCTAGGGATGACGATAATGACCAAAATGTTCAACCAATGACATAAACGCACTGATTGGATGCACAAGATTGGTTAAACTCCCTAATTGGATTAGAACAAGCCTAGGGAGGACCAAAATTACCTAAATGTTAATCGAATGACACAAACGCACTTATTGGATGCACATGAATCGTTAAAAACCCTAATTGAATTAGAATAAGCTTAGGGAGGACGAAAATGAGCTAAATGTTCAACCAGTGACACAAACACACTTATTAGATGCACACGATTGGTTAAAAACCCTACTTGGATTAGAATAAGCCTAAGGAAGACAAAAATGACCTAAATGATCAACCAATGACACAAACGCACTTATTGGATGCACAAGATTGGTTAAAACCCCTAATTTGATTATATTAGGCCTAGGGTGGACGAAAATGAACTAAATGTTCAACCATTGAGACAAACACACTTATTGGATGCACATGATTGGTTAAAAACGCTAATTGAAATAGAAAAAGCCTATGGTGGACGAAAATGACCTAAATGATCAACCAATGACACAAACGCACTTATTAGATGCACAAGGTTCGTTAAAAACCCTAATTGGATTAGAATAAGCCTACGGAGGACGAAAATGATATAAATGTTTAACCAATGACACAAACGCACTTCTTGGATGCACAAGATTGATTAAAAACCCTAATTGAATTTGAATAAGCCTAGGGAGGACGAAAATGACCTAAATGTTCAACCTGTGACACAAACGCACTTATTAGATGCACAAGATTGATTAAAAACCCTAGTTGGATTAGAATAAGCCAAGGGAAGACAAAAATGACCTAAATGATCAACCAATGACACAAACGCACTTATGGGATGCACAAGATTGGTTAGAACCCCTAATTTGATTAGAATAAGCCTAGGGTGGACGAAAATGACCTAAATATTTAACCATTGACAAAAACGCACTTATTTGATGCATACGATTGGTTAAAAATTCTAATTGAAATAGAAAAAGCCTATGGTGCACGAAAATGACCTAAATGTTCAACCAAAGACACGAACGCACTTATTGGATGCACAAATTAGAATAAGCCTAGGGAGAACGAATATGATATAAATGTTCAACCAATGACACAAACGCACTTATTGGATGCATCAGATTGGTTATAAACCATAATTGGATTAGAACAAGCATACGCAGGACGAAAATGACCTAAATGTTAATTGAATGACAAAAACGCACTTATTGGATGCACAAGATTGGTTAAAAACCCTAATTGCATTAGATTAAGCCTATTGTGGACAAAAATGACCTAAATGTTCAACCACTGATACAAACACACTTATTGGATACACAAGATTGGTTTAAAAGCCTAATTGGATTAGAATAAGCCTACGGTGGACAAAAATGACCTTAATGTTCAACCATTGACACAAACGCACTTATTGGATGCACAAGATTGGTTAAAAACCCTAATTGGATTAGAATAAGCCTACGGTAGACGAAAATAACCTAAACGTACAACCAATGACACAAACGCACTTATTGGATGCACAAGATTGGTTAACCACGCAAATTGGATTAGAATAAGCCGAGGTTGGACGGAAATGACCTAAATGTTAAACCAATGAGACAAACGCACTTATTGGATGCACAAGATTGGTTTAAAACCCTATTTGGATAAGAATAAGCCTAGGGATGACGAAAATGACCCAAATGTTCAACCAATGACACAAACGCATTTATTGGATGCACAAGATTGGTTAAATACCCTAAAAGGATTAGAATAAGCCTAGGGTGGACGAAATTGGCCTTAATGTTAAACCAATGACACAAATGCAGTTATTGGATGCACAAGATTGGTTAAAATCCCTAATTGGATTAGAATAAGCCTAGGGAGGATGAAAATGACCTAAATGTTCAACCAATGACACAAACACAGTTATTAAATGCACAAGATTGGTTAAAAAACCCTAATTGGATTTGAATAAGCCTAGGGAAGACGTAAATGACCTAAATGTTCAACCAATGACATCAACGCACTTATTGGATGCACAAGATTGGTTAAAAACCCTAATTGGATTAGAATAAGCCTACGGAGAACGAAAATGACCTAAATGTTCAACCAATGACACAAATGCACTTATTCGATGCACAAGATTGGTTAAAAACCCTAATTGGATTAAAACAAGCCTAGGGAGGACGAAAATGACCTAAATGTTAATTGAATGACACAAACGCACTTATTGGATGCACAAGATTGGTTAAAAACCCTAATATGATTAGAATAAGCCTAGGGAGGACGAAAATGATATAAATGTTCTACCAATGACAAAAACGCACTTATTGGAAGCATAAGATTGGTTAAAAACCCTAGTTGGATTAGAATAAACCTAAGGAGGACAAAAATGACCTAAATGTTCAACGAATGACACAAACGCACTTATTAAATGCACAAGAATGGCTAAAAACCCTAATTGGATTGGAATAAGCCTATTGGATTAGAATAAGCCTAGGGATGACGATAATGACCAAAATGTTCAACCAATGACATAAACGCACTGATTGGATGCACAAGATTGGTTAAACTCCCTAATTGGATTAGAACAAGCCTAGGGAGGACCAAAATTACCTAAATGTTAATCGAATGACACAAACGCACTTATTGGATGCACATGAATCGTTAAAAACCCTAATTGAATTAGAATAAGCTTAGGGAGGACGAAAATGAGCTAAATGTTCAACCAGTGACACAAACACACTTATTAGATGCACACGATTGGTTAAAAACCCTACTTGGATTAGAATAAGCCTAAGGAAGACAAAAATGACCTAAATGATCAACCAATGACACAAACGCACTTATTGGATGCACAAGATTGGTTAAAACCCCTAATTTGATTATATTAGGCCTAGGGTGGACGAAAATGAACTAAATGTTCAACCATTGAGACAAACACACTTATTGGATGCACATGATTGGTTAAAAACGCTAATTGAAATAGAAAAAGCCTATGGTGGACGAAAATGACCTAAATGATCAACCAATGACACAAACGCACTTATTAGATGCACAAGGTTCGTTAAAAACCCTAATTGGATTAGAATAAGCCTACGGAGGACGAAAATGATATAAATGTTTAACCAATGACACAAACGCACTTCTTGGATGCACAAGATTGATTAAAAACCCTAATTGAATTTGAATAAGCCTAGGGAGGACGAAAATGACCTAAATGTTCAACCTGTGACACAAACGCACTTATTAGATGCACAAGATTGATTAAAAACCCTAGTTGGATTAGAATAAGCCAAGGGAAGACAAAAATGACCTAAATGATCAACCAATGACACAAACGCACTTATGGGATGCACAAGATTGGTTAGAACCCCTAATTTGATTAGAATAAGCCTAGGGTGGACGAAAATGACCTAAATATTTAACCATTGACAAAAACGCACTTATTTGATGCATACGATTGGTTAAAAATTCTAATTGAAATAGAAAAAGCCTATGGTGCACGAAAATGACCTAAATGTTCAACCAAAGACACGAACGCACTTATTGGATGCACAAATTAGAATAAGCCTAGGGAGGACGAATATGATATAAATGTTCAACCAATGACACAAACGCACTTATTGGATGCATCAGATTGGTTATAAACCATAATTGGATTAGAACAAGCATACGCAGGACGAAAATGACCTAAATGTTAATTGAATGACAAAAACGCACTTATTGGATGCACAAGATTGGTTAAAAACCCTAATTGCATTAGATTAAGCCTATTGTGGACAAAAATGACCTAAATGTTCAACCACTGATACAAACACACTTATTGGATGCACAAGATTGTTTTAAAACCCTAATTGGATTAGAATAAGCCTACGGTGGACAAAAATGACCTTAATGTTCAACCATTGACACAAACGCACTTATTGGATGCACAAGATTGGTTAAAAACCCTAATTGGATTAGAATAAGCCTACGGTAGACGAAAATAACCTAAACGTACAACCAATGACACAAACGCACTTATTGGATGCACAAGATTGGTTAACCACACAAATTGGATTAGAATAAGCCGAGGTTGGACGGAAATGACCTAAATGTTAAACCAATGAGACAAACGCACTTATTGGATTCACAAGATTGGTTTAAAACCCTATTTGGATAAGAATAAGCCTAGGGATGACGAAAATGACCTAAATGTTGAACCAATGACACAAACGCATTTATTGGATGCACAAGATTGGTTAAATACCTTAAAAGGATTAGAATAAGCCTAGGGTGGACGAAGTTGACCTTAATGTTAAACCAATGACACAAATGCAGTTATTGGATGCACAAGATTGGTTAAAATCCCTAATTGGATTAGAATAAGCCTAGGGAGGATGAAAATGACCTAAATGTTCAACCAATGACACAAACACAGTTATTAAATGCACAAGATTGGTTAAAAAACCCTAATTGGATTTGAATAAGCCTAGGGAAGACGTAAATGACCTAAATGTTCAACCAATGACATCAACGCACTTATTGGATGCACAAGATTGGTTAAAAACCCTAATTGGATTAGAATAAGCCTACGGAGAACGAAAATGACCTAAATGTTCAACCAATGACACAAATGCACTTATTCGATGCACAAGATTGGTTAAAAACCCTTATTGGATTAGAACAAGCCTAGGGAGGACGAAAATGACCTAAATGTTAATTGAATGACACAAACGCACTTATTGGATGCACAAGGTTGGTTAAAAACCCTAATATGATTAGAATAAGCCTAGGGAGGACGAAAATGATATAAATGTTCTACCAATGACAAAAACGCACTTATTGGAAGCATAAGATTGGTTAAAAACCCTAGTTGGATTAGAATAAACCTAAGGAGGACAAAAATGACCTAAATGTTCAACGAATGACACAAACGCACTTATTAAATGCACAAGAATGGCTAAAAACCCTAATTGGATTGGAATAAGCCTATTGGATTAGAACAAGCCTAGGGAGGACGAAAATGGCCTAAATGTTAATTGAATGACACAAACGCACTTATTGGATGCACAAGATTGGTTAAAAACCCTAATATGATTAGAATAAGCCTAGGGAGGACGAAAATGATATAAATGTTCTACCAATGACAAAAACGCACTTATTGGAAGCATAAGATTGGTTAAAAACCCTAGTTGGATTAGAATAAACCTAAGGAGGACAAAAATGACCTAAATGTTCAACGAATGACACAAACGCACTTATTAAATGCACAAGAATGGCTAAAAACCCTAATTGGATTGGAATAAGCCTATTGGATTAGAATAAGCCTAGGGATGACGATAATGACCAAAATGTTCAACCAATGACATAAACGCACTGATTGGATGCACAAGATTGGTTAAACTCCCTAATTGGATTAGAACAAGCCTAGGGAGGACCAAAATTACCTAAATGTTAATCGAATGACACAAACGCACTTATTGGATGCACATGAATCGTTAAAAACCCTAATTGAATTAGAATAAGCTTAGGGAGGACGAAAATGAGCTAAATGTTCAACCAGTGACACAAACACACTTATTAGATGCACACGATTGGTTAAAAACCCTACTTGGATTAGAATAAGCCTAAGGAAGACAAAAATGACCTAAATGATCAACCAATGACACAAACGCACTTATTGGATGCACAAGATTGGTTAAAACCCCTAATTTGATTATATTAGGCCTAGGGTGGACGAAAATGAACTAAATGTTCAACCATTGAGACAAACACACTTATTGGATGCACATGATTGGTTAAAAACGCTAATTGAAATAGAAAAAGCCTATGGTGGACGAAAATGACCTAAATGATCAACCAATGACACAAACGCACTTATTAGATGCACAAGGTTCGTTAAAAACCCTAATTGGATTAGAATAAGCCTACGGAGGACGAAAATGATATAAATGTTTAACCAATGACACAAACGCACTTCTTGGATGCACAAGATTGATTAAAAACCCTAATTGAATTTGAATAAGCCTAGGGAGGACGAAAATGACCTAAATGTTCAACCTGTGACACAAACGCACTTATTAGATGCACAAGATTGATTAAAAACCCTAGTTGGATTAGAATAAGCCAAGGGAAGACAAAAATGACCTAAATGATCAACCAATGACACAAACGCACTTATGGGATGCACAAGATTGGTTAGAACCCCTAATTTGATTAGAATAAGCCTAGGGTGGACGAAAATGACCTAAATATTTAACCATTGACAAAAACGCACTTATTTGATGCATACGATTGGTTAAAAATTCTAATTGAAATAGAAAAAGCCTATGGTGCACGAAAATGACCTAAATGTTCAACCAAAGACACGAACGCACTTATTGGATGCACAAATTAGAATAAGCCTAGGGAGGACGAATATGATATAAATGTTCAACCAATGACACAAACGCACTTATTGGATGCATCAGATTGGTTATAAACCATAATTGGATTAGAACAAGCATACGCAGGACGAAAATGACCTAAATGTTAATTGAATGACAAAAACGCACTTATTGGATGCACAAGATTGGTTAAAAACCCTAATTGCATTAGATTAAGCCTATTGTGGACAAAAATGACCTAAATGTTCAACCACTGATACAAACACACTTATTGGATACACAAGATTGGTTTAAAACCCTAATTGGATTAGAATAAGCCTACGGTGGACAAAAATGACCTTAATGTTCAACCATTGACACAAACGCACTTATTGGATGCACAAGATTGGTTAAAAACCCTAATTGGATTAGAATAAGCCTACGGTAGACGAAAATAACCTAAACGTACAACCAATGACACAAACGCACTTATTGGATGCACAAGATTGGTTAACCACGCAAATTGGATTAGAATAAGCCGAGGTTGGACGGAAATGACCTAAATGTTAAACTAATGAGACAAACGCACTTATTGGATGCACAAGATTGGTTTAAAACCCTATTTGGATAAGAATAAGCCTAGGGATGACGAAAATGACCCAAATGTTCAACCAATGACACAAACGCATTTATTGGATGCACAAGATTGGTTAAATACCCTAAAAGGATTAGAATAAGCCTAGGGTGGACGAAATTGGCCTTAATGTTAAACCAATGACACAAATGCAGTTATTGGATGCACAAGATTGGTTAAAATCCCTAATTGGATTAGAATAAGCCTAGGGAGGATGAAAATGACCTAAATGTTCAACCAATGACACAAACACAGTTATTAAATGCACAAGATTGGTTAAAAAACCCTAATTGGATTTGAATAAGCCTAGGGAAGACGTAAATGACCTAAATGTTCAACCAATGACATCAACGCACTTATTGGATGCACAAGATTGGTTAAAAACCCTAATTGGATTAGAATAAGCCTACGGAGAACGAAAATGACCTAAATGTTCAACCAATGACACAAATGCACTTATTCGATGCACAAGATTGGTTAAAAACCCTAATTGGATTAAAACAAGCCTAGGGAGGACGAAAATGACCTAAATGTTAATTGAATGACACAAACGCACTTATTGGATGCACAAGATTGGTTAAAAACCCTAATATGATTAGAATAAGCCTAGGGAGGACGAAAATGATATAAATGTTCTACCAATGACAAAAACGCACTTATTGGAAGCATAAGATTGGTTAAAAACCCTAGTTGGATTAGAATAAACCTAAGGAGGACAAAAATGACCTAAATGTTCAACGAATGACACAAACGCACTTATTAAATGCACAAGAATGGCTAAAAACCCTAATTGGATTGGAATAAGCCTATTGGATTAGAATAAGCCTAGGGATGACGATAATGACCAAAATGTTCAACCAATGACATAAACGCACTGATTGGATGCACAAGATTGGTTAAACTCCCTAATTGGATTAGAACAAGCCTAGGGAGGACCAAAATTACCTAAATGTTAATCGAATGACACAAACGCACTTATTGGATGCACATGAATCGTTAAAAACCCTAATTGAATTAGAATAAGCTTAGGGAGGACGAAAATGAGCTAAATGTTCAACCAGTGACACAAACACACTTATTAGATGCACACGATTGGTTAAAAACCCTACTTGGATTAGAATAAGCCTAAGGAAGACAAAAATGACCTAAATGATCAACCAATGACACAAACGCACTTATTGGATGCACAAGATTGGTTAAAACCCCTAATTTGATTATATTAGGCCTAGGGTGGACGAAAATGAACTAAATGTTCAACCATTGAGACAAACACACTTATTGGATGCACATGATTGGTTAAAAACGCTAATTGAAATAGAAAAAGCCTATGGTGGACGAAAATGACCTAAATGATCAACCAATGACACAAACGCACTTATTAGATGCACAAGGTTCGTTAAAAACCCTAATTGGATTAGAATAAGCCTACGGAGGACGAAAATGATATAAATGTTTAACCAATGACACAAACGCACTTCTTGGATGCACAAGATTGATTAAAAACCCTAATTGAATTTGAATAAGCCTAGGGAGGACGAAAATGACCTAAATGTTCAACCTGTGACACAAACGCACTTATTAGATGCACAAGATTGATTAAAAACCCTAGTTGGATTAGAATAAGACAAGGGAAGACAAAAATGACCTAAATGATCAACCAATGACACAAACGCACTTATGGGATGCACAAGATTGGTTAGAACCCCTAATTTGATTAGAATAAGCCTAGGGTGGACGAAAATGACCTAAATATTTAACCATTGACAAAAACGCACTTATTTGATGCATACGATTGGTTAAAAATTCTAATTGAAATAGAAAAAGCTTATGGTGCACGAAAATGACCTAAATGTTCAACCAAAGACACAAACGCACTTATTGGATGCACAAATTAGAATAAGCCTAGGGAGGACGAATATGATATAAATGTTCAACCAATGACACAAACGCACTTATTGGATGCATCAGATTGGTTATAAACCATAATTGGATTAGAACAAGCATACGCACTTATTGGATGCACAAGATTGGCTAAAAACCCTAATTGCATTAGATTAAGCCTATTGTGGCAAAAAATGACCTAAATGTTCAACCACTGATACAAACACACTTATTGGATGCACAAGATTGGTTTAAAACCCTAATTGGATTAGAATAAGCCAACGGTGGACAAAAATGACCTTAATGTTCAACCATTGACACAAACGCACTTATTGATGCACAAGATTGGTTAAAAACCCTAATTGGATTAGAATAAGCCTACGGTAGACGAAAATAACCTAAACGTACAACCAATGACACAAACACACTTATTGGATGCACAAGATTGGTTAACCACGCAAATTGGATTAGAATAAGCCGAGGTGGGACGGAAATGACCTAAATGTTAAACCAATGAGACAAACGCACTTATTGGATGCACAAGATTGGTTTAAAACCCTATTTGGATAAGAATAAGCCTAGGGATGACGAAAATGACCTAAATGTTCAACCAATGACACAAACGCATTTATTGGATGCACAAGATTGGTTAAATACCCTAAAAGGATTAGAATAAGCCTAGGGTGGACGAAATTGACCTTAATGTTAAACCAATGACACAAATGCAGTTATTGGATGCACAAGATTGGTTAAAATCCCTAATTGGATTAGAATAAGCCTAGGGAGGATGAAAATGACCTAAATGTTCAACCAATGACACAAACACAGTTATTAAATGCACAAGATTGGTTAAAAAACCCTAATTGGATTTGAATAAGCCTAGGGAAGACGTAAATGACCTAAATGTTCAACCAATGACATCAACGCACTTATTGGATGCACAAGATTGGTTAAAAACCCTAATTGGATTAGAATAACTCTACGGAGAACGAAAATGACCTAAATGTTCAACCAATGACACAAATGCACTTATTCGATGCACAAGATTGGTTAAAAACCCTAATTGGATTAGAACAAGCCTAGGGAGGACGAAAATGACCTAAATGTTAATTGAATGACACAAACGCACTTATTGGATGCACAAGGTTGGTTAAAAACCCTAATATGATTAGAATAAGCCTAGGGAGGACGAAAATGATATAAATGTTCTACCAATGACAAAAACGCACTTATTGGAAGCATAAGATTGGTTAAAAACCCTAGTTGGATTAGAATAAACCTAAGGAGGACAAAAATGACCTAAATGTTCAACGAATGACACAAACGCACTTATTAAATGCACAAGAATGGCTAAAAACCCTAATTGGATTGGAATAAGCCTATTGGATTAGAACAAGCCTAGGGAGGACGAAAATGGCCTAAATGTTAATTGAATGACACAAACGCACTTATTGGATGCACAAGATTGGTTAAAAACCCTAATATGATTAGAATAAGCCTAGGGAGGACGAAAATGATATAAATGTTCTACCAATGACAAAAACGCACTTATTGGAAGCATAAGATTGGTTAAAAACCCTAGTTGGATTAGAATAAACCTAAGGAGGACAAAAATGACCTAAATGTTCAACGAATGACACAAACGCACTTATTAAATGCACAAGAATGGCTAAAAACCCTAATTGGATTGGAATAAGCCTATTGGATTAGAATAAGCCTAGGGATGACGATAATGACCAAAATGTTCAACCAATGACATAAACGCACTGATTGGATGCACAAGATTGGTTAAACTCCCTAATTGGATTAGAACAAGCCTAGGGAGGACCAAAATTACCTAAATGTTAATCGAATGACACAAACGCACTTATTGGATGCACATGAATCGTTAAAAACCCTAATTGAATTAGAATAAGCTTAGGGAGGACGAAAATGAGCTAAATGTTCAACCAGTGACACAAACACACTTATTAGATGCACACGATTGGTTAAAAACCCTACTTGGATTAGAATAAGCCTAAGGAAGACAAAAATGACCTAAATGATCAACCAATGACACAAACGCACTTATTGGATGCACAAGATTGGTTAAAACCCCTAATTTGATTATATTAGGCCTAGGGTGGACGAAAATGAACTAAATGTTCAACCATTGAGACAAACACACTTATTGGATGCACATGATTGGTTAAAAACGCTAATTGAAATAGAAAAAGCCTATGGTGGACGAAAATGACCTAAATGATCAACCAATGACACAAACGCACTTATTAGATGCACAAGGTTCGTTAAAAACCCTAATTGGATTAGAATAAGCCTACGGAGGACGAAAATGATATAAATGTTTAACCAATGACACAAACGCACTTCTTGGATGCACAAGATTGATTAAAAACCCTAATTGAATTTGAATAAGCCTAGGGAGGACGAAAATGACCTAAATGTTCAACCTGTGACACAAACGCACTTATTAGATGCACAAGATTGATTAAAAACCCTAGTTGGATTAGAATAAGCCAAGGGAAGACAAAAATGACCTAAATGATCAACCAATGACACAAACGCACTTATGGGATGCACAAGATTGGTTAGAACCCCTAATTTGATTAGAATAAGCCTAGGGTGGACGAAAATGACCTAAATATTTAACCATTGACAAAAACGCACTTATTTGATGCATACGATTGGTTAAAAATTCTAATTGAAATAGAAAAAGCCTATGGTGCACGAAAATGACCTAAATGTTCAACCAAAGACACGAACGCACTTATTGGATGCACAAATTAGAATAAGCCTAGGGAGGACGAATATGATATAAATGTTCAACCAATGACACAAACGCACTTATTGGATGCATCAGATTGGTTATAAACCATAATTGGATTAGAACAAGCATACGCAGGACGAAAATGACCTAAATGTTAATTGAATGACAAAAACGCACTTATTGGATGCACAAGATTGGTTAAAAACCCTAATTGCATTAGATTAAGCCTATTGTGGACAAAAATGACCTAAATGTTCAACCACTGATACAAACACACTTATTGGATACACAAGATTGGTTTAAAACCCTAATTGGATTAGAATAAGCCTACGGTGGACAAAAATGACCTTAATGTTCAACCATTGACACAAACGCACTTATTGGATGCACAAGATTGGTTAAAAACCCTAATTGGATTAGAATAAGCCTACGGTAGACGAAAATAACCTAAACGTACAACCAATGACACAAACGCACTTATTGGATGCACAAGATTGGTTAACCACGCAAATTGGATTAGAATAAGCCGAGGTTGGACGGAAATGACCTAAATGTTAAACCAATGAGACAAACGCACTTATTGGATGCACAAGATTGGTTTAAAACCCTATTTGGATAAGAATAAGCCTAGGGATGACGAAAATGACCCAAATGTTCAACCAATGACACAAACGCATTTATTGGATGCACAAGATTGGTTAAATACCCTAAAAGGATTAGAATAAGCCTAGGGTGGACGAAATTGGCCTTAATGTTAAACCAATGACACAAATGCAGTTATTGGATGCACAAGATTGGTTAAAATCCCTAATTGGATTAGAATAAGCCTAGGGAGGATGAAAATGACCTAAATGTTCAACCAATGACACAAACACAGTTATTAAATGCACAAGATTGGTTAAAAAACCCTAATTGGATTTGAATAAGCCTAGGGAAGACGTAAATGACCTAAATGTTCAACCAATGACATCAACGCACTTATTGGATGCACAAGATTGGTTAAAAACCCTAATTGGATTAGAATAAGCCTACGGAGAACGAAAATGACCTAAATGTTCAACCAATGACACAAATGCACTTATTCGATGCACAAGATTGGTTAAAAACCCTAATTGGATTAGAACAAGCCTAGGGAGGACGAAAATGACCTAAATGTTAATTGAATGACACAAACGCACTTATTGGATGCACAAGGTTGGTTAAAAACCCTAATATGATTAGAATAAGCCTAGGGAGGACGAAAATGATATAAATGTTCTACCAATGACAAAAACGCACTTATTGGAAGCATAAGATTGGTTAAAAACCCTAGTTGGATTAGAATAAACCTAAGGAGGACAAAAATGACCTAAATGTTCAACGAATGATACAAACGCACTTATTAAATGCACAAGAATGGCTAAAAACCCTAATTGGATTGGTTAAAAACCCTAATTGGATTAGAACAAGCCTAGGGAGGACGAAAATGGCCTAAATGTTAATTGAATGACACAAACGCACTTATTGGATGCACAAGATTGGTTAAAAACCCTAATATGATTAGAATAAGCCTAGGGAGGACGAAAATGATATAAATGTTCTACCAATGACAAAAACGCACTTATTGGAAGCATAAGATTGGTTAAAAACCCTAGTTGGATTAGCATAAACCTAAGGAGGACAAAAATGACCTAAATGTTCAACGAATGACACAAACGCACTTATTAAATGCACAAGAATGGCTAAAAACCCTAATTGGATTGGAATAAGCCTATTGGATTAGAATAAGCCTAGGGATGACGATAATGACCAAAATGTTCAACCAATGACATAAACGCACTGATTGGATGCACAAGATTGGTTAAACTCCCTAATTGGATTAGAACAAGCCTAGGGAGGACCAAAATTACCTAAATGTTAATCGAATGACACAAACGCACTTATTGGATGCACATGAATCGTTAAAAACCCTAATTGAATTAGAATAAGCTTAGGGAGGACGAAAATGAGCTAAATGTTCAACCAGTGACACAAACACACTTATTAGATGCACACGATTGGTTAAAAACCCTACTTGGATTAGAATAAGCCTAAGGAAGACAAAAATGACCTAAATGATCAACCAATGACACAAACGCACTTATTGGATGCACAAGATTGGTTAAAACCCCTAATTTGATTATATTAGGCCTAGGGTGGACGAAAATGAACTAAATGTTCAACCATTGAGACAAACACACTTATTGGATGCACATGATTGGTTAAAAACGCTAATTGAAATAGAAAAAGCCTATGGTGGACGAAAATGACCTAAATGATCAACCAATGACACAAACGCACTTATTAGATGCACAAGGTTCGTTAAAAACCCTAATTGGATTAGAATAAGCCTACGGAGGACGAAAATGATATAAATGTTTAACCAATGACACAAACGCACTTCTTGGATGCACAAGATTGATTAAAAACCCTAATTGAATTTGAATAAGCCTAGGGAGGACGAAAATGACCTAAATGTTCAACCTGTGACACAAACGCACTTATTAGATGCATAAGATTGATTAAAAACCCTAGTTGGATTAGAATAAGCCAAGCGAAGACAAAAATGACCTAAATGATCAACCAATGACACAAACGCACTTATGGGATGCACAAGATTGGTTAGAACCCCTAATTTGATTAGCATAAGCCTAGGGTGGACGAAAATGACCTAAATATTTAACCATTGACAAAAACGCACTTATTTGATGCATACGATTGGTTAAAAATTCTAATTGAAATAGAAAAAGCCTATGGTGCACGAAAATGACCTAAATGTTCAACCAAAGACACGAACGCACTTATTGGATGCACAAATTAGAATAAGCCTAGGGAGGACGAATATGATATAAATGTTCAACCAATGACACAAACGCACTTATTGGATGCATCAGATTGGTTATAAACCATAATTGGATTAGAACAAGCATACGCAGGACGAAAATGACCTAAATGTTAATTGAATGACAAAAACGCACTTATTGGATGCACAAGATTGGTTAAAAACCCTAATTGCATTAGATTAAGCCTATTGTGGACAAAAATGACCTAAATGTTCAACCACTGATACAAACACACTTATTGGATGCACAAGATTGGTTTAAAACCCTAATTGGATTAGAATAAGCCTACGGTGGACAAAAATGACCTTAATGTTCAACCATTGACAAAAACGCAC
Organism: Cicer chorassanicum; assembly: GCA_037974735.1. NCBI lineage: Eukaryota > Viridiplantae > Streptophyta > Magnoliopsida > Fabales > Fabaceae > Cicer > Cicer chorassanicum. The sequence goes on along the minus strand of JBBPBP010000004.1, from coordinate 47,145,840 downwards.
TTATTGGATGCACAAGATTGGTTAAAAACCCTAATTGGATTAGAATAAGCCTACGGTAGACGAAAATAACCTAAACGTACAACCAATGACACAAACGCACTTATTGGATGCACAAGATTGGTTAACCACGCAAATTGGATTAGAATAAGCCGAGGTTGGACGGAAATGACCTAAATGTTAAACCAATGAGACAAACGCACTTATTGGATGCACAAGATTGGTTTAAAACCCTATTTGGATAAGAATAAGCCTAGGGATGATGAAAATGACCTAAATGTTCAACCAATGACACAAACGCATTTATTGGATGCACAAGATTGGTTAAATACCCTAAAAGGATTAGAATAAGCCTAGGGTGGACGAAATTGACCTTAATGTTAAACCAATGACACAAATGCAGTTATTGGATGCACAAGATTGGTTAAAATCCCTAATTGGATTAGAATAAGCCTAGGGAGGATGAAAATGACCTAAATGTTCAACCAATGACACAAACACTGTTATTAAATGCACAAGATTGGTTAAAAAACCCTAATTGGATTTGAATAAGCCTAGGGAAGACGTAAATGACCTAAATGTTCAACCAATGACATCAACGCACTTATTGGATGCACAAGATTGGTTAAAAACCCTAATTGGATTAGAATAAGCCTACGGAGAACGAAAATGACCTAAATGTTCAACCAATGACACAAATGCACTTATTCGATGCACAAGATTGGTTAAAAACCCTTATTGGATTAGAACAAGCCTAGGGAGGACGAAAATGACCTAAATGTTAATTGAATGACACAAACGCACTTATTGGATGCACAAGGTTGGTTAAAAACCCTAATATGATTAGAATAAGCCTAGGGAGGACGAAAATGATATAAATGTTCTACCAATGACAAAAACGCACTTATTGGAAGCATAAGATTGGTTAAAAACCCTAGTTGGATTAGAATAAACCTAAGGAGGACAAAAATGACCTAAATGTTCAACGAATGACACAAACGCACTTATTAAATGCACAAGAATGGCTAAAAACCCTAATTGGATTGGAATAAGCCTATTGGATTAGAACAAGCCTAGGGAGGACGAAAATGGCCTAAATGTTAATTGAATGACACAAACGCACTTATTGGATGCACAAGATTGGTTAAAAACCCTAATATGATTAGAATAAGCCTAGGGAGGACGAAAATGATATAAATGTTCTACCAATGACAAAAACGCACTTATTGGAAGCATAAGATTGGTTAAAAACCCTAGTTGGATTAGAATAAACCTAAGGAGGACAAAAATGACCTAAATGTTCAACGAATGACACAAACGCACTTATTAAATGCACAAGAATGGCTAAAAACCCTAATTGGATTGGAATAAGCCTATTGGATTAGAATAAGCCTAGGGATGACGATAATGACCAAAATGTTCAACCAATGACATAAACGCACTGATTGGATGCACAAGATTGGTTAAACTCCCTAATTGGATTAGAACAAGCCTAGGGAGGACCAAAATTACCTAAATGTTAATCGAATGACACAAACGCACTTATTGGATGCACATGAATCGTTAAAAACCCTAATTGAATTAGAATAAGCTTAGGGAGGACGAAAATGAGCTAAATGTTCAACCAGTGACACAAACACACTTATTAGATGCACACGATTGGTTAAAAACCCTACTTGGATTAGAATAAGCCTAAGGAAGACAAAAATGACCTAAATGATCAACCAATGACACAAACGCACTTATTGGATGCACAAGATTGGTTAAAACCCCTAATTTGATTATATTAGGCCTAGGGTGGACGAAAATGAACTAAATGTTCAACCATTGAGACAAACACACTTATTGGATGCACATGATTGGTTAAAAACGCTAATTGAAATAGAAAAAGCCTATGGTGGACGAAAATGACCTAAATGATCAACCAATGACACAAACGCACTTATTAGATGCACAAGGTTCGTTAAAAACCCTAATTGGATTAGAATAAGCCTACGGAGGACGAAAATGATATAAATGTTTAACCAATGACACAAACGCACTTCTTGGATGCACAAGATTGATTAAAAACCCTAATTGAATTTGAATAAGCCTAGGGAGGACGAAAATGACCTAAATGTTCAACCTGTGACACAAACGCACTTATTAGATGCACAAGATTGATTAAAAACCCTAGTTGGATTAGAATAAGCCAAGGGAAGACAAAAATGACCTAAATGATCAACCAATGACACAAACGCACTTATGGGATGCACAAGATTGGTTAGAACCCCTAATTTGATTAGAATAAGCCTAGGGTGGACGAAAATGACCTAAATATTTAACCATTGACAAAAACGCACTTATTTGATGCATACGATTGGTTAAAAATTCTAATTGAAATAGAAAAAGCCTATGGTGCACGAAAATGACCTAAATGTTCAACCAAAGACACGAACGCACTTATTGGATGCACAAATTAGAATAAGCCTAGGGAGGACGAATATGATATAAATGTTCAACCAATGACACAAACGCACTTATTGGATGCATCAGATTGGTTATAAACCATAATTGGATTAGAACAAGCATACGCAGGACGAAAATGACCTAAATGTTAATTGAATGACAAAAACGCACTTATTGGATGCACAAGATTGGTTAAAAACCCTAATTGCATTAGATTAAGCCTATTGTGGACAAAAATGACCTAAATGTTCAACCACTGATACAAACACACTTATTGGATACACAAGATTGGTTTAAAACCCTAATTGGATTAGAATAAGCCTACGGTGGACAAAAATGACCTTAATGTTCAACCATTGACACAAACGCACTTATTGGATGCACAAGATTGGTTAAAAACCCTAATTGGATTAGAATAAGCCTACGGTAGACGAAAATAACCTAAACGTACAACCAATGACACAAACGCACTTATTGGATGCACAAGATTGGTTAACCACGCAAATTGGATTAGAATAAGCCGAGGTTGGACGGAAATGACCTAAATGTTAAACCAATGAGACAAACGCACTTATTGGATGCACAAGATTGGTTTAAAACCCTATTTGGATAAGAATAAGCCTAGGGATGACGAAAATGACCCAAATGTTCAACCAATGACACAAACGCATTTATTGGATGCACAAGATTGGTTAAATACCCTAAAAGGATTAGAATAAGCCTAGGGTGGACGAAATTGACCTTAATGTTAAACCAATGACACAAATGCAGTTATTGGATGCACAAGATTGGTTAAAATCCCTAATTGGATTAGAATAAGCCTAGGGAGGATGAAAATGACCTAAATGTTCAACCAATGACACAAACACAGTTATTAAATGCACAAGATTGGTTAAAAAACCCTAATTGGATTTGAATAAGCCTAGGGAAGACGTAAATGACCTAAATGTTCAACCAATGACATCAACGCACTTATTGGATGCACAAGATTGGTTAAAAACCCTAATTGGATTAGAATAAGCCTACGGAGAACGAAAATGACCTAAATGTTCAACCAATGACACAAATGCACTTATTCGATGCACAAGATTGGTTAAAAACCCTAATTGGATTAGAACAAGCCTAGGGAGGACGAAAATGACCTAAATGTTAATTGAATGACACAAACGCACTTATTGGATGCACAAGATTGGTTAAAAACCCTAATATGATTAGAATAAGCCTAGGGAGGACGAAAATGATATAAATGTTCTACCAATGACAAAAACGCACTTATTGGAAGCATAAGATTGGTTAAAAACCCTAGTTGGATTAGAATAAACCTAAGGAGGACAAAAATGACCTAAATGTTCAACGAATGACACAAACGCACTTATTAAATGCACAAGAATGGCTAAAAACCCTAATTGGATTGGAATAAGCCTATTGGATTAGAATAAGCCTAGGGATGACGATAATGACCAAAATGTTCAACCAATGACATAAACGCACTGATTGGATGCACAAGATTGGTTAAACTCCCTAATTGGATTAGAACAAGCCTAGGGAGGACCAAAATTACCTAAATGTTAATCAAATGACACAAACGCACTTATTGGATGCACATGAATCGTTAAAAACCCTAATTGAATTAGAATAAGCTTAGGGAGGACGAAAATGAGCTAAATGTTCAACCAGTGACACAAACACACTTATTAGATGCACACGATTGGTTAAAAACCCTACTTGGATTAGAATAAGCCTAAGGAAGACAAAAATGACCTAAATGATCAACCAATGACACAAACATACTTATTGGATGCACAAGATTGGTTAAAACCCCTAATTTGATTATAATAGGCCTAGGGTGGACGAAAATGAACTAAATGTTCAACCATTGAGACAAACACACTTATTGGATGCACATGATTGGTTAAAAACGCTAATTGAAATAGAAAAAGCCTATGGTGGACGAAAATGACCTAAATGATCAACCAATGACACAAACGCACTTATTAGATGCACAAGGTTCGTTAAAAACCCTAATTGGATTAGAATAAGCCTACGGAGGACGAAAATGATATAAATGTTTAACCAATGACACAAACGCACTTCTTGGATGCACAAGATTGATTAAAAACCCTAATTGAATTTGAATAAGCCTAGGGAGGACGAAAATGACCTAAATGTTCAACCTGTGACACAAACGCACTTATTAGATGCACAAGATTGATTAAAAACCCTAGTTGGATTAGAATAAGCCAAGGGAAGACAAAAATGACCTAAATGATCAACCAATGACACAAACGCACTTATGGGATGCACAAGATTGGTTAGAACCCCTAATTTGATTAGAATAAGCCTAGGGTGGACGAAAATGACCTAAATATTTAACCATTGACAAAAACGCACTTATTTGATGCATACGATTGGTTAAAAATTCTAATTGAAATAGAAAAAGCCTATGGTGCACGAAAATGACCTAAATGTTCAACCAAAGACACAAACGCACTTATTGGATGCACAAATTAGAATAAGCCTAGGGAGGACGAATATGATATAAATGTTCAACCAATGACACAAACGCACTTATTGGATGCATCAGATTGGTTATAAACCATAATTGGATTAGAACAAGCATACGCAGGACGAAAATGACCTAAATGTTAATTGAATGACAAAAACGCACTTATTGGATGCACAAGATTGGTTAAAAACCCTAATTGCATTAGATTAAGCCTATTGTGGACAAAAATGACCTAAATGTTCAACCACTGATACAAACACACTTATTGGATGCACAAGATTGGTTTAAAACCCTAATTGGATTAGAATAAGCCTACGGTGGACAAAAATGACCTTAATGTTCAACCATTGACACAAACGCACTTATTGGATGCACAAGATTGGTTAAAAACCCTAATTGGATTAGAATAAGCCTACGGTAGACGAAAATAACCTAAACGTACAACCAATGACACAAACGCACTTATTGGATGCACAAGATTGGTTAACCACGCAAATTGGATTAGAATAAGCCGAGGTTGGACGGAAATGACCTAAATGTTAAACCAATGAGACAAACGCACTTATTGGATGCACAAGATTGGTTTAAAACCCTATTTGGATAAGAATAAGCCTAGGGATGACGAAAATGACCCAAATGTTCAACCAATGACACAAACGCATTTATTGGATGCACAAGATTGGTTAAATACCCTAAAAGGATTAGAATAAGCCTAGGGTGGACGAAATTGACCTTAATGTTAAACCAATGACACAAATGCAGTTATTGGATGCACAAGATTGGTTAAAATCCCTAATTGGATTAGAATAAGCCTAGGGAGGATGAAAATGACCTAAATGTTCAACCAATGACACAAACACAGTTATTAAATGCACAAGATTGGTTAAAAAACCCTAATTGGATTTGAATAAGCCTAGGGAAGACGTAAATGACCTAAATGTTCAACCAATGACATCAACGCACTTATTGGATGCACAAGATTGGTTAAAAACCCTAATTGGATTAGAATAAGCCTACGGAGAACGAAAATGACCTAAATGTTCAACCAATGACACAAATGCACTTATTCGATGCACAAGATTGGTTAAAAACCCTAATTGGATTAGAACAAGCCTAGGGAGGACGAAAATGACCTAAATGTTAATTGAATGACACAAACGCACTTATTGGATGCACAAGGTTGGTTAAAAACCCTAATATGATTAGAATAAGCCTAGGGAGGACGAAAATGATATAAATGTTCTACCAATGACAAAAACGCACTTATTGGAAGCATAAGATTGGTTAAAAACCCTAGTTGGATTAGAATAAACCTAAGGAGGACAAAAATGACCTAAATGTTCAACGAATGACACAAACGCACTTATTAAATGCACAAGAATGGCTAAAAACCCTAATTGGATTGGAATAAGCCTATTGGATTAGAATAAGCCTAGGGATGACGATAATGACCAAAATGTTCAACCAATGACATAAACGCACTGATTGGATGCACAAGATTGGTTAAACTCCCTAATTGGATTAGAACAAGCCTAGGGAGGACCAAAATTACCTAAATGTTAATCGAATGACACAAACGCACTAATTGCATGCACACGATTATCTAAAAACCCTTATTGGATTGCAATAAGCCTAGGGTGGACAAAAATGACCTAAATGTTCAACCAATGACACAAAAGTACTTATTGGATGCAAAAGATTGGTTAAAAACCCTAATTGAATTAGATCAAGCCTATGGAGGACAAAAATGACCTAAATGTTCAACCAATGACACAAACGCACTTATTGGATGCACAAGAATGGTTAAAACCCCTAATTAGATTAGAATAAGCCTAGGGAGGACGAAAAAGACCTAAATGTTCAACCAATAACACAAACACAGTTATTAAATGCACAAGATTGGTTAAAAAAACCCTAACTGGATTTGAATAAGCCTAGGGAGGACGTAAATGACCTAAATGTTCAACCAATGACACAAACGCACTTAATGGATGCACAAGATTGGTTAAAAACCCTAATTGGATTAGAATAATCCTATGGAGAATGAAAATGACCTAAATGTTCAACCAATGACACAAATGCACTTATTGGATGCACAAGATTGGTTAAAAACCCTAATTGGATTAGAACAAGCCTAGGGAGGACGAAAATCACCTAAATGTTCAACCAATTGACACAAACGCAATTATTGGATGCACATGATTGGTTAAAAACCATAATTGGATTGGAATAAGCCTAAGGTGGGCGAAAATGACCTAAGTGTTCAACCATTGACCAAACGCACATATTGGATGCACATGATTGGTTAAAAACCCTAATTGAATTAGAATAAGCCTAGGGAGCACGAAAATGACCTAAATGTTCAACCAATGACACAAACGCACTTATTAGATGCACAAGATTGGTTAGAAACCCTAGTTGAATTAGAATAAGCCTAGGGAAGACGAAAATGACCTAAATGATCAACCAATAACACAAACGCACTTATTGGATGCACAAGATTGGTTAAAACCCCTAATTTGATTAGAATAAGCCTAGGGTGGACGAAAATGACTTAAATGTTCAACCATTGACACAAACGCACTTATTGGATGCACATGATTGGTTAAAAACCCTAATTGAAATAGAAAAAGCCTATGGTGGATGAAAATGACCTAAATGTTCAACCAATGACACAAACACACTTATTGGATGCACAAGATTTGTTAAAAACCCTAATTGGTTTACAATAAGCCAAGGGAGGACGAAAATGATCTAAATGTTCAACCAATGACACAAACGCACTTATTGGATGCACCAGATTGGTTATAAACCCTAATTGGATTAGAACTAGCCTAGGGAGGATGAAAATGACCTAAATGTTAATTGAATGACACAAACGCACTTATTGGACGCACAAGATTGGTTAAAAACCCTAATATGATTAGAATAAGCCTAGGGAGGACGAAAATGATATAAATGTTCTACCAATGACAAAAACGCACTTATTGGATGCATAAGATTGGTTAAAAACCCAAGTTGGATTAGAATAAACCTATGGAGGACAAAAAGGACCTAAATGTTCAACAAATGACACAAACGCACTTATTAAATGCACAAGAATGGCTAAAAACCCTAATTGGATTGGAATAAGCCTATTGGATTAGAATAAGCCTAGGGATGAGGAAAATGACCAAAATGTTCAACCAATGACATAAACGCATTGATTGGATGCACAAGATTGGTTAAAATCCCTAATTGGATTAGAACAAGCCTAGGGAGGACCAAAATTACCTAAATGTTAATCGAGTGACACAAACGCACTAATTGCATGCACACGATTATCTAAAAACCCTTATTGGATTGCAATAAGCCTAAGGTGGACAAAAATGACCTAAATGTTAAACCAATGACACAAACGCATTTATTGGATGCACAAGATTGGTTAAAAACCCTAATTGGATTAGAATAAGCCTAGGGTGGACGAAAATGACCTTAATGTTAAACCAATGACACAAATGCAGTTATTGGATGCACAAGATTGGTTAAAAACCCTAATTGGATTAGATTAAGCCTAGGGAGGACGAAAAAGACCTAAATGTTCAACCAATGACACAAACACAGTTATTAAATGCACAAGATTGGTTAAAAAAACCCTAATTGGATTTGAATAAGCCTAGGGAGGACGTAAATGACCTAAATGTTCAACCAATGACACAAACGCACTTAATGGATGCACAAGATTGGTTAAAAACCCTAATTGGATTAGAATAATCCTATGGAGAATGAAAATGACCTAAATGTTCAACCAATGACACAAATGCACTTATTGGATGCACAAGATTGGTTAAAAACCCTAATTGGATTAGAACAAGCCTAGGGAGGACGAAAATCACCTAAATGTTCAACCAATTGACACAAACGCAATTATTGGATGCACATGATTGGTTAAAAACCATAATTGGATTGGAATAAGCCTAAGGTGGGCGAAAATGACCTAAGTGTTCAACCATTGACCAAACGCACATATTGGATGCACATGATTGGTTAAAAACCCTAATTGAATTAGAATAAGCCTAGGGAGCACGAAAATGACCTAAATGTTCAACCAATGACACAAACGCACTTATTAGATGCACAAGATTGGTTAGAAACCCTAGTTGAATTAGAATAAGCCTAGGGAAGACGAAAATGACCTAAATGATCAACCAATAACACAAACGCACTTATTGGATGCACAAGATTGGTTAAAACCCCTAATTTGATTAGAATAAGCCTAGGGTGGACGAAAATGACTTAAATGTTCAACCATTGACACAAACGCACTTATTGGATGCACATGATTGGTTAAAAACCCTAATTGAAATAGAAAAAGCCTATGGTGGATGAAAATGACCTAAATGTTCAACCAATGACACAAACACACTTATTGGATGCACAAGATTTGTTAAAAACCCTAATTGGTTTACAATAAGCCAAGGGAGGACGAAAATGATCTAAATGTTCAACCAATGACACAAACGCACTTATTGGATGCACCAGATTGGTTATAAACCCTAATTGGATTAGAACTAGCCTAGGGAGGATGAAAATGACCTAAATGTTAATTGAATGACACAAACGCACTTATTGGACGCACAAGATTGGTTAAAAACCCTAATATGATTAGAATAAGCCTAGGGACGACGAAAATGATATAAATGTTCTACCAATGACAAAAACGCACTTATTGGATGCATAAGATTGGTTAAAAACCCTAGTTGGATTAGAATAAACCTATGGAGGACAAAAAGGACCTAAATGTTCAACAAATGACACAAACGCACTTATTAAATGCACAAGAATGGCTAAAAACCCTAATTGGATTGGAATAAGCCTATTGGATTAGAATAAGCCTAGGGATGATGAAAAAGACCAAAATGTTCAACCAATGACTTAAACGCACTGATTGGATGCACAAGATTGGTTAAAATCCCTAATTGGATTAGAACAAGCCTAGGGAGGACCAAAATTACCTAAATGTTAATCGAGTGACACAAACGCACTAATTGCATGCACACGATTATCTAAAAACCCTTATTGGATTGCAATAAGCCTAGGGTGGACAAAAATGACCTAAATGTTCAACCAATGACACAAAAGTACTTATTGGATGCAAAAGATTGGTTAAAAACCCTAATTGAATTAGATCAAGCCTATGGAGGACAAAAATGACCTAAATGTTCAACCAATGACACAAACGCACTTATTGGATGCACAAGAATGGTTAAAAACCCTAATTAGATTAGAATAAGCCTAGGGAGGACGAAAAAGACCTAAATGTTCAACCAATAACACAAACACAGTTATTAAATGCACAAGATTGGTTAAAAAAACCCTAATTGGATTTGAATAAGCCTAGGGAGGACGTAAATGACCTAAATGTTCAACCAATGACACAAACGCACTTAATGGATGCACAAGATTGGTTAAAAACCCTAATTGGATTAGAATAATCCTATGGAGAACGAAAATGACCTAAATGTTCAACCAATGACACAAATGCACTTATTGGATGCACAAGATTGGTTAAAAACCCTAATTGGATTAGAACAAGCCTAGGGAGGACGAAAATCACCTAAATGTTCAACCAATTGACACAAACGCAATTATTGGATGCACATGATTGGTTAAAAACCATAATTGGATTGGAATAAGCCTAAGGTGGGCGAAAATGACCTAAGTGTTCAACCATTGACCAAACGCACATATTGGATGCACATGATTGGTTAAAAACCCTAATTGAATTAGAATAAGCCTAGGGAGCACGAAAATGACCTAAATGTTCAACCAATGACACAAACGCACTTATTAGATGCACAAGATTGGTTAGAAACCCTAGTTGAATTAGAATAAGCCTAGGGAAGACGAAAATGACCTAAATGATCAACCAATAACACAAACGCACTTATTGGATGCACAAGATTGGTTAAAACCCCTAATTTGATTAGAATAAGCCTAGGGTGGACGAAAATGACTTAAATGTTCAACCATTGACACAAACGCACTTATTGGATGCACATGATTGGTTAAAAACCCTAATTGAAATAGAAAAAGCCTATGGTGGATGAAAATGACCTAAATGTTCAACCAATGACACAAACACACTTATTGGATGCACAAGATTTGTTAAAAACCCTAATTGGTTTACAATAAGCCAAGGGAGGACGAAAATGATCTAAATGTTCAACCAATGACACAAACGCACTTATTGGATGCACCAGATTGGTTATAAACCCTAATTGGATTAGAACTAGCCTAGGGAGGATGAAAATGACCTAAATGTTAATTGAATGACACAAACGCACTTATTGGACGCACAAGATTGGTTAAAAACCCTAATATGATTAGAATAAGCCTAGGGAGGACGAAAATGATATAAATGTTCTACCAATGACAAAAACGCACTTATTGGATGCATAAGATTGGTTAAAAACCCAAGTTGGATTAGAATAAACCTATGGAGGACAAAAAGGACCTAAATGTTCAACAAATGACACAAACGCACTTATTAAATGCACAAGAATGGCTAAAAACCCTAATTGGATTGGAATAAGCCTATTGGATTAGAATAAGCCTAGGGATGAGGAAAATGACCAAAATGTTCAACCAATGACATAAACGCATTGATTGGATGCACAAGATTGGTTAAAATCCCTAATTGGATTAGAACAAGCCTAGGGAGGACCAAAATTACCTAAATGTTAATCGAGTGACACAAACGCACTAATTGCATGCACACGATTATCTAAAAACCCTTATTGGATTGCAATAAGCCTAAGGTGGACAAAAATGACCTAAATGTTAAACCAATGACACAAACGCATTTATTGGATGCACAAGATTGGTTAAAAACCCTAATTGGATTAGAATAAGCCTAGGGTGGACGAAAATGACCTTAATGTTAAACCAATGACACAAATGCAGTTATTGGATGCACAAGATTGGTTAAAAACCCTAATTGGATTAGATTAAGCCTAGGGAGGACGAAAAAGACCTAAATGTTCAACCAATGACACAAACACAGTTATTAAATGCACAAGATTGGTTAAAAAAACCCTAATTGGATTTGAATAAGCCTAGGGAGGACGTAAATGACCTAAATGTTCAACCAATGACACAAACGCACTTAATGGATGCACAAGATTGGTTAAAAACCCTAATTGGATTAGAATAATCCTATGGAGAATGAAAATGACCTAAATGTTCAACCAATGACACAAATGCACTTATTGGATGCACAAGATTGGTTAAAAACCCTAATTGGATTAGAACAAGCCTAGGGAGGACGAAAATCACCTAAATGTTCAACCAATTGACACAAACGCAATTATTGGATGCACATGATTGGTTAAAAACCATAATTGGATTGGAATAAGCCTAAGGTGGGCGAAAATGACCTAAGTGTTCAACCATTGACCAAACGCACATATTGGATGCACATGATTGGTTAAAAACCCTAATTGAATTAGAATAAGCCTAGGGAGCACGAAAATGACCTAAATGTTCAACCAATGACACAAACGCACTTATTAGATGCACAAGATTGGTTAGAAACCCTAGTTGAATTAGAATAAGCCTAGGGAAGACGAAAATGACCTAAATGATCAACCAATAACACAAACGCACTTATTGGATGCACAAGATTGGTTAAAACCCCTAATTTGATTAGAATAAGCCTAGGGTGGACGAAAATGACTTAAATGTTCAACCATTGACACAAACGCACTTATTGGATGCACATGATTGGTTAAAAACCCTAATTGAAATAGAAAAAGCCTATGGTGGATGAAAATGACCTAAATGTTCAACCAATGACACAAACACACTTATTGGATGCACAAGATTTGTTAAAAACCCTAATTGGTTTACAATAAGCCAAGGGAGGACGAAAATGATCTAAATGTTCAACCAATGACACAAACGCACTTATTGGATGCACCAGATTGGTTATAAACCCTAATTGGATTAGAACTAGCCTAGGGAGGATGAAAATGACCTAAATGTTAATTGAATGACACAAACGCACTTATTGGACGCACAAGATTGGTTAAAAACCCTAATATGATTAGAATAAGCCTAGGGACGACGAAAATGATATAAATGTTCTACCAATGACAAAAACGCACTTATTGGATGCATAAGATTGGTTAAAAACCCTAGTTGGATTAGAATAAACCTATGGAGGACAAAAAGGACCTAAATGTTCAACAAATGACACAAACGCACTTATTAAATGCACAAGAATGGCTAAAAACCCTAATTGGATTGGAATAAGCCTATTGGATTAGAATAAGCCTAGGGATGATGAAAATGACCAAAATGTTCAACCAATGACATAAACGCACTGATTGGATGCACAAGATTGGTTAAAATCCCTAATTGGATTAGAACAAGCCTAGGGAGGACCAAAATTACCTAAATGTTAATCGAGTGACACAAACGCACTAATTGCATGCACACGATTATCTAAAAACCCTTATTGGATTGCAATAAGCCTAGGGTGGACAAAAATGACCTAAATGTTCAACCAATGACACAAAAGTACTTATTGGATGCAAAAGATTGGTTAAAAACCCTAATTGAATTAGATCAAGCCTATGGAGGACAAAAATGACCTAAATGTTCAACCAATGACACAAACGCACTTATTGGATGCACAAGAATGGTTAAAAACCCTAATTAGATTGGAATAAGCCTAGGGAGGACGAAAAAGACCTAAATGTTCAACCAATAACACAAACACAGTTATTAAATGCACAAGATTGGTTAAAAAAACCCTAATTGGATTTGAATAAGCCTAGGGAGGACGTAAATGACCTAAATGTTCTACCAATGACACAAACGCACTTAATGGATGCACAAGATTGGTTAAAAACCCTAATTGGATTAGAATAATCCTATGGAGAACGAAAATGACCTAAATGTTCAACCAATGACACAAATGCACTTATTGGATGCACAAGATTGGTTAAAAACCCTAATTGGATTAGAACAAGCCTAGGGAGGACGAAAATCACCTAAATGTTCAACCAATTGACACAAACGCAATTATTGGATGCACATGATTGGTTAAAAACCATAATTGGATTGGAATAAGCCTAAGGTGGGCGAAAATGACCTAAGTGTTCAACCATTGACCAAACGCACATATTGGATGCACATGATTGGTTAAAAACCCTAATTGAATTAGAATAAGCCTAGGGAGCACGAAAATGACATAAATGTTCAACCAATGACACAAACGCACTTATTAGATGCACAAGATTGGTTAGAAACCCTAGTTGAATTAGAATAAGCCTAGGGAAGACGAAAATGACCTAAATGATCAACCAATAACACAAACGCACTTATTGGATGCACAAGATTGGTTAAAACCCCTAATTTGATTAGAATAAGCCTAGGGTGGACGAAAATGACTTAAATGTTCAACCATTGACACAAACGCACTTATTGGATGCACATGATTGGTTAAAAACCCTAATTGAAATAGAAAAAGCCTATGGTGGATGAAAATGACCTAAATGTTCAACCAATGACACAAACACACTTATTGGATGCACAAGATTTGTTAAAAACCCTAATTGGTTTACAATAAGCCAAGGGAGGACGAAAATGATCTAAATGTTCAACCAATGACACAAACGCACTTATTGGATGCACCAGATTGGTTATAAACCCTAATTGGATTAGAACTAGCCTAGGGAGGATGAAAATGACCTAAATGTTAATTGAATGACACAAACGCACTTATTGGACGCACAAGATTGGTTAAAAACCCTAATATGATTAGAATAAGCCTAGGGACGACGAAAATGATATAAATGTTCTACCAATGACAAAAACGCACTTATTGGATGCATAAGATTGGTTTAAAACCCTAGTTGGATTAGAATAAACCTATGGAGGACAAAAAGGACCTAAATGTTCAACAAATGACACAAACGCACTTATTAAATGCACAAGAATGGCTAAAAACCCTAATTGGATTGGAATAAGCCTATTGGATTAGAATAAGCCTAGGGATGATGAAAATGACCAAAATGTTCAACCAATGACATAAACGCACTGATTGGATGCACAAGATTGGTTAAAATCCCTAATTGGATTAGAACAAGCCTAGGGAGGACCAAAATTACCTAAATGTTAATCGAGTGACACAAACGCACTAATTGCATGCACACGATTATCTAAAAACCCTTATTGGATTGCAATAAGCCTAGGGTGGACAAAAATGACCTAAATGTTCAACCAATGACACAAAAGTACTTATTGGATGCAAAAGATTGGTTAAAAACCCTAATTGAATTAGATCAAGCCTATGGAGGACAAAAATGACCTAAATGTTCAACCAATGACACAAACGCACTTATTGGATGCACAAGAATGGTTAAAAACCCTAATTAGATTAGAATAAGCCTAGGGAGGACGAAAAAGACCTAAATGTTCAACCAATAACACAAACACAGTTATTAAATGCACAAGATTGGTTAAAAAAACCCTAATTGGATTTGAATAAGCCTAGGGAGGACGTAAATGACCTAAATGTTCAACCAATGACACAAACGCACTTAATGGATGCACATGATTGGTTAAAAACCCTAATTGGATTAGAATAATCCTATGGAGAACGAAAATGACCTAAATGTTCAACCAATGACACAAATGCACTTATTGGATGCACAAGATTGGTTAAAAACCCTAATTGGATTAGAACAAGCCTAGGGAGGACGAAAATCACCTAAATGTTCAACCAATTGACACAAACGCAATTATTGGATGCACATGATTGGTTAAAAACCATAATTCGATTGGAATAAGCCTAAGGTGGGCGAAAATGACCTAAGTGTTCAACCATTGACCAAACGCACATATTGGATGCACATGATTGGTTAAAAACCCTAATTGAATTAGAATAAGCCTAGGGAGCACGAAAATGACCTAAATGTTCAACCAATGACACAAACGCACTTATTAGATGCACAAGATTGGTTAGAAACCCTAGTTGAATTAGAATAAGCCTAGGGAAGACGAAAATGACCTAAATGATCAACCAATAACACAAACGCACTTATTGGATGCACAAGATTGGTTAAAACCCCTAATTTGATTAGAATAAGCCTAGGGTGGACGAAAATGACTTAAATGTTCAACCATTGACACAAACGCACTTATTGGATGCACATGATTGGTTAAAAACCCTAATTGAAATAGAAAAAGCCTATGGTGGATGAAAATGACCTAAATGTTCAACCAATGACACAAACACACTTATTGGATGCACAAGATTTGTTAAAAACCCTAATTGGTTTACAATAAGCCAAGGGAGGACGAAAATGATCTAAATGTTCAACCAATGACACAAACGCACTTATTGGATGCACCAGATTGGTTATAAACCCTAATTGGATTAGAACTAGCCTAGGGAGGATGAAAATGACCTAAATGTTAATTGAATGACACAAACGCACTTATTGGACGCACAAGATTGGTTAAAAACCCTAATATGATTAGAATAAGCCTAGGGAGGACGAAAATGATATAAATGTTCTACCAATGACAAAAACGCACTTATTGGATGCATAAGATTGGTTAAAAACCCAAGTTGGATTAGAATAAACCTATGGAGGACAAAAAGGACCTAAATGTTCAACAAATGACACAAACGCACTTATTAAATGCACAAGAATGGCTAAAAACCCTAATTGGATTGGAATAAGCCTATTGGATTAGAATAAGCCTAGGGATGATGAAAATGACCAAAATGTTCAACCAATGACATAAACGCATTGATTGGATGCACAAGATTGGTTAAAATCCCTAATTGGATTAGAACAAGCCTAGGGAGGACCAAAATTACCTAAATGTTAATCGAGTGACACAAACGCACTAATTGCATGCACACGATTATCTAAAAACCCTTATTGGATTGCAATAAGCCTAAGGTGGACAAAAATGACCTAAATGTTAAACCAATGACACAAACGCATTTATTGGATGCACAAGATTGGTTAAAAACCCTAATTGGATTAGAATAAGCCTAGGGTGGACGAAAATGACCTTAATGTTAAACCAATGACACAAATGCAGTTATTGGATGCACAAGATTGGTTAAAAACCCTAATTGGATTAGATTAAGCCTAGGGAGGACGAAAAAGACCTAAATGTTCAACCAATGACACAAACACAGTTATTAAATGCACAAGATTGGTTAAAAAAACCCTAATTGGATTTGAATAAGCCTAGGGAGGACGTAAATGACCTAAATGTTCAACCAATGACACAAACGCACTTAATGGATGCACAAGATTGGTTAAAAACCCTAATTGGATTAGAATAATCCTATGGAGAATGAAAATGACCTAAATGTTCAACCAATGACACAAATGCACTTATTGGATGCACAAGATTGGTTAAAAACCCTAATTGGATTAGAACAAGCCTAGGGAGGACGAAAATCACCTAAATGTTCAACCAATTGACACAAACGCAATTATTGGATGCACATGATTGGTTAAAAACCATAATTGGATTGGAATAAGCCTAAGGTGGGCGAAAATGACCTAAGTGTTCAACCATTGACCAAACGCACATATTGGATGCACATGATTGGTTAAAAACCCTAATTGAATTAGAATAAGCCTAGGGAGCACGAAAATGACCTAAATGTTCAACCAATGACACAAACGCACTTATTAGATGCACAAGATTGGTTAGAAACCCTAGTTGAATTAGAATAAGCCTAGGGAAGACGAAAATGACCTAAATGATCAACCAATAACACAAACGCACTTATTGGATGCACAAGATTGGTTAAAACCCCTAATTTGATTAGAATAAGCCTAGGGTGGACGAAAATGACTTAAATGTTCAACCATTGACACAAACGCACTTATTGGATGCACATGATTGGTTAAAAACCCTAATTGAAATAGAAAAAGCCTATGGTGGATGAAAATGACCTAAATGTTCAACCAATGACACAAACACACTTATTGGATGCACAAGATTTGTTAAAAACCCTAATTGGTTTACAATAAGCCAAGGGAGGACGAAAATGATCTAAATGTTCAACCAATGACACAAACGCACTTATTGGATGCACCAGATTGGTTATAAACCCTAATTGGATTAGAACTAGCCTAGGGAGGATGAAAATGACCTAAATGTTAATTGAATGACACAAACGCACTTATTGGACGCACAAGATTGGTTAAAAACCCTAATATGATTAGAATAAGCCTAGGGAGGACGAAAATGATATAAATGTTCTACCAATGACAAAAACGCACTTATTGGATGCATAAGATTGGTTAAAAACCCAAGTTGGATTAGAATAAACCTATGGAGGACAAAAAGGACCTAAATGTTCAACAAATGACACAAACGCACTTATTAAATGCACAAGAATGGCTAAAAACCCTAATTGGATTGGAATAAGCCTATTGGATTAGAATAAGCCTAGGGATGAGGAAAATGACCAAAATGTTCAACCAATGACATAAACGCATTGATTGGATGCACAAGATTGGTTAAAATCCCTAATTGGATTAGAACAAGCCTAGGGAGGACCAAAATTACCTAAATGTTAATCGAGTGACACAAACGCACTAATTGCATGCACACGATTATCTAAAAACCCTTATTGGATTGCAATAAGCCTAAGGTGGACAAAAATGACCTAAATGTTAAACCAATGACACAAACGCATTTATTGGATGCACAAGATTGGTTAAAAACCCTAATTGGATTAGAATAAGCCTAGGGTGGACGAAAATGACCTTAATGTTAAACCAATGACACAAATGCAGTTATTGGATGCACAAGATTGGTTAAAAACCCTAATTGGATTAGATTAAGCCTAGGGAGGACGAAAAAGACCTAAATGTTCAACCAATGACACAAACACAGTTATTAAATGCACAAGATTGGTTAAAAAAACCCTAATTGGATTTGAATAACCCTAGGGAGGACGTAAATGACCTAAATGTTCAACCAATGACACAAACACACTTAATGGATGCACAAGATTGGTTAAAAACCCTAATTGGATTAGAATAAGCCTATGGAGAACGAAAATGACCTAAATGTTCAACCAATGACACAAATGCACTTATTGGATGCACAAGATTGGTTAAAAACCCTAATTGGATTAGAATAAGCCTATGGAGAACGAAAATGACCTAAATGTTCAACCATTGACCAAACGCACTTATTGGATGCACATGATTGGTTAAAAACCCTAATTGAATTAGAATAAGCCTAGGAAGCACGAAAATGACCTAAATGTTCAACCAATGACACAAACGCACTTATTAGATGCACAAGATTTGTTAAAAACCCTAGTTGAATTAGAATAAGCCTAGGGAAGACGAAAATGACCTAAATGATCAACCAATGACACAAACGCACTTATTGGATGCACAAGATTGGTTAAAACCCCTAATTTGATTAAAATAAGCCTAGGGTGGACGAAAATGACCTAAATGTTCAACCATTGACACAGACGCACTTATTGGATGCACATGATTGGTTAAAAACCCTAATTGAAATAGAAAAAGCCTATGGTGGATGAAAATGACCTAAATGTTCAACCAATGACACAAACACACTTATTGGATGCATAAGTTTTGTTAAAAACCCTAATTGGTTTACAATAAGCCAAGGGAGGACGAAAATGATCTAAATGTTCAACCAATGACACAAACGCACTTATTGGATGCACCAGATTGGTTATAAACCCTAATTGGATTAGAACAAGCCTAGGGAGGACGAAAATGACCTAAATGTTAATTGAATGACACAAACGCACTTATTGGATGCACAAGATTGGTTAAAAACCCTAATATGATTAGAATAAGCCTAGGGAGGACGAAAATGATATAAATGTTCTACCAATGACAAAAACGCACTAATTGGATGCATAAGATTGGTTAAAAACCCTAGTTGGATTAGAATAAACCTAAGGAGGACAAAAAGGACCTAAATGTTCAACAAATGACACAAACGCACTTATTAAATGCACAAGAATGGCTAAAAACCCTAATTGGATTGGAATAAGCCTATTGGATTAGAATAAGCCTAGGGATGATGAAAATGACAAAAATGTTCAACCAATGACATAAACGCACTGATTGGATGCACAAGATTGGTTAAAATCCCTAATTGGATTAGAACAAGCCTAGGGAGGACCAAAATTACCTAAATGTTAATCGAGTGACACAAACGCACTAATTGCATGCACACGATTATCTAAAAACCCTTATTGGATTGCAATAAGCCTAGGGTGGACAAAAATGACCTAAATGTTCAACCAATGACACAAAAGTTCTTCTTGGATGCACAAGATTGGTTAAAAACCCTAATTGAATTAGATCAAGCCTATGGACGACGAAAATGACCAAAATGTTCAACCAATGACACAAACAAACTTATTGGATGCACAAGATTGGTTAACAACCCTAATTGGATTAGAATAAGCATATGGAGAACGAAAATGACCAAAATGTTTAACCAATGACACAAACGCACATATTGGATGCACAAGATTGGTTAAAAACCCTCGTTGGATTAGAGTAAGCCTAGGGAGGACGAAAATCACCTAAATGGTCAACCAATGACACAAACACACTTAATGGATGCACAAGATTGGTTAAAAACCCTAATTGGATTAGAATAAGCCTACGGTGGACGAAAATGACCTAAATGTTCAACCATTGACACAAACGCACTTATTGGATGCACATGATTGGTTAAAAACCATAATTGGATTGGAAAAAGCCTAGGGTGGACGAAAATGACCTAAATGTTCAACCATTGACACAAACACACTTATTGGATGCACATGAATCGTTAAAAACCCTAATTGAATTAGAATAAGCTTAGGGAGGACGAAAATGACCTAAATGTTCAACCAGTGACACAAACACACTTATTAGATGCACACGATTGGTTAAAAACCCTACTTGGATTAGAATAAGCCTAGGGAAGACAAAAATGACCTAAATGATCAACCAATGACACAAACGCACTTATTGGATGCACAAGATTGGTTAAAACCCCTAATTTGATTATAATAGGCCTAGGGTGGACGAAAATGAACTAAATGTTCAACCATTGAGACAAACACACTTATTGGATGCACATGATTGGTTAAAAACGCTAATTGAAATAGAAAAAACCTATGGTGGACGAAAATGACCTAAATGATCAACCAATGACACAAACGCACTTATTAGATGCACAAGGTTCGTTAAAAACCCTAATTGGATTAGAATAAGCCTACGGAGGACGAAAATGATATAAATGTTTAACCAATGACACAAACGCACTTCTTGGATGCACAAGATTGATTAAAAACCCTAATTGAATTTGAATAAGCCTAGGGAGGACGAAAATGACCTAAATGTTCAACCTGTGACACAAACGCACTTATTAGATGCACAAGATTGATTAAAAACCCTAGTTGGATTAGAATAAGCCAAGGGAAGACAAAAATGACCTAAATGATCAACCAATGACACAAACGCACTTATGGGATGCACAAGATTGGTTAGAACCCCTAATTTGATTAGAATAAGCCTAGGGTGGACAAAAATGACCTAAATATTTAACTATTGACAAAAACGCACTTATTTGATGCATACGATTGGTTAAAAATTCTAATTGAAATAGAAAAAGCCTATGGTGCACGAAAATGACCTAAATCTTCAACCAAAGACACAAACGCACTTATTGGATGCACAAATTAGAATAAGCCTAGGGAGGACGAATATGATATAAATGTTCAACCAATGACACAAACACACTTATTGGATGCATCAGATTGGTTATAAACCATAATTGGATTAGAACAAGCATACGCAGGACGAAAATGACCTAAATGTTAATTGAATGACACAAACGCACTTATTGGATGCACAAGATTGGTTAAAAACCCTAATTGCAATAGATTAAGCCTATTGTGGACAAAAATGACCTAAATGTTCAACCACTGATACAAACACACTTATTGGATGCACAAGATTGGTTTAAAACCCTAATTTAATTAGAATAAGCCTACGGTGGACAAAAATGACCTTAATGTTCAACCATTGACACAAACGCACTTATTGGATGCACAAGATTGGTTAAAAACCCTAATTGGATTAGAATAAGCCTACGGTGGACGAAAATAACCTAAACGTACAACCAATGACACAAACGCACTTATTGGATGCACAAGATTGGTTAACCACGCAAATTGGATTAGAATAAGCCGAGGTAGGACGGAAATGACCTAAATGTTAAACCAATGAGACAAACGCACTTATTGGTTGCACAAGATTGGTTTAAAACCCTATTTGGATAAGAATAAGCCTAGGGATGACGAAAATGACCTAAATGTTCAACCAATGACACAAACGCATTTATTGGATGCACAAGATTGGTTAAATACCCTAAAAGGATTAGAATAAGCCTAGGGTGGACGAAAATGACCTTAATGTTTAACCAATTACACAAATGCAGTTATTGGATGCACAAGATTGGTTAAAATCCCTAATTGGATTAGAATAAGCCTAGGGAGGATGAAAATGACCTAAATGTTCAACCAATGACACAAACACAGTTATTAAATGCACAAGATTGGTTAAAAAACCCTTATTGGATTTGAATAACCCTAGGGAGGACGTTAATGACCTAAATGTTCAACCAATGACCTCAACGCACTTATTGGATGCACAAGATTGGTTAAAAACCCTAATTGGATTAGAATAAGCCTACGGAGAACGAAAATGACCTAAATGTTCAACCAATGACACAAATGCACTTATTCGATGCACAAGATTGGTTAAAAACCCTAATTGGATTAGAACAAGCCTAGGGAGGACGAAAATCACCTAAATGTTCAACCAATGACACAAACGCATTTAATGGATGCACAAGATTTATTAAAAACTCTAATTGGATTAGAATAAGCCTACGGTGGACGAAAATGACCTAAATGTTCAACAATTGACACAAACGCAATTATTGGATGCACATGATTGGTTAAACACCATAATTGGATTGGAATAAGCCTAGGGTGGGCTAAAATGACCTAAATGTTCAACCATTGACCAAACGCACTTACTGGATGCACATGATTGGTTAAAAACCCTAATTGAATTAGAATAAGCCTAAGGAGCACGAAAATGACCTAAATGTTCAACCAGTGACACAAGCGCACTTATTAGATGCACAAGATTAATTAAAAAGCCTAATTGGATTAGAATAAGCCTAGGGAGGACGAAAATGACCTAAATGTTCAACCAATGACACAAACACAGTTATTTAATGCACAAGATTGGTTAAAAACCCTAATTGGATTTTAATAAGCCTAGGGAGGACGTAAATGGCCTAAATGTTCAACCAATGACACAAACGCACTTATTGGATGCACAAAATTGGTTAAAAACCCTAATTGGATTAGAATAAGCCTATGGAGAACGAAAATGACCAAAATGTTCAACCAATGACACAAACGCACATATTGGATGCACAAGATTGGTTAAAAACTCTAATAGGATTACAATAAGCCTAGGGTGGACAAAAATGACCTATATGTTTAACCGATGACACAAACGCACTTATTGGATGCACAAGATTGGTTAAAAACCCTCGTTGGATTTGAATAAGCCTGGGGAGGACGAAAATCACCTAAATGGTCAACCAATGACACAAACACACTTAATGGATGCACAAGATTGGTTAAAAACCCTAATTGGATTAGAATAAGCCTACGGTGGACGAAAATGACCTAAATGTTCAACCATTGACACAAACACACTTATTAGATGCACACGATTGATTAAAAACCCTAGTTGGATTATAATAAGCCTAGGGAAGACAAAAATGACCTAAATAATCAACCAATGACATAAACGCACTTATTGGATGCACAAGATTGGTTAAAACCCCTAAGTTGATTATAATAGGCCTAGGGTGGACGAAAATGAACTAAATGTTCAACCATTGACTCAAACACACTTATTGGATGCACATGATTGGTTAAAAACGCTAATTGAAATAGAAAAAGCCTATGGTGGACGAAAATGACCTAAATGTTGAACCAATGCCACAAACGCACTTATTAGATGCACAAGGTTGGTTAAAAACCCTAATTGGATTAGAATAAGCCTAGGGAGGACGAAAATAGTATAAATGTTTAACCAATGACACAAACGCACTTACTGGATGTACAAGATTGGTTAAAAACCCTAATTGGATTAGAATAAGCCTAGGGAGAACGAAAATGACCTAAATGTTCAACCAGTGACACAAACACACTTATTAGATGCACAAGATTGATTAAAAACCTTTAATGGATTAGAATAAGCCTAGGGAAGAAGAAAATGACCTAAATGATCAACCAATGACACAAACGCACTTATTGGATGCACAAGATTGGTTAAAAGCCCTATTTTGATTAGAATAAGCCTAGGGTGGACGAAAATGACCTAAATGCTCAACCATTGACACAAACGCACTTATTGGATGCACATGATTGGTTAAAAACCCTAATTGAAATAGAAAAAGCCTATGGTGGACGAAAATAACCTAAATGTTCAACCAATGACACAAACTCACTTATTGGATGCACAAGGTTGGTTAAAAACACTAATTGGATTAGAATAAGCCTAGGGAGGACGAAAATGATATAAATTTTTAACCATGATACAAACGCACTTATTGGATGCACAAGATTGGTTAAAAACCCTAATTGGATTAGAATAAGCCTAGGGAGGACGAAAATGACCTAAATGATCAACCAATGACACAAACGCACTTATGGGATGCACAAGATTGGTTAGAACCCCTAATTTGATTAGAATAAGCCTAGGGTGGACGAAAATGACCTAAATATTCAACCATTGACAAAAACGCACTTATTTGATGCATATGATTGGTTAAAAATTCTAATTGAAATAGAAAAAGCCTATGGTGCACGAAAATGACCTAAATGTTCAACCAATGACACAAACCCACTTATTGGATGCACAAATTAGAATAAGCCTAGGGAGGACGAATATGATATAAATGTTCAACCAATGACACAAACGCACTTATTGGATGCATCAGATTGGTTATAAACCATAATTGGATTAGAACAAGCATACGCAGGACGAAAATGACCTAAATGTTAATTGAATGAAACAAACGCACTTATTGGATGCGCAAGATTGGTTAAAAACCCTAATTGCATTAGACTAAGCCTATTGTGGACAAAAATGACCTAAATGTTCAACCACTGATACAAACACACTTATTGGATGCACAAGATTGGTTTAAAACCCTAATTGGATTAGAATAAGCCTACGGTGGACAAAAATGACCTAAATGTTCAACCATTGACACAAACGCACTTATTGGATGCACAAGATTGGTTAAAAACCCTAATTCGATTAGAATAAGCCTATGGTGGACGAAAATGACCTAAATGTACAACAAATGACACAAACGCACTTATTGGATGCACAAGATTGGTTAACCACGCAAATTGGATTAGAATAAGCCGAGGTTGGACGGAAATGACCTAAATGTTTAACCAATGAGACAAACGCACTTATTGGATGCACAAGATTGGTTTAAAACCCTATTTGGATAAGAATAAGCCTAGGGATGACGAAAATGACCTAAATGTTCAATCAGTGACACAAACGCACTTATTAGATGCACAAGATTTGTTAAAAACCCTAGTTGAATTAGAATAAGCCTAGGGAAGACGAAAATGACCTTAATGTTAAACCAATGACACAAACACAGTTATTGGATGCACAAGATTGGTTAAAAACCCTAATTGGATTAGAATAAGCCTAGGGAGGACGAAAATGACCTAAATGTTCAACCAATGACACAAACACTGTTCTTAAATGCACAAGATTGGTTAAAAAACCCTAATTGGATTTGAATAAGCCTAGGGAGGACGTAAATGACCTAAATGTTCAACCAATGACACAAACGCACTTATTGGATGCACAAGATTGGTTAAAAACCCTAATTGGATTAGAATAAGCCTACGGAGAACGAAAATGACCTAAATGTTCAACCAATGACACAAATGCACTTATTGGATGCACAAGATTGGTTAAAAACCCTAATTGGATTAGAACAAGCCTAGGGAGGACGAAAATCACCTAAATGTTCAACCAATGACACAAACGCACTTAATGGATGCACAAGATTTATTAAAAACTCTAATTGGATTAGAATAAGCCTACGGTGGACGAAAATGAACTAAATGTTCAACAATTGACACAAACGCAATTATTGGATGCACATGATTGGTTAAAATCCATAATTGGATTGGAATAACCCTAGGGTGGGCGAAAATGACCTAAATATTCAACCATTGACACAAACACACTTATTGGATGCACAAGATTTGTTAAAAACCCTAATTGGATTACAATAAGACAAGGGAGGACGAAAATGATCTAAATGTTCAACCAATAACACAAACGCACTTATTGGATGCACCAGATTGGTTATAAACCCTAATTAGATTAGAACAAGCCTTGGGAGGATGAAAATGACCTAAATGTTAATTGCATGACACAAACGCACTTATTGAATGCACAAGATTGGTTAAAAACCCTAATTGAATTAGATCAAGCCTAGGGAGGACAAAAATGACATAAATGTTCATACAATGACACAAACGCACTTATTGGATGCACAAGATTGGTTAAAAACCCTAATTGGATTAGAATAAGCCTATGGAGAACGAAAATGACCAAAATGTTCAACCAATGACACAAACGCACATATTGGATGCACAAGATTGGTTAAAAACTCTAATAGGATTACAATAAGCCTAGGGTGGACAAAAATGACCTATATGTTTAACCAATGACACAAACGCACTTATTGGATGCACAAGATTGGTTAAAAACCCTAATTGGATTAGAATAAGCCTACGGTGGATGAAAATGACCTAAATGTTCAACCATTGACACAAACGCACTTGTTGGATGCACATGATTGGCTAAAAACCCTAATTGGATTGGAAAAAGCCTAGGGTGGACGAAAAAGACCTAAATGTTCAACCATTGACACAAACGCACTTATTGGATGCACATGATTGGTTAAAAACCCTAATTGAATTAGAATAAGCCTAGGGAGGACGAAAATGACCTAAATGTTCAACCAGTGACACAAACACACTTATTAGATGCACACGATTGATTAAAAACCCTAGTTGGATTAGAATAAGCCTAAGGACGACAAAAATGACCTAAATGATCAACCAATGACACAAACGCACTTATTGGATGCACAAGATTGGTTAAAATCCCTAATTTGATTAGAATAGGCCTAGGGTGGACGAAAATGAACTAAATGTTCAACCATTGACACAAACACACTTATTGGATGCACATGATTGGTTAAAAACCCTAATTGAAATAGAAAAAGCCTATGGTGGACGAAAATGACCTAAATGTTGA
Organism: Cicer chorassanicum; assembly: GCA_037974735.1. Lineage (NCBI taxonomy): Eukaryota > Viridiplantae > Streptophyta > Magnoliopsida > Fabales > Fabaceae > Cicer > Cicer chorassanicum. The sequence goes on along the minus strand of JBBPBP010000004.1, from coordinate 47,118,405 downwards.
ACCAATGAAATAAACGCACTTATTACATGCACAAGGTAGGTTAAAAACCCTTATTGGATTAGAATAAGCCTAGGGAGGACGAAAATGATATAAATGTTTAACCAATGACACAAACACACTTATTGGATGTACAAGATTGGTTAAAAACCCTAATTGGATTAGAATAAGCCTAGGGAGAACGAAAATGACCTAAATGTTCACCCTAATTGGTTATAAACCCTAATTGAATTAGAACAATCCTACGCAGGACGAAAATGACCTAAATGTTGATTGAATGACACAAACACATTTATTGGATGCACAAGATTGGTTAAAAACCCTAATTGCATTAGACTAAGCCTATTGTGGACAAAAACGACCTAAATGTTCAACCATTGACACAAACACACTTACTGGATGCACATGATTGGTTAAAAACCCTAATTGAAATAGAAAAAGCCTATGGTGGACGAAAATGACCTAAATGTTGAACCAATGAAACAAAGGCACTTATTAGATGCACAAGGTTGGTTAAAAACCCTATTTGGATTAGAATAAGCTTAGGGACGACGAAAATGATATAAATATTTAACCAATGACACAAACGCACTTATTGGATGCACATGATTGGTTAAAAACCCTAATTGGATTAGAACAAGCCTAGGGAGGACGAAAATAACCTAAATGTTCAACCAATGACACAAACGCACTTAATGGATGCACAAGATTTATTAAAAACCATAATTTGATTATAATAAGCCTACGGTGGACGAAAATGACCTAAATGTTCAACCATTGATACAAACACACTTATTGGATGCACATGATTGATTAAAAATCCTAATTGGATTGGAATAAGCCTAGGGTGGGCGAAAATGACCTAAATGTTCAACCAATGACACAAACGCAATTATTGGATGCACAATATTGGTTAAAAACCCTAATTGGAATAGAATAAGACTAGGGAGGACGTATATGATCTAAATGTTCAACTAATGACACAAACGCACTTATTGGATGCACCAAATTGGTTATAAACCCTTATTGGATTAGAACAATCCTACGCAGGACGAAAATGACCTAAATGTTGATTGAATGACACAAACACATTTATTGGATGCACAAGATTGATTAAAAACCCTAATTGCATTAGACTAAGCCTATTGTGGACAAAAACGACCTAAATGTTCAACCAATGATACAAACGCACTTATTGGATGCACAAGATTGGTTAAAAACCCTAATTGGATTAGAATAAGCCTACGGTGGACGAAAATGACCTAAATGTTCAACCAATGACACAAACGCACTAATTGGATGCACAAGATTGGTTAACCACGCAAATTGGATTAGAATAAGCCGAGGTTGGACGGAAATGACCTAAATGATAAACCAATGAGACAAACGCACTTATTGGATGCACAAGATTGGTATAAAACCCTAATTGGATTAGAATTGAAACACCCCAAATTTTATAATAAACTATTTTAAATATTCGTGATTAGTTTTCGTTATATGGATTCTTTAGATGATGTGCTATTATTATACATATTGTTGCACGTAATTATATTTCAATTATTTATAACTATTTTCTATTTTTAGTTATTTATTTTATAAATAATTATCTCGGAATAGTAGTGATATATTGTGTTTGATTTCCTTCATTTTTATATACTTGTTATGACATAGTGATTTTATATATATTTATTATGATATAATAATTAATATAGAGTGTTGATGTTATATTTATTTATTTTATAATTTTGACTATTCTCTAATGATGGTAGTATTTTAATGTGAATATTTTATAAAATAAGTATAATTATAGTAATTATTTTGAATATGAATCTTGGTTATTAATGTATTTTAAAAGATTAACTACTTTAATTATTTTATTTTATAAAATATGGGTTTTGAAATATTAATAATTTTGTGCTTATTTTCTTTATATGTGTGCTTGTCAAGTTGTGCCTATTTTATATATATTCCATTGATTTAGTGGCTTATATAAAATATTGATGTTATATTTTTTTATTGTCATTTTAACTATTCTCATAATATAATAATCTTTTAATTTGATATTTTGAAAGATATTATTATTTTAGTGACAAATAAATAAATTAAAATAAATATTTAATTAGTTGAACCTTGTGAAAAAATAAAATAAAATGGAGTTCAATGAGTTAAGTTAACAATAACTAATATGTTAAAAAAAAAAAAATAAATGTGCCCTAATATGAAAGCGCTATAGTAGAAAGATAGAAAGAGAGAGAAAAGGCAGCGGCCATACTAAGAGAAAAGAAAAGAAATCGGTTCCGGCGATCGACAACTGTGCAGAAAAACTTCCTCCGTTTTCGTTCAAATTTCAGTATGTTATTTAATTTATTGAGTTAGTCAATTAAACACAATTTTCCAGATTTTTAACAACCCCAATTTCTCCCTAAAATACCCGACTTCTCTATTTGTAGAATTCGTTATTTTGCACCGTTCTTCTTCACCGTAAGTCCGATTTGAGTGAAACCAACGCCAAAACGATCGTGTGAAAAGTGGCTATGTTATCCACTTATTTTTTTTCTGATTTATGGTAAGATTCCTTGACCGAATTTCGAAATTAATTTTAGAGTGTCTTCTCATAATTTATTTTTAACGTTTACCCATAAATTGTCGAGTTAGATCGATTGAAGGACAAAGTGTCGGAGAATAAAGGCTGTTTGTTCGTGGAATCGTATTCGTGTGTGAAAGCATCGAAATAAGGTAAGGGGTGAGAGAGCGTTTAAATTCATGAGTATAATATATTGTGAGATGAACGGGAAAACCGTATTTCCCAACGATTCATCCGGGGCTTGCTACGTACAGTAGCCCTTTGAGTGATAAATTAATGAATGTGAAAATATGGGAACTCTGAGACTAAAATGTGGAATAGAAATATTTATAAGGTGTTGATTGATTTGATTTCGTTGAATGTGTGTTATTTGATATTATTGTGATATTGGATGCCGAATGAATTTGGTTCATATGTTGGATTAGATGAGTTTATGTGATGTGATAATAAAAGATGTGTGCATTATGATAATTTTATGTGATGATGATGATGTATGTATAATAATTGTGATGTTATAAATTGTGATAAGTTTGTGTGATGATATATGATTGATGATAGTGACGCTATAAATTTGTGATGAGTTATGTAATGATGATAATGTGTGATTTATAATAGTGATGTTATGAATTGGTGATGAAAAGATTGAAGTAACCTCTAATGAAATAATTGTGATTCTAATTTGTGTTAGAGATGACGGTCTTAATGGAGTATCATAGGCTAATGAGGGGAGAAAATAAATAGTGAGAATTTGTGAAGTGGAGATTATTTTGTCATCATATAGGTAGGGCCTAACAAGCCTAGGGATTTCGGGGAAGTAAAACTAAATTGAGTCTGATCGTGGCGGTCTACTATTGAGCCTTAAGGCAAGATTGTTAGGCCTTGGAGGTATTCGGGTGGGGAATTCCTAGGTGACATGGAGGTAGCACTCCAAATGTCGGGAGCTACCATGCAACTCACGTTTACCTCGACTGTCGCGTATATGTGTCTCGGTTTGAGTTGAGGGGATCTATGAGGATAGGGCCAATTTGAATTGTCCGTCCACCAGAATGGTGGCATAGTATCATGGCCTCCTAACCAAGTACTTCAGAGTTAGAATGGTACCACATTGTGACGTAGAGTCTAAGCTCATGCATAGCATTGCATTTTCTTGTGATTGTTTTGTTGTGATTAATATGTGTCGTGTGCAATAATACTAATTTCTGCGATGATTTGATGCTATAGTGAAATGTATTGACTTTCCTTGAGTAGTTTTGACTATATAACATGATGTTTTTCTTTGAAGAATGTTTGTGTAATGATACAGTTTACTGATGATTAATTGCGTGTTCTTCTTACTTGTATTATACTATCAACATGATTTCAAAACTCACCTCCTTCGTTGTTTGTGTTTGACTGGCTTGGCCATGTGTCTTGAAGTTCAAATTTGGGAGGAGCCCCGCTCTGATAGGTGATACCGGGAAAGAGAGTCATAAGTTGTATTTTTATTTGTTTAACTAGAAACAACTTTTTGTATGAAACCTTATAACTAGTAAATTTTTGGAATTGAATTAAGAAATTCTAGTTAAATCAAATTTTATGGAGATTGCACTATTTTATAGGAGGAAAAAGTTTAAAGTGTTCCTTTTGATTGTTGAGAAACGTGATATTTTAAATTAACTATAATTGTTTTTATTCCCTTGAAAACGTATTTGCTTCACCCGCTGCGAGTTAAAGTTAAAAATTCTATTATAAATTATTATATATTATTTTGGGGTTTAGGGTGTCACATTAGTGGTATCAGAGCTGGTCTGTCCAATCTGACCGACTGGGTTATGTGTCAGTCTTCTGTTAGTCAATTGTCAACCTTGAGTCAATTGTGTTACTCATGTTCCCTGCTAAGTGTTAAAACGCTTACCTATTATTCTTATGCTAAGTGCTATTTATTTTTCTATTGCATTGCATGAATTCTGAAAGATGATTGTTAACTGTTAACTACTTGGTCATTCTTGTTCTGTTCTGGATTCTTTTATTTTTGAAGATAATTGTTAATGTTAACTGCTTGCTCTTTCTTGTTGTGTTGGGTATTTGTTGAGATTTAAGTTAATTTGAATTGTTGACATGATTAAGTTAATTATCTATTGACTGGACTTGTGACTTGTTTTTTCTAACTATGATTTTATGCTCTCTTATCATAGTCGATAGTTACAAAATAATTGTTTTTGATTGACTCGTTATATGTTTCAATTATTAATTCCATCAAGGTTATCCTAATTATTGAATTGATAGATTTTACCTATTTGTGTTTGTGGGGGGAAACTTACTATGATTTTCATCAAATTTTAGTAAGTGTTTCACTAGAAAACTCGATTAATTAATATAATTTATTAGTGATTTTAATTTTCATTTGAACTCATTTAGTATATTTAGAGTTTTAAGTATGAGTTTCATGTTTCAGCATTGTGTTTTAAAGCTCGGTTTTGACTTTAATCAGTTTAAAATATTTAGTATGTAAATTTGTTTAAAATTGTTGATCTAATAAATAATTGATTGAAACACTGATTTCCGTATGATATGCATCTTTAATACTTCAAGTATTGACTTTTACTAGATACAAATTATTATTATTATTATTATT
>JBBPBP010000004.1:47075195-47100368 GCA_037974735.1 Cicer chorassanicum | reverse complement strand
AAGCCGAGGGTGGACAAAAATGACCTAAATGTTCAACCAATCACACAAATGCACTTTTTGGATGCACAAGATTGGTTAAAAACCCTAATTGGATTAGAACAAGCCTAGAGAGGACGAAAATCACCTAAATGTTCAACCAATGACACAAACGCACTTAATGGATGCACAAGATTGGTTAAAAACCCTAATGGGATTAGAATAAGTCTACGGTGGATGAAAATGACCTAAATGTTCAACCATTGACACAAACGCACTTATTGGATGCACATGATTGGTTAAAAATCCTAATTGCAGTAGAAAATGCCTATGGTGGACGAAAATGACCTAAATGTTCAACCAATGACACAAACGCACTTATTGGATGCACAAGATTGGTTAAAAACACTAATTGGATTAGAACAAGCCTACGCAGGATGAAGATGACATAAATGTTAATTGAATGCACAAACGCACTTATTGGATGCACAGGATTGGTTAAAAACCCTAATTGGATTAGACTAAGCCTAGGGTGGACAAAAATGACCTAAATGTTCAACCAATCATACAAACTCACTTGTTGGATTCACAAGATTGGTTAAAAACCCTAATTGGATTAGAATAGGCCTACGGTTGACGAAAATGACTTAAATGTACAACCAATGACACAAACGCACTTATTGGATGGACAAGATTGGTTAACCACGCAAATTGGGTTAGTATAAGTCGAGGTTGGACGGAAATGACCTAAATGTTAAACCAATGAGACAAACGCACTTATTGGTTGCACAAGATTGGTTTAAAACCCTAATTAGATTAGAATAAGCCTAGGGATGACGAAAATGACCTAACTTGTCAACCAATGACACAAACGCACTTATTGGATGCACAAGATTGGTTAAAAACTCTAATAGGATTAGAATAAGCCGAGGGTGGACAAAAATGACCTAAATGTTCAACCAATCACACAAATGCACTTTTTGGATGCACAAGATTGGTTAAAAATCCTAATTGGATTAGAACAAGCCTAGAGAGGACGAAAATCAACTAAATGTTCAACCAATGACACAAATGCACTTAATGGATGCACAAGATTGGTTAAAAACCCTAATGGGATTAGAATAAGTCTATGGTGGACGAAAATGACCTAAATGTTCAACCATTGACACAAACGCACTTATTCAATGCACATGATTGGTTAAAAATCCTAATTGCAGTAGAAAATGCCTATGGTGGACGAAAATGACCTAAATGTTCAACCAATGACACAAACGCACTTATTGGATGCACAAGATTGGTTAAAAACCCAAATTGAATTATAATAAGCCTAGGGAGGAAGAAAATGACCTTAATGTTCAACGAATGAGACAAAAGCACTTATTGGATGCACAAGATTGGTTAAAAACCCTAATTGGATTAGAATAAGCCTACGGAGGACGAAAATGACCTAAATGTTCAACCAATGACACAAACGCACTTGTTAAATGCACAAGATTAGTTAAAAACCCTAATTGGTTTAGAATAAGCCTATTGTGGATGAAAATGACCTACATGTTCAACCAATGACACAAACGCACTTATTAAATGCACAAGATTGGTTAAAAAACGCTAACTGGATTAGAAAAAGCCTAGGGAGGACGAATATGATCTAAATGTTCAACCAATGACAGAAACACACTTATTGGATGCACCAGATTGGTTATAAACCCTATTTGGATTAGAACAAGCCTACGCAGGATGAAGATGACATAAATGTTAATTGAATGCACAAACGCACTTATTGGATGCACAGGATTGGTTAAAAACCCTAATTGGATTAGACTAAGCCTAGGGTGGACAAAAATGACCTAAATGTTCAACCAATCATACAAACTCACTTGTTGGATTCATAAGATTGGTTAAAAACCCTAATTGGATTAGAAAAAGCCTAGGGAGGACGAATATGATCTAAATGTTCAACCAATGAAAGAAACACACTTCTTGGATGCACCAAATTGGTTATAAACACTAATTGGATTAGAACAAGCCTACGCAGGATGAAAATGACATAAATGTTAATTGAATGACACAAACGCACTTATTGGATGCACAGGATTGGTTAAAAACCCTAATTGGATTAGACTAAGCCTACGGAGGACGAAAATGACCTAAATGTTCAACCAATGACACAAACGCACTTGTTAAATGCACAAGATTGGTTAAAAACCCTAATTGGATTAGAAAAAGCCTAGGGAGGACGAATATGATCTAAATGTTCAACCAATGAAAGAAACACACTTCTTGGATGCACCAAATTGGTTATAAACACTAATTGGATTAGAACAAGCCTACGCAGGATGAAAATGACATAAATGTTAATTGAATGACACAAACACACTTATTGGATGCACAGGATTGGTTAAAAACCCTAATTGGATTAGACTAAGCCTAGGGTGGACAAAAATGACCTAAATGTTCAACCAATCATACAAACGCACTTATTGGATGCACAAGATTGGTTAAAAACCCTAATTGGATTATAATAAGCCTACGGTGGACGAAAATGACTTAAATGTACAACCAATGACAAAAATGCACTTATTGGATGCACAAGATTGGTTAACCACGCAAATTGGGTTAGAATAAGCCGAGGTTGGACGGAATTGACCTAAATGTTAATCCAATGAGACAAACGCACTTATTGGATGCACAAGATTGGTTTAAAACCCTAATTGGATTAGAATAAGCCTAGGGATGACGAAAATGACCTAAATGGTCAACCAATGACAGAAACGCACTTATTGGATGCACAAGATTGGTTAAAAACCCTAATTGGATTAGAATAAGCCGAGGTTGGACAGAAATGACCTAAATATTAAACCAATGAGACAAACGCACTTATTGGATGCACAAGATTGTTTTAAAACCCTAATTGGATTAGAATAAGCCTAGAGATGACGAAAATGACCTAAATGTTCAACCAATGACACAAACACACTTATTGGATGCACAAGATTAGTTAAAAACCCTAACTGGTTTAGAATAAGCCTATTGTGGACGAAAATGACCTACATGTTCAACCAATGACACAAACGCACTTATTAAATGCACAAGATTGGTTAAAAAACGCTAATTGGATTAGAATAAGCCTATTGTGGACGAAAATGACCTACATGTTCAACCAATGAAACAAACGCACTTATTAAATGCACAAGATTGGTTAAAAAAACGCTAATTGGATTAGAAAAAGCCCAGGGAGGACGAATATGATCTAAATGTTCAACCAATGACAGAAACACACTTATTGGATGCACCAGATTGGTTATAAACCCTATTTGGGTTAGAACAAGCCTACGCAGGATGAAGATGACATAAATGTTAATTGAATGACACAAACGCACTTATTGGATGCACATGATTGGTTAAAAACCCTAATTGGATTAGACTAAGCCTAGGGTGGACAAAAATGACCTAAATGTTCAACCAATCATACAAACTCACTTGTTGGATTCACAAGATTGGTTAAAAACCCTAATTGGATTAGAATAGGCCTTCGGTTGACGAAAATGACTTAAATGTACAACCAATGACACAAACGCACTTATTGGATGCACAAGATTGGTTAACCACGCAAATTGGGTTAGTATAAGTCGATGTTGGACGGAAATGACCTAAATGTTAAACCAATGAGACAAACGCACTTATTGGTTGCACAAGATTGGTTTAAAACCCTAATTGGATTAGAATAAGCCTAGGGATGACGAAAATGACCTAACTTGTCAACCAATGACACAAACGCATTTATTGGATGCACAAGATTGGTTAAAAACCCTAATTGGATTAGAATAAGCCTAGGGTGGACGAAAATGACCTAAATGTTAAACCAATGACACAAATGCACTTATTGGACGCACAAGATTGGTTAACAACCCTAATTGGATTAGAATAAGCCTTTGGAGGACGAAAATGACCTAAATGTTTAACCAATGACACAAACGCACTTATTGGATGCACAAGATTGGTTAAAACCCCTAATTTGATTAGAATAAGCCTTGGGTGGACGAAAATGACCTAAATGCTCAACCATTGACACAAACGCACTTATTGAATGCACAAGATTGGTTAACCACGCAAATTGGGTTAGAATAAGTCGAGGTTGGACGGAAATGACCTAAATGTTAAACCAATGAGACAAACGCACTTATTGGATGCACATGATTGGTTAAAAACCCTAATTGGATTAGAAAAAGCTTATGGTGGACGAAAATGACCTAAATGTTCAACCAATGACACAAACGCACTTATTGGATGCACAAGATTTGTTAAAAACCCTAATTGGATTAGAACAAGCCTAGGGAGGACGAAAATGACCTAAATGTTCAACCAATGACACAAACGCACATATTGGATGCACAAGATTGGTTAAAAACTCTAATAGGGTTAGAATAAGCCTAGGGTGGACAAAAATGACCTAAATGTTCAACCAATGACACAAACGCACTTTTTGGATGCACAAGATTGATTAAAAACCCTAATTGGATTAGAACAAGCCTAGGGAGGATGAAAATCACCTAAATGTTCAACCAATGACACAAACGCACTTAATGGATGCAAAAGATTGGTTAAAACCCCTAATTTGATTAGAATAAGCCTACGATGGACGAAAATGACCTAAATGTTCAACCATTGACACAAACACACTTATTGGATGCACATGATTGGTTAAAAACCCTAATTGGATTAGAAAAAGCTTATGGTGGACGAAAATGACCTAAATGTTCAACCAATGACACAAACGCACTTATTGGATGCACAAGATTTGTTAAAAACCCTAATTGGATTAGAACAAGCCTAGGGAAGACGAAAATGACCTAAAAATTATTTGAATGACACAAACGCACTTATTGGATGCACAAGATTGGTTAACAACCCTAATTGGATTAGAATAAGCCTAGGGAGGACGAAAATGACCTAAATGTTCAACCAATGACACAAACGCACTTATTGGATGCACAAGATTGGTTAAAACCCCTAATTTGATTAGAATAAGCATAGGGTGGACGAAAATGACCTAAATGCTCACCCATTGACAAAAACGCACTTATTGGATGCACATTATTGGTTAAAAACCCTAATTGAAATAGAAAAAGCCTATGGTGGACGAAAATGACCTAAATGTTCAACCAATGACACAAACGCACTTATTCGATGCACAAGGTTGGTTAAAAACCCTAATTGGATTAGAATAAGCCTAGGGAGGACGAAAATGATATAAATTTTTAACCAATAACACAAACGCACTTATTGGATGCACAAGATTGGTTAAAAACCCTAATTGGATTAGAATAAGCCTAGGGAGGATGAAAATGACCTAAATGTTCAACCAGTGACACAAACGCACTTATTAGATGCACAAGATTGATTAAAAACCCTAGTTGGATTAGAATAAGCCTAGGGAAGACGAAAATGACCTAAATGATCAACCAATGGCACAAACGCACTTATGGGATGCACAAGATTGGTTAGTACCCCTAATTTGATTAGAATAAGCCTAGGGTGGACGAAAAGGACCTAAATATTCAACCATCGACAAAAACGCACTTATTTGTTGCATATGATTGGTTAAAAATTCTAATTGAAATAGAAAAAGCCTATGGTGCACGAAAATGACCTAAATGTTCAACCAATGACACAAACGCACTTATTGGATGCACAAGATTGGTTAAAAACCCTAATTGGATTAGAATAAGCCTAGGGAGGACGAATATGATATAAATGTTCAACCAATGACACAAACGCACTTATTGGATGCACTTGATTGGTTTAAAACACTAATTGGATTAGAATAAGCCTTGGGATGACGAAAATGACCTAAATGCTCAACCAGTGACACAAACGCACTTATTGGATGCACAAGATTGGTTAAAAACCCTAATTGGATTAGAATAAGAATAGGGTGGACGAAAATGACCTAAATGTTCAACCAATGACACAAACGCACTTATTAAATGCACAAGATTGGTTAAATAAACCCTAATTGGATTAGAATAAGCCTCGGGAGGACGTAAATGACCTAAATGTTTAACCAATGACACAAACGCACTTATTGGATGCACAAGATTGGTTAAAAACCCTAATTAGATTAGAATAAGCCTAGGGAGGACGAAAATGACCTAAATGTTCAATGAATGACACAAACGCACTTATTAAATGCACAAGATTTGTTAAAAACCCTAATTGGATTGGAATAAGCCTATTGGATTAGAATAAGCCTAGGGATGACAAAAATGACCAAAATGTTCAACCAATGACATAACTGCACTGATTCGATGCACAAGATTGGTTAAAAACCCTAATTAAATTAGAACAAGCCTAGGGAGGACCAAAAGTACCTAAATGTTCAACCAATGACACAAAAGCACTTATTGGATGCACAAGATTGGTTAAAAATCCTAATTGGATTAGAATAAGCCTACGGTGGACGAAAATGACCTAAATGTTCAACCATTGACACAAACGCACTTATTGGATGCACAAGATTGGTTAAAAACCCTAATTGGATTAGAATAAGCCTAGGGAGGACGAATATCATCTAAATGTTCAACCAATGACAAAAACGCACTTATTGGATGCACATGATTGGTTAAAAACCCTAATTGAATTAGACTAAGCCTAGGGACGACGAAAATGACATAAATGTTCAACCAGTGACACAAACGCACTAATTAGATGCACAAGATTGATTGAAAACCCTAGTTGGATTAGAATAAGCCTAGGGAAGACAAAAATGACCTAAATGATCAACCAATGACACAAACGCACTTATTTGATGCACAAGATTGGTTAAAACCCCTAATTTGATTAGAATAAGCCTAGGGTGGACGAAAATAACCTAAATGTTTAACCATTGACACAAACGCACTTATTGGATGCACATGATTGGTTAAAAACACGAATTGAAATAGAAAATGCTTATGGTGGACGAAAATGACCTAAATGTTCAACCAATGACACAAACGCACTTATTGGATGCACAAGATTTGTTAAAAACCCTAATTGGATTAGAACAAGCCTAGGGAGGACGATAATGACCTAAATGTTAATGGAATGACACAAACGCACTTATTGGATGCACAAGGTTGATTAAAAACCCTAATTGGATAATAATAAGCCTAGGGAGGACAAAAATGATATAAATGTTTTACCAATGACACAAACGCAGTTATTGGATGCACAAGATTGATTTAAAACCCTAATTAGATTAGAATAAGCCTAGGGAGGACGAAAATGACCTAAATGTTCAACGAATGACACAAACGCACTTATTAAATGCACAAGATTTGTTAAAAACACTAATTGGATTGGAATAAGCCTATTGGATTAGAATAAGGGTAGGGATGACGAAAATGACCAAAATGTTCAACCAATGACATAACTGCACGGATTGGATGCACAAGATTGGTTAAAAACCCTAATTAAATTAGAACAAGCCTAGGGTGGACCAAAAGTACCTAAATGTTCAACCAATGACACAAACGCAGTTATTGGATGCACAAGATTGGTTTAAAACCCTAATTAGATTAGAATAAGCCTAGGGATGACGAAAATGACCAAAATGTTCAACCAATGACATAACTGCACCGATTGGATGCACAAGATTGGTTAAAAACCCTAATTAAATTAGAACAAGCCTAGGGAGGACCAAAAGTACCTAAATGTTCAACCAATGACACAAAAGCACTTATTGGATGCACAAGATTGGTTAAAAACCCTAATTGGATTAGAATAAGCCTATGGAGAACGAAAATGACCTTAATGTTCAACCAATGACACAAACGCACTTAATGGATGCAAAAGATTGGTTAAAAAACCTAATTGGATTAGAATAAGCCTACGGTGGACGAAAATCACATAAATGTTCAACCATTGACACAAACGCACATAATGGATGCACAAGATTGGTTAAAAACCCTAATTGGATTAGAATAAGCCTACAGTGGACGAAAATGACCTAAATGTTCAACCATTGACAGAAACGCACTTATTGGATGCACAAGATTGGTTAAAAACCCTAATTGGATTAGAATAAGCCTAGGGAGGACGAATGTTTTCTAAATATTCAACCAATGACACAAACGCAATTATTGGATGCACAGGATTGGTTAAAAACCCTAATTGGATTAGAATAAGCTTATGGTGGACGAAAATGTCCTAAATGTTCAACCAATGACACAAACGCACTTAATGGATGCACAAGATTAATTAAAAACCCTAATTGGATAAGAATAAGCCTAGGGATGACGAAAATGATATAAACGTTCTACCAATGACACAAACGCAGTTATTGGATGCACAAGATCGGTTTAAAACCCTAATTAGATTAGAATAAGCCTACGGGACGCAAATAACCTAAATGTTCAACCAGTGACACAAACGCACTTATTAAATGCAAAAGATTGGTTAAAAACCCTAATTGGATTGGAATAAGCCTATTGGATTAGAATAAGCCTAGGGATGAGGAAAATGACCAAAATGTTCAACCAATGACATAAACGCACTAATTGGATGCACAAGATTCGTTAAAAACCCTAATTAAATAAGAACAAGCCTAGGGAGGACCGAAAGTACCTATATGTTAATCGAATGACACAAATGCACTAATTTCATGCACACGATTATTTAAAAACCTTTATTGGATTCCAATAAACCAATGACACAAAAGCACTTATTGGATGCACAAGATTGGTTAAAATCCCTAATTGGATTAGAATAAGCCTATGGAGAATGAAAATAACCTAATTGTTCAACCAATGACAGAAACGCACTTAATGGATGCAAAAGATTGGTTAAAAACCCTAATTTGATTAGAATAAGCCTACGGTGGACGAAAATGACCTAAATGTTCAACCAATGACACAAACGCACATATTGGATGTACAAGATTGGTTAAAAACTCTAAAAGGATTAGAATAAGCCTAGGGTGGACAAAAATGACCTAAATGTTCAACCAATGACACAAACGCATTTTTTGGATCACAAGATTGGTTAAAAACCCTAATTGGATTAGAACAAGCCTACAGAGGATGAAAATCACGTAAATGTTCAACCATTGCACAAACGCACATAATGGATGCACAAGATTGGTTAAAAACCCTAATTGGATTAGAATAAGCCTACGGTGGACGAAAATGACCTAAATGTTCAACCATTGACACAAACGAACTTATTGGATGCACATGAATGGTTAAAAACCCTAATTGAAATAGAAAAATCCTATGGTGGACGAAAATGACCTAAATGTTCAACCAATAGCACAAACGCATTTATTGGATGCACAAGATTGGTTAAAAACCCAAATTGAATTATAATAAGCTTTGCGAGGACGAAAATGACCTTAATGTTCAACCAATGACACAAACACACTAATTTGATGCACAAGATTGGTTAAATACCCTAATTGGATTAGAATAAGACTACGGAGGACGAAAATGACCTAAATGTTCAACCAATGACACAAATGCACTTATTAAATGCACAAGATTGGTTAAAAACCCTAATTGGATTAGAATAAGCCTAGGGAGGATGAATATGATCTAAATGTTCAACCAATGACACAAACGCACTTTTTGCATGCACCAGATTTGTTATAAACCCTAATTGGATTAGAATAAGCCTACGCAGGATGAAAATGACATAAATATTAATTGAATGACACAAACGCACTTATTGGATGCACAAGATTGGTTAAAAACCCTAATTGGATTAGACTAAGACTAGGGTGGACAAAAATGGCCTAAATGTTCAACCAATGATACAAACGCACTTATTGCATGCACAAGATTGGTTAAAAACCCTAATTGGATTAGAATAAGCCTAGGGACGACGAATATCATCTAAATGTTCAACCAATGACACAAACGCAATTATTGGATGCACATGATTGGTTAAAAACTCTAATTGAATTAGACTAAGCCTAGGGACGACGAAAAATGACATAAATGTTCAACCAGTGACACGAACACACTTATTAGATGCAATGGATTGATTGAAAACCCTAGTTGGATTAGAATAAGCCTAGGGAAGACAAAAATGACCTAAATGATCAACCAATGACACAAACCGTAATTGGATTAGAACAAGCCTAGAGAGGATGAAAATCACCTAAATGTTCAACCAATGATACAAACGCAGTTAATGGATGCACAAGATTGGTTAAAAACCCTAATTGGATTAGAATAAGCCTACGGTGGACGAAAATGACCTAAATGTTCAACCATTGACACAAACGCACTTATTGGATGCACAAGATTGGTTAAAACCCCTAATTTAATTAGAATAAGCCTAGGGTGGACGAAAATGACCTAAATGTTTAACCATTGACACAAACGCACTCATTGGATGCACATGATTGGTTAAAAACTCTAATTGAAATAGAAAAAGCTTATGGTGGACGAAAATGACCTAAATGTTCAACCAATGACACAAACGTACTTATTGGATGCACAAGATTTGTTAAAAACCCTAATTGGATTAGAACAAGCCTAGGGAGGACGAAAAGGACCTAAATGTTTATTGAATGACACAAACGCACTTGTTGGATGCACAAGATTGATTAAAAACCCTAATTGGATAAGAATAAGCCTAGGGAGGACGAAAATGATATAAATGTTCAACCAATGACACAAACGCAGTTATTGGATGCATAAGATTGGTTTAAAACCCTAATTAGATTAGAATAAGCCTAGGTAGGACGTAAATGACCTAAATGTTCAACGAATGACACAAACGCACTTATGAAATGCACAAGATTGGTTAAAAACCCTAATTGGATTGGAATAAGCCTATTCGATTAGAATAAGCCTAAGGATGACGAAAATGACCAAAATGTTTAACCAATGACATAAACGCACTGATTGGATGCACAAGATTGGTTAAAAACCCTAAATAAATTAGAACAAGGCTAGGGAGGACCAAAAGTACCTAAATGTTATAATCGAATGACACAAACGCACTAATTTCATGCACACGATTATTTAAAAACCCTAATTGGATTAGAATAAGCCTAGGGTGGACAAAAATGACCTAAATGTTCAACCAATGACACAAACGCACTTTTTGGATGCACAAGATTGGTAAAAAACCCTAATTCGATTAGAATAAGCCTATGGAGAACGAAAATGACCTAAATGTTCAACCAATGACACAAACGCACATATTGGATGCACAAGATTGGTTAAAAACTCTAATAGGGTTAGAATAAGCCTAGGGTGGACAAAAATGACCTAAATGTTCAACCAATGACACAAACGCACTTTTTGGGTGCACAAGATTGATTAAAAACCCTAATTGGATTAGAACAAGCCTAGGGAGGATGAAAATCACCTAAATGTTCAACCAATGACACAAACACACTTAATGGATGCAAAAGATTGGTTAAAACCCCTAATTTGATTAGAATAAGCCTACGATGGACGAAAAAGACCTAAATGTTCAACCATTGACACAAACGCACTTATTGGATGCACATGATTGGTTAAAAACCCTAATTGGATTAGAAAAAGCTTATGGTGGACGAAAATGACCTAAATGTTCAACCAATGACACAAAAGCACTTATTGGATGCACAAGATTGGTTAAAAACCCTAATTGGATTAGAATAAGCCTATGGAGAACGAAAATGACCTTAATGTTCAACCAATGACACAAACGCACTTAATGGATGCAAAAGATTGGTTAAAAAACCTAATTGGATTAGAATAAGCCTACGGTGGACGAAAATCACATAAATGTTCAACCATTCACACAAACGCACATAATGGATGCACAAGATTGGTTAAAAACCCTAATTGGATTAGAATAAGCCTACAGTGGACGAAAATGACCTAAATGTTCAACCATTGACAGAAACGCACTTATTGGATGCACAAGATTGGTTAAAAACCCTAATTGGATTAGAATAAGCCTAGGGAGGACGAATATTTTCTAAATGTTCAACCAATGACACAAACGCAATTATTGGATGCACAGGATTGGTTAAAACCCCTAATTTAATTAGAATAAGCCTAGGGTGGACGAAAATGACCTAAATGTTTAACCATTGACACAAACGCACTCATTGGATGCACATGATTGGTTAAAAACCCTAATTGAAATAGAAAAAGCTTATGGTGGACGAAAATGACCTAAATGTTCAACCAATGACACAAACGTACTTATTGGATGCACAAGATTTGTTAAAAACCCTAATTGGATTAGAACAAGCCTAGGGAGGACGAAAATGACCTAAATGTTAATTGAATGACACAAACGCACTTGTTGGATGCACAAGATTGATTAAAAACCCTAATTGGATAAGAATAAGCCTAGGGATGACGAAAATGATATAAATGTTCTACCAATGACACAAACGCAGTTATTGGATGCACAAGATTGGTTTAAAACCCTAATTAGATTAGAATAAGCCTAGGGAGGACGTAAATGACCTAAATGTTCAACGAATGACACAAACGCACTTATGAAATGCACAAGATTGGTTAAAAACCCTAATTGGATTGGAATAAGCCTATTCGATTAGAATAAGCCTAAGGATGACGAAAATGACCAAAATGTTTAACCAATGACATAAACGCACTGATTGGATGCACAAGATTGGTTAAAAACCCTAAATAAATTAGAACAAGCCTAGGGAGGACCAAAAGTACCTAAATGTTAATCGAATGACACAAACTCACTAATTTCATGCACACGATTATTTAAAAACCCTAATTGGATTCCAATAAGCCTAGGGTGGACGAAAATGACCTAAATGTTCAACCAATGACACAAAAGCACTTATTGGATGCACAAGATTGGTTAATAACCCTAATTGGATTAGAATAAGCCTATGGAGAACGAAAATGACGTAAATGTTCAACCAATGACACAAACGCACTTAATGGATGCAAAAGATTGGTTAAAAACCCTAATTGGATTCGAATAAGCCTAGGGTGGACGAAAATGACCTAAATGTTCAACCAATGACACAAATGCACATTTTGGATGCACAAGATTGGTGAAAAACTCTAAAAGGATTAGAATAAGCCTAGGGTGGACAAAAATGACCTAAATGTTCAACCAATGACACAAACGCACTTTTTGGATTCACAAGATTGGTTAAAAACCCTACTTGGATTAGAATAAGCCTATGGAGAACGAAAATGACCTAAATGTTCAACCAATGACACAAACGCACATATTGGATGCACAAGATTGGTTTAAAACTCTAAAAGGATTAGAATAAGCCTAGGATGGACAAAAATGACCTAAATGTTCAACCAATAGCACAAACGCACTTATTGGATGCACAAGATTGGTTAAAAACCCAAATTGAATTATAATAAGCTTTGCGAGGACGAAAATGACCTTAATGTTCAACCAATGACACAAACACACTAATTTGATGCACAAGATTGGTTAAATACCCTAATTGGATTAGAATAAGCCTACGGAGGACGAAAATGACCTAAATGTTCAACCAATGACACAAATGCACTTATTAAATGCACAAGATTGGTTAAAAACCCTAATTGGATTAGAATAAGCCTAGGGAGGATGAATATGATCTAAATGTTCAACCAATGATACAAACGCACTTTTTGCATGCACCAGATTTGTTATAAACCCTAATTGGATTAGAATAAGCCTACGCAGGATGAAAATGACATAAATATTAATTGAATGACACAAACGCACTTATTGGATGCACAAGATTGGTTAAAAACCCTAATTGGATTAGACTAAGACTAGGGTGGACAAAAATGGCCTAAATGTTCAACCAATGATACAAACGCACTTATTGCATGCACAAGATTGGTTAAAAACCCTAATTGGATTAGAATAAGCCTAGGGACGACGAATATGATCTAAATGTTCAACCAATGACACAAACGCAATTATTGGATGCACATGATTGGTTATAAACTCTAATTGAATTAGACTAAGCCTAGGGACGACGAAAATGACATAAATGTTCAACCAGTGACACGAACACACTTATTAGATGCAATGGATTGATTGAAAACCCTAGTTGGATTAGAATAAGCCTAGGGAAGACAAAAATGACCTAAATGATCAGCCAATGACACAAACCGTAATTGGATTAGAACAAGCCTAGAGAGGATGAAAATCACCTAAATGTTCAACCAATGATACAAACGCAGTTAATGGATGCACAAGATTGGTTAAAAACCCTAATTGGATTAGAATAAGCCTACGGTGGACGAAAATGACCTAAATGTTCAACCATTGACACAAACGCACTTATTGGATGCACAAGATTGGTTAAAACCCCTAATTTAATTAGAATAAGCCTAGGGTGGACGAAAATGACCTAAATGTTTAACCATTGACACAAACGCACTCATTGGATGCACATGATTGGTTAAAAACCCTAATTGAAATAGAAAAAGCTTATGGTGGACGAAAATGACCTAAATGTTCAACCAATGACACAAACGCAGTTATTGGATGCACATGAGTGGTTAAAAACCCTAATTGAAATAGAAAAAGCTTATGGTGGACGAAAATGACCTAAATGTTCAACCAATGACACAAACGCACTTAATGGATGCACAAGATTAATTAAAAACCCTAATTGGATAAGAATAAGCCTAGGGATGACGAAAATGATATAAACATTCTACCAATGAAACAAATGCAGTTATTGGATGCACAAGATCGGTTTAAAACCCTAATTAGATTAGAATAAGCCTAGGGAGGACGCAAATAACATAAATGTTCAACCAGTGACACAAACGCACTTATTAAATGCAAAAGATTGGTTAAAAACCCTAATTGGATTGGAATAAGCCTATTGGATTAGAATAAGCCTAGGGATGAGGAAAATGACCAAAATGTTCAACCAATGACATAAACGCACTAATTGGATGCACAAGATTCGTTAAAAACCCTAATTAAATAAGAACAAGCCTAGGGAGGACCGAAAGTACCTAAATGTTAATCGAATGACACAAATGCACTAATTTCATGCACACGATTATTTAAAAACCTTTATTGGATTCCAATAAACCAATGACACAAAAGCACTTATTGGATGCACAAGATTGGTTAAAATCCCTAATTGGATTAGAATAAGCCTATGGAGAATGAAAATAACCTAATTGTTCAACCAATGACAGAAACGCACTTAATGGATGCAAAAGATTGGTTAAAAACCCTAATTTGATTAGAATAAGCCTACGGTGGACGAAAATGACCAAAATGTTCAACCAATGACACAAACGCACATATTGGATGTACAAGATTGGTTAAAAACTCTAAAAGGATAAGAATAAGCCTAGGGTGGACAAAAATGAGCTAAATGTTCAACCAATGACACAAACGCATTTTTTGGATCACAAGATTGGTTAAAAACCCTAATTGGATTAGAACAAGCCTACAGAGGATGAAAATCACATAAATGTTCAACCATTGACACAAACGCACATAATGGATGCACAAGATTGGTTAAAAACCCTAATTGGATTAGAATAAGCCTACGGTGGACGAAAATGACCTAAATGTTCAACCATTGACACAAACGAACTTATTGGATGCACATGAATGGTTAAAAACCCTAATTGAAATAGAAAAATCCTATGGTGGACGAAAATGACCTAAATGTTCAACCAATAGCACAAACGCACTTATTGGATGCACAAGATTGGTTAAAAACCCAAATTGAATTATAATAAGCTTTGCGAGGACGAAAATGACCTTAATGTTCAACCAATGACACAAACACACTAATTTGATGCACAAGATTGGTTAAATACCCTAATTGGATTAGAATAAGCCTACGGAGGACGAAAATGACCTAAATGTTCAACCAATGACACAAATGCACTTATTAAATGCACAAGATTGGTTAAAAACCCTAATTGGATTAGAATAAGCCTAGGGAGGATGAATATGATCTAAATGTTCAACCAATGATACAAACGCACTTTTTGCATGCACCAGATTTGTTATAAACCCTAATTGGATTAGAATAAGCCTACGCAGGATGAAAATGACATAAATATTAATTGAATGACACAAACGCACTTATTGGATGCACAAGATTGGTTAAAAACCCTAATTGGATTAGACTAAGACTAGGGTGGACAAAAATGGCCTAAATGTTCAACCAATGATACAAACGCACTTATTGCATGCACAAGATTGGTTAAAAACCCTAATTGGATTAGAATAAGCCTAGGGACGACGAATATGATCTAAATGTTCAACCAATGACACAAACGCAATTATTGGATGCACATGATTGGTTATAAACTCTAATTGAATTAGACTAAGCCTAGGGACGACGAAAATGACATAAATGTTCAACCAGTGACACGAACACACTTATTAGATGCAATGGATTGATTGAAAACCCTAGTTGGATTAGAATAAGCCTAGGGAAGACAAAAATGACCTAAATGATCAGCCAATGACACAAACCGTAATTGGATTAGAACAAGCCTAGAGAGGATGAAAATCACCTAAATGTTCAACCAATGATACAAACGCAGTTAATGGATGCACAAGATTGGTTAAAAACCCTAATTGGATTAGAATAAGCCTACGGTGGACGAAAATGACCTAAATGTTCAACCATTGACACAAACGCACTTATTGGATGCACAAGATTGGTTAAAACCCCTAATTTAATTAGAATAAGCCTAGGGTGGACGAAAATGACCTAAATGTTTAACCATTGACACAAACGCACTCATTGGATGCACATGATTGGTTAAAAACCCTAATTGAAATAGAAAAAGCTTATGGTGGACGAAAATGACCTAAATGTTCAACCAATGACACAAACGTACTTATTGGATGCACAAGATTTGTTAAAAACCCTAATTGGATTAGAACAAGCCTAGGGAGGACGAAAAGGACCTAAATGTTAACACAAACGCACTTGTTGGATGCACAAGATTGATTAAAAACCCTAATTGGATAAGAATAAGCCTAGGGAGGACGAAAATGATATAAATGTTCTACCAATGACACAAACGCAGTTATTGGATGCATAAGATTGGTTTAAAACCCTAATTAGATTAGAATAAGCCTAGGGAGGACGCAAATGACCTAAATGTTCAACGAATGACACAAACGCACTTATGAAATGCACAAGATTGGTTAAAAACCCTAATTGGATTGGAATAAGCCTATTCGATTAGAATAAGCCTAAGGATGACGAAAATGACCAAAATGTTTAACCAATGACATAAACGCACTGATTGGATGCACAAGATTGGTTAAAAACCCTAAATAAATTAGAACAAGCCTAGGGAGGACCAAAAGTACCTAAATGTTATAATCGAATGACACAAACGCACTAATTTCATGCACACGATTATTTAAAAACCCTAATTGGATTAGAATAAGCCTAGGGTGGACAAAAATGACCTAAATGTTCAACCAATGACACAAACGCACTTTTTGGATGCACAAGATTGGTTAAAAACCCTAATTCGATTAGAATAAGCCTATGGAGAACGAAAATGACCTAAATATTCAACCAATGACACAAACGCACATATTGGATACACAAGATTGGTTAAAAACTCTAATAGGGTTAGAATAAGCCTAGGGTGGACAAAAATGACCTAAATGTTCAACCAATGACACAAACGCACTTTTTGGGTGCACAAGATTGATTAAAAACCCTAATTGGATTAGAACAAGCCTAGGGAGGATGAAAATCACCTAAATGTTCAACCAATGACACAAACACACTTAATGGATGCAAAAGATTGGTTAAAACCCCTAATTTGATTAGAATAAGCCTACGATGGACGAAAATGACCTAAATGTTCAACCATTGACACAAACGCACTTATTGGATGCACATGATTGGTTAAAAACCCTAATTGGATTAGAAAAAGCTTATGGTGGACGAAAATGACCTAAATGTTCAACCAATGACACAAAAGCATTTATTGGATGCACAAGATTGGTTAAAAACCCTAATTGGATTAGAATAAGCCTATGGAGAACGAAAATGACCTTAATTTTCAACCAATGACACAAACGCACTTAATGGATGCAAAAGATTGGTTAAAAAACCTAATTGGATTAGAATAAGCCTACGGTGGACGAAAATCACATAAATGTTCAACCATTGACACAAACGCACATAATGGATGCACAAGATTGGTTAAAAACCCTAATTGGATTAGAATAAGCCTACAGTGGACGAAAATGACCTAAATGTTCAACCATTGACAGAAACGCACTTATTGGATGCACAAGATTGGTTAAAAACCCTAATTGGATTAGAATAAGCCTAGGGAGGACGAATATTTTCTAAATGTTCAACCAATGACACAAACGCAATTATTGGATGCACAGGATTGGTTAAAAACCCTAATTGGATTAGAATAAGCCTACGGTGGACGAAAATGACCTAAATGTTCAACCATTGACACAAACGCACTTATTGGATGCACAAGATTGGTTAAAACCCCTAATTTGATTAGAATAAGCCTAGGGTGGACGAAAATGACCTAAATGTTTAACCATTGACACAAACGCAGTTATTGGATGCACATGAGTGGTTAAAAACCCTAATTGAAATAGAAAAAGCTTATGGTGGACGAAAATGACCTAAATGTTCAACCAATGACACAAACGCACTTAAGGGATGCACAAGATTAATTAAAAACCCTAATTGGATAAGAATAAGCCTAGGGATGACGAAAATGATATAAACGTTCTACCAATGACACAAATGCAGTTATTGGATGCACAAGATCGGTTTAAAACCCTAATTAGATTAGAATAAGCCTAGGGAGGACGCAAATAACCTAAATGTTCAACCAGTGACACAAACGCACTTATTAAATGCAAAAGATTGGTTAAAAACCCTAATTAGATTGGAATAAGCCTATTGGATTAGAATAAGCCTAGGGATGAGGAAAATGACCAAAATGTTCAACCAATGACATAAACGCACTAATTGGATGCACAAGATTCGTTAAAAACCCTAATTAAATAAGAACAAGCCTAGGGAGGACCGAAAGTACCTAAATGTTAATCGAATGACACAAATGCACTAATTTCATGCACACGATTATTTAAAAACCTTTATTGGATTCCAATAAACCAATGACACAAAAGCACTTATTGGATGCACAAGATTGGTTAAAATCCCAAATTGGATTAGAATAAGCCTATAGAGAATGAAAATAACCTAATTGTTCAACCAATGACAGAAACGCACTTAATGGATGCAAAAGATTGGTTAAAAACCCTAATTTGATTAGAATAAGCCTACGGTGGACGAAAATGACCTAAATGTTCAACCAATGACACAAACGCACATATTGGATGTACAAGATTGGTTAAAAACTCTAAAAGGATTAGAATAAGCCTAGGGTGGACAAAAATGACCTAAATGTTCAACCAATGACACAAACGAACTTATTGGATGCACATGAATGGTTAAAAACCCTAATTGAAATAGAAAAATCCTATGGTGGACGAAAATGACCTAAATGTTCAACCAATAGCACAAACGCACTTATTGGATGCACAAGATTGGTTAAAAACCCAAATTGAATTATAATAAGCTTTGCGAGGACGAAAATGACCTTAATGTTCAACCAATGACACAAACACACTAATTTGATGCACAAGATTGGTTAAATACCCTAATTGGATTAGAATAAGCCTACGGAGGACGAAAATGACCTAAATGTTCAACCAATGACACAAATGCACTTATTAAATGCACAAGATTGGTTAAAAACCCTAATTGGATTAGAATAAGCCTAGGGAGGATGAATATGATCTAAATGTTCAACCAATGATACAAACGCACTTTTTGCATGCACCAGATTTGTTATAAACCCTAATTGGATTAGAATAAGCCTACGCAGGATGAAAATGACATAAATATTAATTGAATGACACAAACGCACTTATTGGATGCACAAGATTGGTTAAAAACCCTAATTGGATTAGACTAAGACTAGGGTGGACAAAAATGGCCTAAATGTTCAACCAATGATACAAACGCACTTATTGCATGCACAAGATTGGTTAAAAACCCTAATTGGATTAGAATAAGCCTAGGGACGACGAATATGATCTAAATGTTCAACCAATGACACAAACGCAATTATTGGATGCACATGATTGGTTATAAACTCTAATTGAATTAGACTAAGCCTAGGGACGACGAAAATGACATAAATGTTCAACCAGTGACACGAACACACTTATTAGATGCAATGGATTGATTGAAAACCCTAGTTGGATTAGAATAAGCCTAGGGAAGACAAAAATGACCTAAATGATCAGCCAATGACACAAACCGTAATTGGATTAGAACAAGCCTAGAGAGGATGAAAATCACCTAAATGTTCAACCAATGATACAAACGCAGTTAATGGATGCACAAGATTGGTTAAAAACCCTAATTGGATTAGAATAAGCCTACGGTGGACGAAAATGACCTAAATGTTCAACCATTGACACAAACGCACTTATTGGATGCACAAGATTGGTTAAAACCCCTAATTTAATTAGAATAAGCCTAGGGTGGACGAAAATGACCTAAATGTTTAACCATTGACACAAACGCACTCATTGGATGCACATGATTGGTTAAAAACCCTAATTGAAATAGAAAAAGCTTATGGTGGACGAAAATGACCTAAATGTTCAACCAATGACACAAACGTACTTATTGGATGCACAAGATTTGTTAAAAACCCTAATTGGATTAGAACAAGCCTAGGGAGGACGAAAATGACCTAAATGTTAATTGAATGACACAAACGCACTTGTTGGATGCACAAGATTGATTAAAAACCCTAATTGGATAAGAATAAGCCTAGGGATGACGAAAATGATATAAATGTTCTACCAATGACACAAACGCAGTTATTGGATGCACAAGATTGGTTTAAAACCCTAATTAGATTAGAATAAGCCTAGGGAGGACGTAAATGACCTAAATGTTCAACGAATGACACAAACGCACTTATGAAATGCACAAGATTGGTTAAAAACCCTAATTGGATTGGAATAAGCCTATTCGATTAGAATAAGCCTAAGGATGACGAAAATGACCAAAATGTTTAACCAATGACATAAACGCACTGATTGGATGCACAAGATTGGTTAAAAACCCTAAATAAATTAGAACAAGCCTAGGGAGGACCAAAAGTACCTAAATGTTATAATCGAATGACACAAACGCACTAATTTCATGCACACGATTATTTAAAAACCCTAATTGGATTAGAATAAGCCTAGGGTGGACAAAAATGACCTAAATGTTCAACCAATGACACAAACGCACTTTTTGGATGCACAAGATTGGTTAAAAACCCTAATTCGATTAGAATAAGCCTATGGAGAACGAAAATGACCTAAATATTCAACCAATGACACAAACGCACATATTGGATACACAAGATTGGTTAAAAACTCTAATAGGGTTAGAATAAGCCTAGGGTGGACAAAAATGACCTAAATGTTCAACCAATGACACAAACGCACTTTTTGGGTGCACAAGATTGATTAAAAACCCTAATTGGATTAGAACAAGCCTAGGGAGGATGAAAATCACCTAAATGTTCAACCAATGACACAAACACACTTAATGGATGCAAAAGATTGGTTAAAACCCCTAATTTGATTAGAATAAGCCTACGATGGACGAAAATGACCTAAATGTTCAACCATTGACACAAACGCACTTATTGGATGCACATGATTGGTTAAAAACCCTAATTGGATTAGAAAAAGCTTATGGTGGACGAAAATGACCTAAATGTTCAACCAATGACACAAACGCACTTATTGGATGCACAAGATTTGTTAAAAACCCTAATTGGATTAGAACAAGCCTAGGGAGGACGAAAATGACCTAAAAATTATTTGAATGACACAAACGCACTTATTGGATGCACAAGATTGGTTAAAAACCCTAATTGGATAAGAATAAGCCTAGGGAGGACGAAAATGATATAAATGTTCTACTAATGACATAAACGCACTTATTGGATGCACAAGATTGGTTTAAAACCCTAATTAGATTAGAATAAGCCTAGGGAGGACGAAAATGACCTAAATGTTCAACGAATGACACAAACGCACTTATTAAATGCACAAGATTGGTTAAAAACCCTAATTGGATTAGAATACGCCTATTGGAGTAGAATAAGCCTAGGGATGACGAAAATGACCAAAATGTTCAAACAATGACATAAACGCACTGATTAAATGCATAAGATTGGTTAAAAACCCTAATTAAATTAGAACAAGCCTAGGGAGGACCAAAAGTACCTAAATGTTAATCGAATGACACAAACTCACTAATTTCATGCACACGATTATTTAAAAACCCTAATTGGATTCCAATAAGCCTAGGGTGGACGAAAATGACCTAAATGTTCAACCAATGACACAAAAGCACTTATTGGATGCACAAGGTTGGTTAATAACCCTAATTGGATTAGAATAAGCCTATGGAGAACGAAAATGACGTAAATGTTCAACCAATGACACAAACGCACTTAATGGATGCAAAAGATTGGTTAAAAACCCTAATTGGATTCGAATAAGCCTAGGGTGGACGAAAATGACCTAAATGTTCAACCAATGACACAAATGCACATTTTGGATGCACAAGATTGGTGAAAAACTCTAAAAGGATTAGAATAAGCCTAGGGTGGACAAAAATGACCTAAATGTTCAACCAATGACACAAACGCACTTTTTGGATTCACAAGATTGGTTAAAAACCCTACTTGGATTAGAATAAGCCTATGGAGAACGAAAATGACCTAAATGTTCAACCAATGACACAAACGCACATATTGGATGCACAAGATTGGTTTAAAACTCTAAAAGGATTAGAATAAGCCTAGGATGGACAAAAATGACCTAAATGTTCAACCAATAGCACAAACGCACTTATTGGATGCACAAGCCTAGGGAAGACAAAAATGACCTAAATGATCAACCAATGACACAAACCGTAATTGGATTAGAACAAGCCTAGAGAGGATGAAAATCACCTAAATGTTCAACCAATGATACAAACGCAGTTAATGGATGCACAAGATTGGTTAAAAACCCTAATTGGATTAGAATAAGCCTACGGTGGACGAAAATGACCTAAATGTTCAACCATTGACACAAACGCACTTATTGGATGCACAAGATTGGTTAAAACCCCTAATTTAATTAGAATAAGCCTAGGGTGGACGAAAATGACCTAAATGTTTAACCATTGACACAAACGCACTCATTGGATGCACATGATTGGTTAAAAACCCTAATTGAAATAGAAAAAGCTTATGGTGGACGAAAATGACCTAAATGTTCAACCAATGACACAAACGTACTTATTGGATGCACAAGATTTGTTAAAAACCCTAATTGGATTAGAACAAGCCTAGGGAGGACGAAAATGACCTAAATGTTAATTGAATGACACAAACGCACTTGTTGGATGCACAAGATTGATTAAAAACCCTAATTGGATAAGAATAAGCCTAGGGAGGACGAAAATGATATAAATGTTCTACCAATGACACAAACGCAGTTATTGGATGCACAAGATTGGTTTAAAACCCTAATTAGATTAGAATAAGCCTAGGGAGGACGTAAATGACCTAAATGTTCAACGAATGACACAAACGCACTTATGAAATGCACAAGATTGGTTAAAAACCCTAATTGGATTGGAATAAGCCTATTCGATTAGAATAAGCCTAAGGATGACGAAAATGACCAAAATGTTTAACCAATGACATAAACGCACTGATTGGATGCACAAGATTGGTTAAAAACCCTAAATAAATTAGAACAAGCCTAGGGAGGACCAAAAGTCCCTAAATGTTATAATCGAATGACACAAACGCACTAATTTCATGCACACGATTATTTAAAAACCCTAATTGGATTAGAATAAGCCTAGGGTGGACAAAAATGACCTAAATGTTCAACCAATGACACAAACGCACTTTTTGGATGCACAAGATTGGTTAAAAACCCTAATTCGATTAGAATAAGCCTATGGAGAACGAAAATGACCTAAATGTTCAACCAATGACACAAACGCACATATTGGATGCACAAGATTGGTTAAAAACTCTAATAGGGTTAGAATAAGCCTAGGGTGGACAAAAATGACCTAAATGTTCAACCAATGACACAAACGCACTTTTTGGATGCACAAGATTGATTAAAAACCCTAATTGGATTAGAACAAGCCTAGGGAGGATGAAAATCACCTAAATGTTCAACCAATGACACAAACGCACTTAATGGATGCAAAAGATTGGTTAAAACCCCTAATTTGATTAGAATAAGCCTACGATGGACGAAAATGACCTAAATGTTCAACCATTGACACAAACACACTTATTGCATGCACATGATTGGTTAAAAACCCTAATTGGATTAGAAAAAGCATATGGTGGACGAAAATGACCTAAATGTTCAACCAATGACACAAACGCACTTATTGGATGCACAAGATTTGTTAAAAACCCTAATTGGATTAGAACAAGCCTAGGGAGGACGAAAATGACCTAAATGTTCAACCAATGACACAAACGCACATATTGGATGCACAAGATTGGTTAAAAACTCTAATAGGGTTAGAATAAGCATAGGGTGGACAAAAATGACCTAAATGTTCAACCAATGACACAAACGCACTTTTTGGATGCACAAGATTGATTAAAAACCCTAATTGGATTAGAACAAGCCTAGGGAGGATGAAAATCACCTAAATGTTCAACCAATGACACAAACCCAGTTAATGGATGCAAAAGATTGGTTAAAACCCCTAATTTGATTAGAATAAGCCTACGATGGACGAAAATGACCTAAATGTTCAACCATTGACACAAACACACTTATTGGATGCACATGATTGGTTAAAAACCCTAATTGGATTAGAAAAAGCTTATGGTGGACGAAAATGACCTAAATGTTCAACCAATGACACAAACGCACTTATTGGATGCACAAGATTTGTTAAAAACCCTAATTGGATTAGAACAAGCCTAGGGAGGACGAAAATGACCTAAAAATTATTTGAATGACACAAACGCACTTATTGGATGCACAAGATTGGTTAAAAACCCTAATTGGATAAGAATAAGCCTAGGGAGGACGAAAATGATATAAATGTTCTACTAATGACATAAACGCACTTATTGG
>JBBPBP010000004.1:47058800-47075185 GCA_037974735.1 Cicer chorassanicum | reverse complement strand
GACGAAAATGATATAAATGTTCTACCAATGACACAAACGCAGTTATTGGATGCACAAGATTGGTTTAAAACCCTAATTAGATTAGAATAAGCCTAGGGAGGACGTAAATGACCTAAATGTTCAACGAATGACACAAACGCACTTATGAAATGCACAAGATTGGTTAAAAACCCTAATTGGATTGGAATAAGCCTATTCGATTAGAATAAGCCTAAGGATGACGAAAATGACCAAAATGTTTAACCAATGACTTAAACGCACTGATTGGATGCACAAGATTGGTTAAAAACCCTAAATAAATTAGAACAAGCCTAGGGAGGACCAAAAGTACCTAAATGTTATAATCGAATGACACAAACGCACTAATTTCATGCACACGATTATTTAAAAACCCTAATTGGATTAGAATAAGCCTAGGGTGGACAAAAATGACCTAAATGTTCAACCAATGACACAAACGCACATATTGGATGCACAAGATTGGTTAAAAACTCTAATAGGGTTAGAATAAGCCTAGGGTGGACAAAAATGACCTAAATGTTCAACCAATGACAAAAACGCACTTTTTGGATGCACAAGATTGATTAAAAACCCTAATTGGATTAGAACAAGCCTAGGGAGGATGAAAATCACCTAAATGTTCAACCAATGACACAAACGCACATAATGGATGCAAAAGATTGGTTAAAACCCCTAATTTGATTAGAATAAGCCTACGATGGACGAAAATGACCTAAATGTTCAACCATTGACACAAACACACTTATTGGATGCACATGATTGGTTAAAAACCCTAATTGGATTAGAAAAAGCTTATGGTGGACGAAAATGACCTAAATGTTCAACCAATGACACAAACGCACTTATTGGATGCACAAGATTTGTTAAAAACCCTAATTGGATTAGAACAAGCCTAGGGAGGACGAAAATGACCTAAATGTTCAACCAATGACACAAACGCACATATTGGATGCACAAGATTGGTTAAAAACTCTAATAGGGTTAGAATAAGCCTAGGGTGGACAAAAATGACCTAAATGTTCAACCAATGACACAAACGCACTTTTTGGATGCACAAGATTAATTAAAAACCCTAATTGGATTAGAACAAGCCTAGGGAGGATGAAAATCACCTAAATGTTCAACCAATGACACAAACGCACTTAATGGATGCAAAAGATTGGTTAAAACCCCTAATTTGATTAGAATAAGCCTATGATGGACGAAAATGACCTAAATGTTCAACCATTGACACAAACACACTTATTGGATGCACA
This sequence comes from Cicer chorassanicum, assembly GCA_037974735.1. NCBI lineage: Eukaryota > Viridiplantae > Streptophyta > Magnoliopsida > Fabales > Fabaceae > Cicer > Cicer chorassanicum. The sequence continues at coordinate 47,073,908 of JBBPBP010000004.1, read as the reverse complement.
TGATTGGTTAAAAACCCTAATTGGATTAGAAAAAGCTTATGGTGGACGAAAATGACCTAAATGTTCAACCAATGACACAAACGCACTTATTGGATGCACAAGATTTGTTAAAAACCCTAATTGGATTAGAACAAGCCTAGGGAGGACGAAAATGACCTAAAAATTATTTGAATGACACAAACGCACTTATTGGATGCACAAGATTGGTTAAAAACCCTAATTGGATAAGAATAAGCCTAGGGAGGACGAAAATGATATAAATGTTCTACTAATGACATAAACGCACTTATTGGATGCACAAGATTGGTTTAAAACCCTAATTAGATTAGAATAAGCCTAGGGAGGACGAAAATGACCTAAATGTTCAACGAATGACACAAACGCACTTATTAAATGCACAAGATTGGTTAAAAACCCTAATTGGATTAGAATACGCCTATTGGAGTAGAATAAGCCTAGGGATGACGAAAATGACCAAAATGTTCAAACAATGACATAAACGCACTGATTAAATGCATAAGATTGGTTAAAAACCCTAATTAAATTAGAACAAGCCTAGGGAGGACCAAAAGTACCTAAATGTTAATCGAATGACACAAACTCACTAATTTCATGCACACGATTATTTAAAAACCCTAATTGGATTCCAATAAGCCTAGGGTGGACGAAAATGACCTAAATGTTCAACCAATGACACAAAAGCACTTATTGGATGCACAAGATTGGTTAATAACCCTAATTGGATTAGAATAAGCCTATGGAGAACGAAAATGACGTAAATGTTCAACCAATGACACAAACGCACTTAATGGATGCAAAAGATTGGTTAAAAACCCTAATTGGATTCGAATAAGCCTAGGGTGGACGAAAATGACCTAAATGTTCAACCAATGACACAAATGCACATTTTGGATGCACAAGATTGGTGAAAAACTCTAAAAGGATTAGAATAAGCCTAGGGTGGACAAAAATGACCTAAATGTTCAACCAATGACACAAACGCACTTTTTGGATTCACAAGATTGGTTAAAAACCCTACTTGGATTAGAATAAGCCTATGGAGAACGAAAATGACCTAAATGTTCAACCAATGACACAAACGCACATATTGGATGCACAAGATTGGTTTAAAACTCTAAAAGGATTAGAATAAGCCTAGGATGGACAAAAATGACCTAAATGTTCAACCAATAGCACAAACGCACTTATTGGATGCACAAGATTGGTTAAAAACCCAAATTGAATTATAATAAGCTTTGCGAGGACGAAAATGACCTTAATGTTCAACCAATGACACAAACACACTAATTTGATGCACAAGATTGGTTAAATACCCTAATTGGATTAGAATAAGCCTACGGAGGACGAAAATGACCTAAATGTTCAACCAATGACACAAATGCACTTATTAAATGCACAAGATTGGTTAAAAACCCTAATTGGATTAGAATAAGCCTAGGGAGGATGAATATGATCTAAATGTTCAACCAATGATACAAACGCACTTTTTGCATGCACCAGATTTGTTATAAACCCTAATTGGATTAGAATAAGCCTACGCAGGATGAAAATGACATAAATATTAATTGAATGACACAAACGCACTTATTGGATGCACAAGATTGGTTAAAAACCCTAATTGGATTAGACTAAGACTAGGGTGGACAAAAATGGCCTAAATGTTCAACCAATGATACAAACGCACTTATTGCATGCACAAGATTGGTTAAAAACCCTAATTGGATTAGAATAAGCCTAGGGACGACGAATATGATCTAAATGTTCAACCAATGACACAAACGCAATTATTGGATGCACATGATTGGTTAAAAACTCTAATTGAATTAGACTAAGCCTAGGGACGACGAAAATGACATAAATGTTCAACCAGTGACACGAACACACTTATTAGATGCAATGGATTGATTGAAAACCCTAGTTGGATTAGAATAAGCCTAGGGAAGACAAAAATGACCTAAATGATCAACCAATGACACAAACCGTAATTGGATTAGAACAAGCCTAGAGAGGATGAAAATCACCTAAATGTTCAACCAATGATACAAACGCAGTTAATGGATGCACAAGATTGGTTAAAAACCCTAATTGGATTAGAATAAGCCTACGGTGGACGAAAATGACCTAAATGTTCAACCATTGACACAAACGCACTTATTGGATGCACAAGATTGGTTAAAACCCCTAATTTAATTAGAATAAGCCTAGGGTGGACGAAAATGACCTAAATGTTTAACCATTGACACAAACGCACTCATTGGATGCACATGATTGGTTAAAAACCCTAATTGAAATAGAAAAAGCTTATGGTGGACGAAAATGACCTAAATGTTCAACCAATGACACAAACGTACTTATTGGATGCACAAGATTTGTTAAAAACCCTAATTGGATTAGAACAAGCCTAGGGAGGACGAAAATGACCTAAATGTTAATTGAATGACACAAACGCACTTGTTGGATGCACAAGATTGATTAAAAACCCTAATTGGATAAGAATAAGCCTAGGGATGACGAAAATGATATAAATGTTCTACCAATGACACAAACGCAGTTATTGGATGCACAAGATTGGTTTAAAACCCTAATTAGATTAGAATAAGCCTAGGGAGGACGTAAATGACCTAAATGTTCAACGAATGACACAAACGCACTTATGAAATGCACAAGATTGGTTAAAAACCCTAATTGGATTGGAATAAGCCTATTCGATTAGAATAAGCCTAAGGATGACGAAAATGACCAAAATGTTTAACCAATGACATAAACGCACTGATTGGATGCACAAGATTGGTTAAAAACCCTAAATAAATTAGAACAAGCCTAGGGAGGACCAAAAGTACCTAAATGTTATAATCGAATGACACAAACGCACTAATTTCATGCACACGATTATTTAAAAACCCTAATTGGATTAGAATAAGCCTAGGGTGGACAAAAATGACCTAAATGTTCAACCAATGACACAAACGCACTTTTTGGATGCACAAGATTGGTTAAAAACCCTAATTCGATTAGAATAAGCCTATGGAGAACGAAAATGACCTAAATGTTCAACCAATGACACAAACGCACATATTGGATGCACAAGATTGGTTAAAAACTCTAATAGGGTTAGAATAAGCCTAGGGTGGACAAAAATGACCTAAATGTTCAACCAATGACACAAACGCACTTTTTGGATGCACAAGATTGATTAAAAACCCTAATTGGATTAGAACAAGCCTAGGGAGGATGAAAATCACCTAAATGTTCAACCAATGACACAAACGCACTTAATGGATGCAAAAGATTGGTTAAAACCCCTAATTTGATTAGAATAAGCCTACGATGGACGAAAATGACCTAAATGTTCAACCATTGACAGAAACACACTTATTGGATGCACATGATTGGTTAAAAACCCTAATTGGATTAGAAAAAGCTTATGGTGGACGAAAATGACCTAAATGTTCAACCAATGACACAAACGCACTTATTGGATGCACAAGATTTGTTAAAAACCCTAATTGGATTAGAACAAGCCTAGGGAGGACGAAAATGACCTAAATGTTCAACCAATGACACAAACGCACATATTGGATGCACAAGATTGGTTAAAAACTCTAATAGGGTTAGAATAAGCCTAGGGTGGACAAAAATGACCTAAATGTTCAACCAATGACACAAACGCACTTTTTGGATGCACAAGATTAATTAAAAACCCTAATTGGATTAGAACAAGCCTAGGGAGGATGAAAATCACCTAAATGTTCAACCAATGACACAAACGCACTTAATGGATGCAAAAGATTGGTTAAAACCCCTAATTTGATTAGAATAAGCCTACGATGGACGAAAATGACCTAAATGTTCAACCATTGACACAAACACACTTATTGGATGCACATGATTGGTTAAAAACCCTAATTGGATTAGAAAAAGCTTATGGTGGACGAAAATGACCTAAATGTTCAACCAATGACACAAACGCACATATTGGATGCACAAGATTGGTTAAAAACTCTAATAGGGTTAGAATAAGCCTAGGGTGGACAAAAATGACCTAAATGTTCAACCAATGACACAAACGCACTTTTTGGATGCACAAGATTGATTAAAAACCCTAATTGGATTAGAACAAGCCTAGGGAGGATGAAAATCACCTAAATGTTCAACCAATGACACAAACGCACTTAATGGATGCAAAAGATTGGTTAAAACCCCTAATTTGATTAGAATAAGCCTACGATGGACGAAAATGACCTAAATGTTCAACCATTGACAGAAACACACTTATTGGATGCACATGATTGGTTAAAAACCCTAATTGGATTAGAAAAAGCTTATGGTGGACGAAAATGACCTAAATGTTCAACCAATGACACAAACGCACTTATTGGATGCACAAGATTTGTTAAAAACCCTAATTGGATTAGAACAAGCCTAGGGAGGACGAAAATGACCTAAATGTTCAACCAATGACACAAACGCACATATTGGATGCACAAGATTGGTTAAAAACTCTAATAGGGTTAGAATAAGCCTAGGGTGGACAAAAATGACCTAAATGTTCAACCAATGACACAAACGCACTTTTTGGATGCACAAGATTGATTAAAAACCCTAATTGCATTAGAACAAGCCTAGGGAGGATGAAAATCACCTAAATGTTCAACCAATGACACAAACGCACTTAATGGATGCAAAAGATTGGTTAAAACCCCTAATTTGATTAGAATAAGCCTACGATGGACGAAAATGACCTAAATGTTCAACCATTGACACAAACACACTTATTGGATGCACATGATTGGTTAAAAACCCTAATTGGATTAGAAAAAGCTTATGGTGGACGAAAATGACCTAAATGTTCAACCAATGACACAAACGCACTTATTGGATGCACAAGATTTGTTAAAAACCCTAATTGGATTAGAACAAGCCTAGGGAGGACGAAAATGACCTAAAAATTATTTGAATGACACAAACGCACTTATTGGATGCACAAGATTGGTTAAAAACCCTAATTGGATAAGAATAAGCCTAGGGAGGACGAAAATGATATAAATGTTCTACTAATGACATAAACGCACTTATTGGATGCACAAGATTGGTTTAAAACCCTAATTAGATTAGAATAAGCCTAGGGAGGACGAAAATGACCTAAATGTTCAACGAATGACACAAACGCACTTATTAAATGCACAAGATTGGTTAAAAACCCTAATTGGATTAGAATACGCCTATTGGAGTAGAATAAGCCTAGGGATGACGAAAATGACCAAAATATTCAAACAATGACATAAACGCACTGATTAAATGCATAAGATTGGTTAAAAACCCTAATTAAATTAGAACAAGCCTAGGGAGGACCAAAAGTACCTAAATGTTAATCGAATGAAACAAACTCACTAATTTCATGCACACGATTATTTAAAAACCCTAATTGGATTCCAATAAGCCTAGGGAGGACGAAAATGACCTAAATGTTCAACCAATGACACAAAAGCACTTATTGGATGCACAAGATTGGTTAATAACCCTAATTGGATTAGAATAAGCCTATGGAGAACGAAAATGACGTAAATGTTCAACCAATGACACAAACGCACTTAATGGATGCAAAAGATTGGTTAAAAACCCTAATTGGATTCGAATAAGCCTAGGGTGGACGAAAATGACCTAAATGTTCAACCAATGACACAAATGCACATTTTGGATGCACAAGATTGGTGAAAAACTCTAAAAGGATTAGAATAAGCCTAGGGTGGACAAAAATGACCTAAATGTTCAACCAATGACACAAACGCACTTTTTGGATTCACAAGATTGGTTAAAAACCCTACTTGGATTAGAATAAGCCTATGGAGAACGAAAATGACCTAAATGTTCAACCAATGACACAAACGCACATATTGGATGCACAAGATTGGTTTAAAACTCTAAAAGGATTAGAATAAGCCTAGGATGGACAAAAATGACCTAAATGTTCAACCAATAGCACAAACGCACTTATTGGATGCACAAGATTGGTTAAAAACCCAAATTGAATTATAATAAGCTTTGCGAGGACGAAAATGACCTTAATGTTCAACCAATGACACAAACACACTAATTTGATGCACAAGATTGGTTAAATACCCTAATTGGATTAGAATAAGCCTACGGAGGACGAAAATGACCTAAATGTTCAACCAATGACACAAATGCACTTATTAAATGCACAAAATTGGTTAAAAACCCTAATTGGATTAGAATAAGCCTAGGGAGGATGAATATGATCTAAATGTTTAACCAATGATACAAACGCACTTTTTGCATGCACCAGATTTGTTATAAACCCTAATTGGATTAGAATAAGCCTACGCAGGATGAAAATGACATAAATATTAATTGAATGACACAAACGCACTTATTGGATGCACAAGATTGGTTAAAAACCCTAATTGGATTAGACTAAGACTAGGGTGGACAAAAATGGCCTAAATGTTCAACCAATGATACAAACGCACTTATTGCATGCACAAGATTGGTTAAAAACCCTAATTGGATTAGAATAAGCCTAGGGACGACGAATATGATCTAAATGTTCAACCAATGACACAAACGCAATTATTGGATGCACATGATTGGTTAAAAACTCTAATTGAATTAGACTAAGCCTAGGGACGACGAAAATGACATAAATGTTCAACCAGTGACACGAACACACTTATTAGATGCAATGGATTGATTGAAAACCCTAGTTGGATTAGAATAAGCCTAGGGAAGACAAAAATGACCTAAATGATCAACCAATGACACAAACCGTAATTGGATTAGAACAAGCCTAGAGAGGATGAAAATCACCTAAATGTTCAACCAATGATACAAACGCAGTTAATGGATGCACAAGATTGGTTAAAAACCCTAATTGGATTAGAATAAGCCTACGGTGGACGAAAATGACCTAAATGTTCAACCATTGACACAAACGCACTTATTAGATGCACAAGATTGGTTAAAACCCCTAATTTAATTAGAATAAGCCTAGGGTGGACGAAAATGACCTAAATGTTTAACCATTGACACAAACGCACTCATTGGATGCACATGATTGGTTAAAAACCCTAATTGAAATAGAAAAAGCTTATGGTGGACGAAAATGACCTAAATGTTCAACCAATGACACAAACGTACTTATTGGATGCACAAGATTTGTTAAAAACCCTAATTGGATTAGAACAAGCCTAGGGAGGACGAAAATGACCTAAATGTTAATTGAATGACACAAACGCACTTGTTGGATGCACAAGATTGATTAAAAACCCTAATTGGATAAGAATAAGCCTAGGGATGACGAAAATGATATAAATGTTCTACCAATGACACAAACGCAGTTATTGGATGCACAAGATTGGTTTAAAACCCTAATTAGATTAGAATAAGCCTAGGGAGGACGTAAATGACCTAAATGTTCAACGAATGACACAAACGCACTTATGAAATGCACAAGATTGGTTAAAAACCCTAATTGGATTGGAATAAGCCTATTCGATTAGAATAAGCCTAAGGATGACGAAAATGACCAAAATGTTTAACCAATGACATAAACGCACTGATTGGATGCACAAGATTGGTTAAAAACCCTAAATAAATTAGAACAAGCCTAGGGAGGACCAAAAGTACCTAAATGTTATAATCGAATGACACAAACGCACTAATTTCATGCACACGATTATTTAAAAACCCTAATTGGATTAGAATAAGCCTAGGGTGGACAAAAATGACCTAAATGTTCAACCAATGACACAAACGCACTTTTTGGATGCACAAGATTGGTTAAAAACCCTAATTCGATTAGAATAAGCCTATGGAGAACGAAAATGACCTAAATGTTCAACCAATGACACAAACGCACATATTGGATGCACAAGATTGGTTAAAAACTCTAATAGGGTTAGAATAAGCCTAGGGTGGACAAAAATGACCTAAATGTTCAACCAATGACACAAACGCACTTTTTGGATGCACAAGATTGATTAAAAACCCTAATTGGATTAGAACAAGCCTAGGGAGGATGAAAATCACCTAAATGTTCAACCAATGACACAAACGCACTTAATGGATGCAAAAGATTGGTTAAAACCCCTAATTTGATTAGAATAAGCCTACGATGGACGAAAATGACCTAAATGTTCAACCATTGACAGAAACACACTTATTGGATGCACATGATTGGTTAAAAACCCTAATTGGATTAGAAAAAGCTTATGGTGGACGAAAATGACCTAAATGTTCAACCAATGACACAAACGCACTTATTGGATGCACAAGATTTGTTAAAAACCCTAATTGGATTAGAACAAGCCTAGGGAGGACGAAAATGACCTAAATGTTCAACCAATGACACAAACGCACATATTGGATGCACAAGATTGGTTAAAAACTCTAATAGGGTTAGAATAAGCCTAGGGTGGACAAAAATGACCTAAATGTTCAACCAATGACACAAACGCACTTTTTGGATGCACAAGATTGATTAAAAACCCTAATTGCATTAGAACAAGCCTAGGGAGGATGAAAATCACCTAAATGTTCAACCAATGACACAAACGCACTTAATGGATGCAAAAGATTGGTTAAAACCCCTAATTTGATTAGAATAAGCCTACGATGGACGAAAATGACCTAAATGTTCAACCATTGACACAAACACACTTATTGGATGCACATGATTGGTTAAAAACCCTAATTGGATTAGAAAAAGCTTATGGTGGACGAAAATGACCTAAATGTTCAACCAATGACACAAACGCACTTATTGGATGCACAAGATTTGTTAAAAACCCTAATTGGATTAGAACAAGCCTAGGGAGGACGAAAATGACCTAAAAATTATTTGAATGACACAAACGCACTTATTGGATGCACAAGATTGGTTAAAAACCCTAATTGGATAAGAATAAGCCTAGGGAGGACGAAAATGATATAAATGTTCTACTAATGACATAAACGCACTTATTGGATGCACAAGATTGGTTTAAAACCCTAATTAGATTAGAATAAGCCTAGGGAGGACGAAAATGACCTAAATGTTCAACGAATGACACAAACGCACTTATTAAATGCACAAGATTGGTTAAAAACCCTAATTGGATTAGAATACGCCTATTGGAGTAGAATAAGCCTAGGGATGACGAAAATGACCAAAATGTTCAAACAATGACATAAACGCACTGATTAAATGCATAAGATTGGTTAAAAACCCTAATTAAATTAGAACAAGCCTAGGGAGGACCAAAAGTACCTAAATGTTAATCGAATGACACAAACTCACTAATTTCATGCACACGATTATTTAAAAACCCTAATTGGATTCCAATAAGCCTAGGGTGGACGAAAATGACCTAAATGTTCAACCAATGACACAAAAGCACTTATTGGATGCACAAGATTGGTTAATAACCCTAATTGGATTAGAATAAGCCTATGGAGAACGAAAATGACGTAAATGTTCAACCAATGACACAAACGCACTTAATGGATGCAAAAGATTGGTTAAAAACCCTAATTGGATTCGAATAAGCCTAGGGTGGACGAAAATGACCTAAATGTTCAACCAATGACACAAATGCACATTTTGGATGCACAAGATTGGTGAAAAACTCTAAAAGGATTAGAATAAGCCTAGGGTGGACAAAAATGACCTAAATGTTCAACCAATGACACAAACGCACTTTTTGGATTCACAAGATTGGTTAAAAACCCTACTTGGATTAGAATAAGCCTATGGAGAACGAAAATGACCTAAATGTTCAACCAATGACACAAACGCACATATTGGATGCACAAGATTGGTTTAAAACTCTAAAAGGATTAGAATAAGCCTAGGATGGACAAAAATGACCTAAATGTTCAACCAATAGCACAAACGCACTTATTGGATGCACAAGATTGGTTAAAAACCCAAATTGAATTATAATAAGCTTTGCGAGGACGAAAATGACCTTAATGTTCAACCAATGACACAAACACACTAATTTGATGCTCAAGATTGGTTAAATACCCTAATTGGATTAGAATAAGCCTACGGAGGACGAAAATGACCTAAATGTTCAACCAATGACACAAATGCACTTATTAAATGCACAAAATTGGTTAAAAACCCTAATTGGATTAGAATAAGCCTAGGGAGGATGAATATGATCTAAATGTTCAACCAATGATACAAACGCACTTTTTGCATGCACCAGATTTGTTATAAACCCTAATTGGATTAGAATAAGCCTACGCAGGATGAAAATGACATAAATATTAATTGAATGACACAAACGCACTTATTGCATGCACAAGATTGGTTAAAAACCCTAATTGGATTAGACTAAGACTAGGGTGGACAAAAATGGCCTAAATGTTCAACCAATGATACAAACGCACTTATTGCATGCACAAGATTGGTTAAAAACCCTAATTGGATTAGAATAAGCCTAGGGACGACGAATATGATCTAAATGTTCAACCAATGACACAAACGCAATTATTGGATGCACATGATTGGTTAAAAACTCTAATTGAATTAGACTAAGCCTAGGGACGACGAAAATGACATAAATGTTCAACCAGTGACACGAACACACTTATTAGATGCAATGGATTGATTGAAAACCCTAGTTGGATTAGAATAAGCCTAGGGAAGACAAAAATGACCTAAATGATCAACCAATGACACAAACCGTAATTGGATAAGAACAAGCCTAGAGAGGATGAAAATCACCTAAATGTTCAACCAATGATACAAACGCAGTTAATGGATGCACAAGATTGGTTAAAAACCCTAATTGGATTAGAATAAGCCTACGGTGGACGAAAATGACCTAAATGTTCAACCATTGACACAAACGCACTTATTGGATGCACAAGATTGGTTAAAACCCCTAATTTAATTAGAATAAGCCTAGGGTGGACGAAAATGACCTAAATGTTTAACCATTGACACAAACGCACTCATTGGATGCACATGATTGGTTAAAAACCCTAATTGAAATAGAAAAAGCTTATGGTGGACGAAAATGACCTAAATGTTCAACCAATGACACAAACGTACTTATTGGATGCACAAGATTTGTTAAAAACCCTAATTGGATTAGAACAAGCCTAGGGAGGACGAAAATGACCTAAATGTTAATTGAATGACACAAACGCACTTGTTGGATGCACAAGATTGATTAAAAACCCTAATTGGATAAGAATAAGCCTAGGGAGGACGAAAATGATATAAATGTTCTACCAATGACACAAACGCAGTTATTGGATGCACAAGATTGGTTTAAAACCCTAATTAGATTAGAATAAGCCTAGGGAGGACGTAAATGACCTAAACGTTCAACGAATGACACAAACGCACTTATGAAATGCACAAGATTGGTTAAAAACCCTAATTGGATTGGAATAAGCCTATTCGATTAGAATAAGCCTAAGGATGACGAAAATGACCAAAATGTTTAACCAATGACATAAACGCACTGATTGGATGCACAAGATTGGTTAAAAACCCTAAATAAATTAGAACAAGCCTAGGGAGGACCAAAAGTACCTAAATGTTATAATCGAATGACACAAACGCACTAATTTCATGCACACGATTATTTAAAAACCCTAATTGGATTAGAATAAGCCTAGGGTGGACAAAAGTGACCTAAATGTTCAACCAATGACACAAACGCACATATTGGATGCACAAGATTGGTTAAAAACTCTAATAGGGTTAGAATAAGCCTAGGGTGGACAAAAATGACCTAAATGTTCAACCAATGACACAAACGCACTTTTTGGATGCACAAGATTGATTAAAAACCCTAATTGGATTAGAACAAGCCTAGGGAGGATGAAAATCACCTAAATGTTCAACCAATGACACAAACGCACTTAATGGATGCAAAAGATTGGTTAAAACCCCTAATTTGATTAGAATAAGCCTACGATGGACGAAAATGACCTAAATGTTCAACCATTGACACAAACACACTTATTGGATGCACATGATTGGTTAAAAACCCTAATTGGATTAGAAAAAGCTTATGGTGGACGAAAATGACCTAAATGTTCAACCAATGACACAAACGCACTTATTGGATGCACAAGATTTGTTAAAAACCCTAATTGGATTAGAACAAGCCTAGGGAGGACGAAAATGACCTAAAAATTATTTGAATGACACAAACGCACTTATTGGATGCACAAGATTGGTTAAAAACCCTAATTGGATAAGAATAATCCTAGGGAGGACGAAAATGATATAAATGTTCTACTAATGACATAAACGCACTTATTGAATGCACAAGATTGGTTTAAAACCCTAATTAGATTAGAATAAGCCTAGGGAGGACGAAAATGACCTAAATGTTCAACGAATGACACAAACGCACTTATTAAATGCACAAGATTGGTTAAAAACCCTAATTGGATTAGAATACGCCTATTGGAGTAGAATAAGCCTAGGGATGACGAAAATGACCAAAATGTTCAAACAATGACATAAACGCACTGATTAAATGCATAAGATTGGTTAAAAACCCTAATTAAATTAGAACAAGCCTAGGGAGGACCAAAAGTACCTAAATGTTAATCGAATGTCACAAACTCACTAATTTCATGCACACGATTATTTAAAAACCCTAATTGGATTCCAATAAACCTAGGGTGGACGAAAATGACCTAAATGTTCAACCAATGACACAAAAGCACTTATTGGATGCACAAGATTGGTTAATAACCCTAATTGGATTAGAATAAGCCTATGGAGAACGAAAATGACGTAAATGTTCAACCAATGACACAAACGCACTTAATGGATGCAAAAGATTGGTTAAAAACCCTAATTGGATTCGAATAAGCCTAGGGTGGACGAAAATGACCTAAATGTTCAACCAATGACACAAATGCACATTTTGGATGCACAAGATTGGTGAAAAACTCTAAAAGGATTAGAATAAGCCTAGGGTGGACAAAAATGACCTAAATGTTCAACCAATGACACAAACGCACTTTTTGGATTCACAAGATTGGTTAAAAACCCTACTTGGATTAGAATAAGCCTATGGAGAACGAAAATGACCTAAATGTTCAACCAATGACACAAACGCACATATTGGATGCACAAGATTGGTTTAAAACTCTAAAAGGATTAGAATAAGCCTAGGATGGACAAAAATGACCTAAATGTTCAACCAATAGCACAAACGCACTTATTGGATGCACAAGATTGGTTAAAAACCCAAATTGAATTATAATAAGCTTTGCGAGGACGAAAATGACCTTAATGTTCAACCAATGACACAAACACACTAATTTGATGCACAAGATTGGTTAAATACCCTAATTGGATTAGAATAAGCCTACGGAGGACGAAAATGACCTAAATGTTCAACCAATGACACAAATGCACTTATTAAATGCACAAGATTGGTTAAAAACCCTAATTGGATTAGAATAAGCCTAGGGAGGATGAATATGATCTAAATGTTCAACCAATGATACAAACGCACTTTTTGCATGCACCAGATTTGTTATAAACCCTAATTGGATTAGAATAAGCCTACGCAGGATGAAAATGACATTAATATTAATTGAATGACACAAACGTACTTATTGGATGCACATGATTGGTTAAAAAGCCTAATTGGATTAGAATAGGCCTACGGTGGACGAAAATGACCTAAATGTTCAACCAATAACACAAACGCATTTATTGGATGTACCAGATTGGTTATAAACCCTAATTGGATTAGAACAAGCCTACGCAGGATGAAAATGACATAAATATTAATTGAATGACACAAACGCACTTATTGGATGCACAAGATTGGTTAAAAACCCTAATTGGATTAGACTAAGCCTAGGGTGGACAAAAATGACCTAAATGTTCAACCAAAGATACAAACGCACTTATTGGATGCACAAGATTGGTTAAAAACCCTAATTGGATTAGAATAAGCCTAGGGTGGACGAAAATGACCTAAATGTTCAACCATTGACACAAACGCACTTTTTGGAAGCACAAGATTGGTTAAAAACCATAATTTGATTAGAATAAGCCTATGGAGAACGAAAATGACCTAAATGTTCAACCAATGACACAAACGCACATATTGGATGCACAAGATTGGTTAAAAACTCTAATAGGGTTAGAATAAGCCTAGGGTGGACAAAAATGACCTAAATGTTCAACCATTGACACAAACGCACTTTTTGGATGCACAAGATTGGTTAAAAACCCTAATTCGATTAGAATAAGCCTAGGGAGGACGAAAATGACCTAAATGTTCAACGAATGACACAAACGCACTTATTAAATGCACAAGATTGGTTAAAAACCCTAATTGGATTGGAATAAGCCTATTGGATTAGAATAAGCCTAGGGATGACGAAAATGACCAAAATGTTCAAACAATGACATAAACGCACTGATTAAATGCATAAGATTGGTTAAAAACCCTAATCAAATTAGAACAAGCCTAGGGAGGACCAAAAGCACCTAAATGTTAATCGAATGACACAAACTCACTAATTCCATGCACACGATTATTTAAAAACCCTAATTGGATTCCAATAAGCCTAGGGTGGACGAAAATGACCTAAATGTTCAACCAATGACACAAAAGCACTTATTGGATGCACAAGATTGGTTAATAACCCTTATTGGATAAGAATAAGCCTATGGAGAACGAAAATGACGTAAATGTTCAACCAATGACACAAACGCACTTAATGGATGCAAAAGATTGGTTAAAAACCCTAATTGGATTAGAATAAGCCTAGGGTGGACGAAAATGACCTAAATGTTCAACCAATGACACAAATGCACATTTTGGATGCACAAGATTGGTGAAAAACTCTAAAAGGATTAGAATAAGCCTAGGGTGGACAAAAATGACCTAAATGTTCAACCAATGACACAAACGCACTTTTTGGATGCACAAGATTGGTTAAAAACCCTACTTGGATTAGAATAAGCCTATGGAGAACGAAAATGACCTAAATGTTCAACCAATGACGCAAACCCACATATTGGATGCACAAGATTGGTTTAAAACTCTAAAAGGATTAGAATAAGCCTAGGGTGGACAA
>JBBPBP010000004.1:47010832-47058300 GCA_037974735.1 Cicer chorassanicum | reverse complement strand
AAGATTTGTTAAAAACCCTAATTGGATTAGAACAAGCCTAGGGAGGACGAAAATGACCTAAATGTTAATTGAATGACACAAACGCACTTATTGGATGCACAAGATTGGTTAAAAACCCTAATTGGATAAGAATAAGCCTAGGGAGGACGAAAATGATATAAATGTTATACTAATGACATAAACGCACTTATTGGATGCACAAGATTGGTTTAAAACCCTAATTAGATCAGAATAAGCCTAGGGAGGATGAAAATGACCTAAATGTTCTACGAATGACACAAACGCACTTATTAAATGCACAAGATTGGTTAAAAACCCTAATTGGATTGGAATAAGCCTATTGGATTAGAATAAGCCTAGGGATGACGAAAATGACCAACCATTGACACAAACGCACTTATTAGATGACAAGATTGATTGAAAACCCTAGTTGGATTACAATAAGCCTAGGGAAGACGAAAATGACCTAAATGATCAACCAATGACACAAACGCACTTATTGGATGCACAAGATTGGTTAAAACCCCTAATTTGATTAGAATAAGCCTAGGGTGGACGAAAATGACCTAAATGTTCAACCATTGACACAAACGTACTTATTGGATGCACATGATTGGTTAAAAAGCCTAATTGGATTAGAATAAGCCTACGGTGGACGAAAATGACCTAAATGTTAATTGAATGACACAAACGCACTTATTGGATGCACAAGATTGGTTAAAAACCCTAATTGAAATAGAAAAAGCCTATGCTGGACGAAAATGACCTAAATGTTCAACCAATGACGCAAACGCACTTATTGGATGCACAAGATTGGTTAAAAACCCAAATTGAATGATAATAAGCTTAGGGAGGACGAAAATGACCTTAATGTTCAATCAATGACACAAACACACTTATTGGATGCACAAGATTGGTTAAAACCCCTAATTTGATAAGAATAAGCCTAGGGTGGACGAAAATTACCTAAATGTTCAACTATTGACACAAACGCACTTATTGGATGCACATGATTGGTTAAAAACCCTAATTGGATTAGAAAAAGCTTATGGTGGATGAAAATGACCTAAATGTTCAACCAATGACACAAACGCACTTATTGGATGCACAAGATTTGTTAAAAACCCTAATTGGATTAGAACAAGCCTAGGGAGGACGAAAATGACCTAAAAATTATTTGAATGACACAAACGCACTTATTGGATGCACAAGATTGGTTAAAAACCCTAATTGGATAAGAATAAGCGTAGGGAGGACGAAAATGATATAAATGCTCTACGAATGACATAAACGCACTTATTGGATGCACAAGATTAGTTTAAAACCCTAATTAGATTAGAATAAGCCTAGGGAGGACGAAAATGACCTAAATGTTCAACGAATGACACAAACGCACTTATTAAATGCACAAGATTGGTTAAAAACCCTAATTGGATTGGAATAAGCCTATTGGATTAGAATAAGCCTAGGGTGGACGAAAATGACCTAAATGTTCAACCATTGATACAAACGTACTTATTGGATGCACATGATTGGTTAAAAAGCCTAATTGGATTAGAATAAGCCTACGGTGGACGAAAATGACCTAAATGTTAATTGAATGACACAAACGCACTTATTGGATGCACAAGATTGGTTAAAAACCCTAATTGAAATAGAAAAAGCCTATGCTGGACGAAAATGACCTAAATGTTCAACCAATGACGCAAACGCACTTATTGGATGCACAAGATTGGTTAAAAACCCAAATTGAATGATAATAAGCTTAGGGAGGACGAAAATGACCTTAATGTTCAACCAATGACACAAACGCACATATTGGATGCACAAGATTGGTTAAAAACTCTAATAGGATTAGAATAAGCCTAGGGTGGAGAAAAATGACCTAAATGTTCAACCAATGACACAATCGCACTTTTTGGATGCACAAGATTGATTAAAAACCCTAATTGGATTAGAACAAGCCTAGGGAGGACGAAAATCACCTAAATGTTCAACCAATGACACAAACGCACTTAATGGATGCAAAAGATTGGTTAGAAACCCTTATTGGATTAGAATAAGCCTACGTTGGACGAAAATGACCTAAATGTTCAACCAATGACACAAACGCACATATTGGATGCACAAGATTTGTTAAAAACCCTAATTGGATTGGAATAAGCCTAGGGTGGACAAAAATGACCTAAATGTTCAACCAATGACACAAACGCACTTATTAGATGCACATGATTGGTTAAAAACCCTAATTGAATTAGACTAAGCCTAGGGAGGACGAAAATGACCTAAATGTTCAACAAGTGACACAAATGCACTTAATGGATGCAATAGATTGGTTAGAAACCCTTATTGGATTAGAATAAGCCTACGGTGGACGAAAATGACCTAAATGTTCAACCATTGACACAAACGCACTTATTGGATGCACATGATTGGTTAAAAACCCTAATTGGATTGGAATAAGCCTAGGGTGGGCTTAAACGACCTAAATGTTCAACCATTGACACAAATGCACTTATTAGATTCACATGATTGGTTAAAAACCCTAATTGAATTAGACTAAGCCTAGGGATGACGAAAATGACCTAAATGTTCAACAAGTGACACAAACGCACTTATTAGATGACAAGATTGATTGAAAACCCTAGTTGGATTAGAATAAGCCTAGGGAAGACGAAAATGACCTAAATGATCAACCAATGACACAAACGCACTTATTGGATGCACAAGATTGGTTAAAACCCCTAATTTGAATAGAATAAGCCTAGGGTGGACGAAAATGACCTGAATGTTCAACCATTGACACAAACGTACTTATTGGATGCACATGATTGGTTAAAGAGCCTAATTGGATTAGAATAGGCCTACGGTGGACGAAAATGACCTAAATGTTCAACCAATAACACCAACGCATTTATTGGATGTACCAGATTGGTTATAAACCCTAATTGGATTAGAACAAGCCTACGCAGGATGAAAATGATATAAATATTAATTGAATGACACAAACGCACTTATTGGATGCACAAGATTGGTTAAAAACCCTAATTGGATTAGAATAAGCCTAGGGTGGACGAAAATGACCTAAATGTTCAACCATTGACACAAACGCACTTATTGGATGCACAAGATTGGTTAAAACCCATAATTTAATTAGAATAAGCCTAGGGTGGACGAAAATGACCTAAATGTTTAACCATTGACACAAACGCACTTATTGGATGCACATGATTGGTCAAAAACCCTAATTGAAATAGAAAAAGCTTATGGTGGACGAAAATGACCTAAATGTTCAACCAATGACACAAACGTACTTATTGGATGCACAAGATTTGTTAAAAACCCTAATTGGATTAGAACAAGCCTAGGGAGGACGAAAATGACCTAAATGTTAATTGAATGACACAAACGCACTTATTGGATGCACAAGATTGGTTAAAAACCCTAATTGGATAAGAATAAGCCTAGGGAGGACGAAAATGATATAAATGTTCTACTAATGACATAAACGCACTTATTGGATGCACAAGATTGGTTTAAAACCCTAATTAGATTAGAATAAGCCTAGGGAGGACGAAAATGACCTAAATGTTCAACGAATGACACAAACGCACTTATTAAATGCACAAGATTGGTTAAAAACCCTAATTGGATTAGAATACGCCTATTGGAGTAGAATAAGCCTAGGGATGACGAAAATGACCAAAATGTTCAAACAATGACATAAACGCACTGATTAAATGCATAAGATTGGTTAAAAACCCTAATTAAATTAGAACAAGCCTAGGGAGGACCAAAAGTACCTAAATGTTAATCGAATGACACAAACTCACTAATTTCATGCACACGATTATTTAAAAACCCTAATTGGATTCCAATAAGCCTAGGGTGGACGAAAATGACCTAAATGTTCAACCAATGACACAAAAGCACTTATTGGATGCACAAGATTGGTTAATAACCCTAATTGGATTAGAATAAGCCTATGGAGAACGAAAATGACGTAAATGTTCAACCAATGACACAAACGCACTTAATGGATGCAAAAGATTGGTTAAAAACCCTAATTGGATTCGAATAAGCCTAGGGTGGACGAAAATGACCTAAATGTTCAACCAATGACACAAATGCACATTTTGGATGCACAAGATTGGTGAAAAACTCTAAAAGGATTAGAATAAGCCTAGGGTGGACAAAAATGACCTAAATGTTCAACCAATGACACAAACACACTTTTTGGATTCACAAGATTGGTTAAAAACCCTACTTGGATTAGAATAAGCCTATGGAGAACGAAAATGACCTAAATGTTCAACCAATGACACAAACGCACATATTGGATGCACAAGATTGGTTTAAAACTCTAAAAGGATTAGAATAAGCCTAGGGTGGACAAAAATGACCTAAATGTTCAACCAATGACACAAACGCACTTTTTGGATGCACAAGATTGATTGAAAACCCTAATTGGATTAGAACAAGCCTAGGGTGGGCTAAAATGACCTAAATGTTCAACCATTGACACAAACGTACTAATTAGATGTACATGATTGGTTATAAACCCTAATTGAAATAGACTAAGCCTAGGGAGGACGAAAATGACCTAAATGTTCAACAAGTGACACAAACGCACTTATTAGATGACAAGATTGATTGAAAACCCTAGTTGGATTAGAATAAGCCTAGGGAAGACGAAAATGACCTAAATGATCAACCAATGACACAAACGCCCTTATTGGATGCACAAGATTGGTTAAAACCCCTAATTTGAATAGAATAAGTCTAGGGTGGACGAAAATGACCTAAATGTTCAACCATTGACACAAACGTACTTATTGGATGCACATGATTGGTTAAAAAGCCTAATTGGATTAGAATAGGCCTACGGTGGACGAAAATGACCTAAATGTTCAACCAATAACACAAACGCATTTATTGGATGTACCAGATTGGTTATAAACCCTAATTGGATTAGAACAAGCCTACGCAGGATGAAAATGACATAAATATTAATTGAATGACACAAACGCACTTATTGGATGCACAAGATTGGTTAAAAACCCTAATTGGATTAGACTAAGCCTAGGGTGGACAAAAATGACCTAAATGTTCAACCAAAGATACAAACGCACTTATTGGATGCACAAGATTGGTTAAAAACCCTAATTGGATTAGAATAAGCCTAGGGTGGACGAAAATGACCTAAATGTTCAACCATTGACACAAACGCACTTATTGGATGCACAAGATTGGTTAAAACCCATAATTTAATTAGAATAAGCCTAGGGTGTACGAAAATGACCTAAATGTTTAACCATTGACACAAACGCACTTATTGGATGCACATGATTGGTCAAAAACCCTAATTGAAATAGAAAAAGCTTATGGTGGACGAAAATGACCTAAATGTTCAACCAATGACACAAACGTACTTATTGGATGCACAAGATTTGTTAAAAACCCTAATTGGATTAGAACAAGCCTAGGGAGGACGAAAATGACCTAAATGTTAATTGAATGACACAAACGCACTTATTGGATGCACAAGATTGGTTAAAAACCCTAATTGGATAAGAATAAGCCTAGGGAGGACGAAAATGATATAAATGTTCTACTAATGACATAAACGCACTTATTGGATGCACAAGATTGGTTTAAAACCCTAATTAGATTAGAATAAGCCTAGGGAGGATGAAAATGACCTAAATGTTCAACGAATGACACAAACGCACTTATTAAATGCACAAGATTGGTTAAAAACCCTAATTGGATTGGAATAAGCCTATTGGATTAGAATAAGCCTAGGGATTACGAAAATGACCAACCATTGACACAAACGCACTTATTAGATGACAAGATTGATTGAAAACCCTAGTTGGATTACAATAAGCCTAGGGAAGACGAAAATGACCTAAATGATCAACCAATGACACAAACGCACTTATTGGATGCACAAGATTGGTTAAAACCCCTAATTTGATTAGAATAAGCCTAGGGTGGACGAAAATGACCTAAATGTTCAACCATTGACACAAACGTACTTATTGGATGCACATGATTGGTTAAAAAGCCTAATTGGATTAGAATAAGCCTACGGTGGACGAAAATGACCTAAATGTTAATTGAATGACACAAACGCACTTATTGGATGCACAAGATTGGTTAAAAACCCTAATTGAAATAGAAAAAGCCTATGCTGGACGAAAATGACCTAAATGTTCAACCAATGACGCAAACGCACTTATTGGATGCACAAGATTGGTTAAAAACCCAAATTGAATGATAATAAGCTTAGGGAGGACGAAAATGACCTTAATGTTCAATCAATGACACAAACACACTTATTGGATGCACAAGATTGGTTAAAACCCCTAATTTGATAAGAATAAGCCTAGGGTGGACGAAAATTACCTAAATGTTCAACTATTGACACAAACGCACTTATTGGATGCACATGATTGGTTAAAAACCCTAATTGGATTAGAAAAAGCTTATGGTGGATGAAAATGACCTAAATGTTCAACCAATGACACAAACGCACTTATTGGATGCACAAGATTTGTTAAAAACCCTAATTGGATTAGAACAAGCCTAGGGAGGACGAAAATGACCTAAAAATTATTTGAATGACACAAACGCACTTATTGGATGCACAAGATTGGTTAAAAACCCTAATTGGATAAGAATAAGCGTAGGGAGGACGAAAATGATATAAATGCTCTACGAATGACATAAACGCACTTATTGGATGCACAAGATTAGTTTAAAACCCTAATTAGATTAGAATAAGCCTAGGGAGGACGAAAATGACCTAAATGTTCAACGAATGACACAAACGCACTTATTAAATGCACAAGATTGGTTAAAAACCCTAATTGGATTGGAATAAGCCTATTGGATTAGAATAAGCCTAGGGTGGACGAAAATGACCTAAATGTTCAACCATTGATACAAACGTACTTATTGGATGCACATGATTGGTTAAAAAGCCTAATTGGATTAGAATAAGCCTACGGTGGACGAAAATGACCTAAATGTTAATTGAATGACACAAACGCACTTATTGGATGCACAAGATTGGTTAAAAACCCTAATTGAAATAGAAAAAGCCTATGCTGGACGAAAATGACCTAAATGTTCAACCAATGACGCAAACGCACTTATTGGATGCACAAGATTGGTTAAAAACCCAAATTGAATGATAATAAGCTTAGGGAGGACGAAAATGACCTTAATGTTCAACCAATGACACAAACGCACATATTGGATGCACAAGATTGGTTAAAAACTCTAATAGGATTAGAATAAGCCTAGGGTGGAGAAAAATGACCTAAATGTTCAACCAATGACACAATCGCACTTTTTGGATGCACAAGATTGATTAAAAACCCTAATTGGATTAGAACAAGCCTAGGGAGGACGAAAATCACCTAAATGTTCAACCAATGACACAAACGCACTTAATGGATGCAAAAGATTGGTTAGAAACCCTTATTGGATTAGAATAAGCCTACGTTGGACGAAAATGACCTAAATGTTCAACCAATGACACAAACGCACATATTGGATGCACAAGATTTGTTAAAAACCCTAATTGGATTGGAATAAGCCTAGGGTGGACAAAAATGACCTAAATGTTCAACCAATGACACAAACGCACTTATTAGATGCACATGATTGGTTAAAAACCCTAATTGAATTAGACTAAGCCTAGGGAGGACGAAAATGACCTAAATGTTCAACAAGTGACACAAATGCACTTAATGGATGCAATAGATTGGTTAGAAACCCTTATTGGATTAGAATAAGCCTACGGTGGACGAAAATGACCTAAATGTTCAACCATTGACACAAACGCACTTATTGGATGCACATGATTGGTTAAAAACCCTAATTGGATTGGAATAAGCCTAGGGTGGGCTTAAACGACCTAAATGTTCAACCATTGACACAAATGCACTTATTAGATTCACATGATTGGTTAAAAACCCTAATTGAATTAGACTAAGCCTAGGGATGACGAAAATGACCTAAATGTTCAACAAGTGACACAAACGCACTTATTAGATGACAAGATTGATTGAAAACCCTAGTTGGATTAGAATAAGCCTAGGGAAGACGAAAATGACCTAAATGATCAACCAATGACACAAACGCACTTATTGGATGCACAAGATTGGTTAAAACCCCTAATTTGATTAGAATAAGCCTATTGTGGACGAAAATGACCTAAATGTTCAACCATTGACACAAACATACTTATTGGATGCACATGATTGGTTAAAAAGCCTAATTGGATTAGAATAAGCCTACGGTGGACGAAAATGACCTAAATGTTAATGGAATGACACAAACACACTTATTGGATGCACAAGATTGGTTAAAAACCCTAATTGAAATAGAAAAAGCCTATGCTGGACGAAAATGACCTAAATGTTCAACCAATGACGCAAACGCACTTATTGGATGCACAAGATTGGTTAAAAACCCAAATTGAATGATAATAAGCTTAGGGAGGACGAAAATGACCTTAATGTTCAATCAATGACACAAACACACTTATTGGATGCACAACATTGGTTAAAAACCCTAACTGGATTAGAATAAGCCTATAGAGGACGAAAACGACCTAAAAGTTCAACCAATGACACAAATGCACTTATTGGATGCACCAGATTGGTTATAAACCCTAATTGGATTAGAACAAGCCTACGCAGGATGAAAATGACATAAATATTAATTGAATGACACAAACGCACTTATTGGATGCACAAGATTGATTAAAAACCCTAATTGGATTAGACTAAGCCTAGGGTGGACAATAATGACCTAAATGTTCAACCATTGACACAAACGCACTAAACGCACTTATTAGATACACAAGATTGCTTGAGAACCCTAGTTGGATTAGAATAAGCCTAGGGAAGACGAAAATGACCAAAATGATCAACCAATGACACAAACGCACTTATTGGATGCACAAGATTGGTTAAAACCCCTAATTTGATTAGAATAAGCCTAGGGTGGACGAAAATGACCTAAATGTTCAACCATTGACACAAACGCACTTATTGGATGCCCATGATTGGTTAAAAAGCCTAATTGGATTAGAATAAGCCTACGGTGGACGAAAATGACCTAAATGTTAATTGAATGACACAAACGCACTTATTGGATGCACAAGATTGGTTAAAAACCCTAATTGAAATAGAAAAAGCCTATGCTGGACGAAAATGACCTAAATGTTCAACCAATGACGCAAACGCACTTATTGGATGCACAAGATTGGTTAAAAACCCAAATTGAATGATAATAAGCTTAGGGAGGACGAAAATGACCTTAATGTTAAATCAATGACACAAACACACTTATTGGATGCACAAGATTGGTTAAAAACCCTAACTGGATTAGAATAAGCCTTTAGAGGATGAAAACGACCTAAATGTTCAACCAATGACACAAATGCACTTATTGGATGCACCAGATTGGTTATAAACCCTAATTGGATTAGAACAAGCCTACGCAGGATGAAAATGACATAAATATTAATTGAATGACACAAACGCACTTATTGGATGCACAAGATTGGTTAAAAACCATAATTGGATTAGACTAAGCCTAGGGTGGACAATAATGGCCTAAATGTTCAACCATTGACACAAACGCACTAAACGCGCTTATTAGATGCACAAGATTGATTGAAAACCCTAGTTGGATTAGAATAAGCCTAGGGAAGACAAAAATGACCAAAATGATCAACCAATGACACAAACGCACTTATTGGATGCACAAGATTGGTTAAAACCCCTAATTTGATTAGAATAAGCCTAGGGTGGACGAAAATGACCTAAATGTTCAACCATTGACACAAACGCACTTATTGAATGCACATGATTGGTTAAAAACCCTAATTGGATTAGAAAAAGCTTATGGTGGACGAAAATGACTTAAATGTTCAACCAATGACACAAACGCACTTATTGGATGCACAAGATTTGTTAAAAACCCTAATTGGATTAGAACAAGCCTAGGGAGGACGAAAATGACCTAAAAATTATTTGAATGACACAAACGCACTTATTGGATGCACAAGATTGGTTAAAAACCCTAATTGGATAAGAATAAGCCTAGGGAGGACGAAAATAATATAAATGTTCTACTAATGACATAAACGCACTTATTGGATGCACAAGATTGGTTTAAAACCCTAATTAGATTAGAATAAGCCTAGGGAGGACGAAAATGACCTAAATGTTCAACGAATGACACAAACGCACTTATTAAATGCACAAGATTGGTTAAAAACCCTAATTGGATTGGAATAAGCCTATTGGATTAGAATAAGCCTAGGGTGGACGAAAATGACCTAAATGTTCAACCATTGACACAAACGTACTTATTGGATGCACATGATTGGTTAAAAAGCCTAATTGGATTAGAATAAGCCTACGGTGGACGAAAATGACCTAAATGTTAATTGAATGACACAAACGCACTTATTGGATGCACAAGATTGGTTAAAAACGCTAATTGAAATAGAAAAAGCCTATGCTGGACGAAAATGACCTAAATGTTCAACCAATGACGCAAACGCACTTATTGGATGCACAAGATTGGTTAAAAACCCAAATTGAATGATAATAAGCTTTGGGAGGACGAAAATGACCTTAATGTTCAACCAATGACACAAACGCACATATTGGATGCACAAGATTGGTTAAAAACTCTAATAGGATTAGAATAAGCCTAGGGTGGACAAAAATGACCTAAATGTTCAACCAATGACACAATCGCACTTTTTGGATGCACAAGATTGATTAAAAACCCTAATTGGATTAGAACAAGCCTAGGGAGGACGAAAATCACCTAAATGTTCAACCAATGACACAAACGCACTTAATGGATGCAAAAGATTGGTTAGAAACCCTTATTGGATTAGAATAAGCCTACGGTGGACGAAAATGACCTAAATGTTCAACCATTGACACAAACGCACTTATTGGATGCACATGATTGGTTAAAAACCCTAATTGGATTGGAATAAGCCTAGGGTGGGCTTAAATGACCTAAATGTTCAACCATTGACACAAACGCACTTATTAGATGCACATGATTGGTTAAAAACCCTAATTGAATTAGACTAAGCCTAGGGAGGACGAAAATGACCTAAATGTTCAACAAGTGACACAAACGCACTTATTAGATGATAAGATTGATTGAAAACCCTAGTTGGATTAGAATAAGCCTATGGAAGACGAAAATGACCTAAATGATCAACCAATGACACAAACGCACTTATTGGATGCACAAGATTGGTTAAAACCCCTAATTTGATTAGAATAAGCCTAGGGTGGACGAAAATGACCTAAATGTTCAACCATTGACACAAACGTACTTATTGGATGCACATGATTGGTTAAAAAGCCTAATTGGATTAGAATAAGCCTACGGTGGACGAAAATGACCTAAATGTTAATTGAATGACACAAACGCACTTATTGGATGCACAAGATTGGTTAAAAACCCTAATTGAAATAGAAAAAGCCTATGCTGGACGAAAATGACCTAAATGTTCAACCAATGACGCAAACGCACTTATTGGATGCACAAGATTGGTTAAAAACCCAAATTGAATGATAATAAGCTTAGGGAGGACGAAAATGACCTTAATGTTCAATCAATGACACAAACACACTTATTGGATGCACAAGATTGGTTAAAACCCCTAATTTGATAAGAATAAGCCTAGGGTGGACGAAAATTACCTAAATGTTCAACTATTGACACAAACGCACTTATTGGATGCACATGATTGGTTAAAAACCCTAATTGGATTAGAAAAAGCTTATGGTGGATGAAAATGACCTAAATGTTCAACCAATGACACAAACGCACTTATTGGATGCACAAGATTTGTTAAAAACCCTAATTGGATTAGAACAAGCCTAGGGAGGACGAAAATGACCTAAAAATTATTTGAATGACACAAACGCACTTATTGGATGCACAAGATTGGTTAAAAACCCTAATTGGATAAGAATAAGCGTAGGGAGGACGAAAATGATATAAATGCTCTACGAATGACATAAACGCACTTATTGGATGCACAAGATTAGTTTAAAACCCTAATTAGATTAGAATAAGCCTAGGGAGGACGAAAATGACCTAAATGTTCAACGAATGACACAAACGCACTTATTAAATGCACAAGATTGGTTAAAAACCCTAATTGGATTGGAATAAGCCTATTGGATTAGAATAAGCCTAGGGTGGACGAAAATGACCTAAATGTTCAACCATTGACACAAACGTACTTATTGGATGCACATGATTGGTTAAAAAGCCTAATTGGATTAGAATAAGCCTACGGTGGACGAAAATGACCTAAATGTTAATTGAATGACACAAACGCACTTATTGGATGCACAAGATTGGTTAAAAACGCTAATTGAAATAGAAAAAGCCTATGCTGGACGAAAATGACCTAAATGTTCAACCAATGACGCAAACGCACTTATTGGATGCACAAGATTGGTTAAAAACCCAAATTGAATGATAATAAGCTTTGGGAGGACGAAAATGACCTTAATGTTCAACCAATGACACAAACGCACATATTGGATGCACAAGATTGGTTAAAAACTCTAATAGGATTAGAATAAGCCTAGGGTGGACAAAAATGACCTAAATGTTCAACCAATGACACAATCGCACTTTTTGGATGCACAAGATTGATTAAAAACCCTAATTGGATTAGAACAAGCCTAGGGAGGACGAAAATCACCTAAATGTTCAACCAATGACATAACCGCACTTAATGGATGCAAAAGATTGGTTAGAAACCCTTATTGGATTAGAATAAGCCTACGGTGGACGAAAATGACCTAAATGTTCAACCATTGACACAAACGCACTTATTGGATGCACATGATTGGTTAAAAACCCTAATTGGATTGGAATAAGCCTAGGGTGGGCTTAAATGACCTAAATGTTTAACCATTGACACAAACGCACTTATTAGATGCACATGATTGGTTAAAAACCCTAATTGAATTAGACTAAGCCTAGGGAGGACGAAAATGACCTAAATGTTCAACAAGTGACACAAATGCACTTATTAGATGATAAGATTGATTGAAAACCCTAGTTGGATTAGAATAAGCCTAGGGAGGACGAAAATGACCTAAATGATCAACCAATGACACAAACGCACTTATTGGATGCACAAGATTGGTTAAAACCCCTAATTTGATTAGAATAAGCCTAGGGTGGACGAAAATGACCTAAATGTTCAACCATTGACACAAACGTACTTATTGGATGCACATGATTGGTTAAAAAGCCTAATTGGATTAGAATAAGCCTACGGTGGACGAAAATGACCTAAATGTTAATTGAATGACACAAACGCACTTATTGGATGCACAAGATTGGTTAAAAACCCTAATTGAAATAGAAAAAGCCTATGCTGGACGAAAATGACCTAAATGTTCAACCAATGACGCAAACGCACTTATTGGATGCACAAGATTGGTTAAAAACCCAAATTGAATGATAATAAGCTTAGGGAGGACGAAAATGACCTTAATGTTCAATCAATGACACAAACACACTTATTGGATGCACAAGATTGGTTAAAAACCCTAACTGGATTAGAATAAGCCTTTAGAGGACGAAAACGACCTAAATGTTCAACCAATGACACAAATGCACTTATTGGATGCACCAGATTAGTTATAAACCCTAATTGGATTAGAACAAGCCTACGCAGGATGAAAATGACATAAATATTAATTGAATGACACAAACGCACTTATTGGATGCACAAGATTGGTTAAAAACCCTAATTGGATTAGACTAAGCCTAGGGTGGACAATAATGACCTAAATGTTCAACCATTGACACAAACGCACTAAACGCGCTTATTAGATGCACAAGATTGATTGAAAACCCTAGTTGGATTGGAATAAGCCTATTGGATTAGAATAAGCCTAGGGTGGACGAAAATGACCTAAATGTTCAACCATTGACACAAACGTACTTATTGGATGCACATGATTGGTTAAAAAGCCTAATTGGATTAGAATAAGCCTACGGTGGACGAAAATGACCTAAATGTTAATTGAATGACACAAACGCACTTATTGGATGCACAAGATTGGTTAAAAACCCTAATTGAAATAGAAAAAGCCTATGCTGGACGAAAATGACCTAAATGTTCAACCAATGACGCAAACGCACTTATTGGATGCACAAGATTGGTTAAAAACCCAAATTGAATGATAATAAGCTTAGGGGGGACGAAAATGACCTTAATGTTCAACCAATGACACAAACGCACATATTGGATGCACAAGATTGGTTAAAAACTCTAATAGGATTAGAATAAGCCTAGGGTGGACAAAAATGACCTAAATGTTCAACCAATGACACAATCGCACTTTTTGGATGCACAAGATTGATTAAAACCCCTAATTGGATTAGAACAAGCCTAGGGAGGACGAAAATCACCTAAATGTTCAACCAATGACACAAACGCACTTAATGGATGCAAAAGATTGGTTAGAAACCCTTATTGGATTAGAATAAGCCTACGGTGGACGAAAATGACCTAAATGTTCAACCATGGACACAAACGCACTTATTGGATGCACATGATTGGTTAAAAACCCTAATTGGATTGGAATAAGCCTAGGGTGGGCTTAAATGACCTAAATGTTCAACCATTGACACAAACGCACTTATTAGATGCACATGATTGGTTAAAAACCCTAATTGAATTAGACTAAGCCTAGGGAGGACGAAAATGACCTAAATGTTCAACAAGTGACACAAATGCACTTATTAGATGATAAGATTGATTGAAAACCCTAGTTGGATTAGAATAAGCCTAGGGAGGACGAAAATGACCTAAATGATCAACCAATGACACAAACACACTTATTGGATGCACAAGATTGGTTTAAACCCCTAATTTGATTAGAATAAGCCTAGGGTG
Organism: Cicer chorassanicum; assembly: GCA_037974735.1. Classification (NCBI taxonomy): domain Eukaryota; kingdom Viridiplantae; phylum Streptophyta; class Magnoliopsida; order Fabales; family Fabaceae; genus Cicer; species Cicer chorassanicum. The sequence goes on along the minus strand of JBBPBP010000004.1, from coordinate 47,043,302 downwards.
GACGAAAATGACCTAAATGTTCAACCATTGACACAAACGTACTTATTGGATGCACATGATTGGTTAAAAATCCTAATTGGATTAGAATAAGCCTACGGTGGACGAAAATGACCTAAATGTTAATTGAATGACACAAACGCACTTATTGGATGCACAAGATTGGTTAAAAACCCTAATTGAAATAGAAAAAGCCTATGCTGGACGAAAATGACCTAAATGTTCAACCAATGACGCAAACGCACTTATTGGATGCACAAGATTGGTTAAAAACCCAAATTGAATGATAATAAGCTTAGGGAGGACGAAAATGACCTTAATGTTCAATCAATGACACAAACACACTTATTGGATGCACAAGATTGGTTAAAAACCCTAACTGGATTAGAATAAGCCTTTAGAGGACGAAAACGACCTAAATGTTCAACCAATGACACAAATGCACTTATTGGATGCACCAGATTGGTTATAAACCCTAATTGGATTAGAACAAGCCTACGCAGGATGAAAATGACATAAATATTAATTGAATGACACAAACGCACTTATTAGATGCACAAGATTGGTTAAAAACCATAATTGGATTAGACTAAGCCTAGGGTGGACAATAATGACCTAAATGTTCAACCATTGAAACAAACGCACTAAACGCGCTTATTAGATGCACAAGATTGATTGAAAACCCTAGTTGGATTAGAATAAGCCTAGGGAAGACAAAAATGACCAAAATGATCAACCAATGACACAAACGCACTTATTGGATGCACAAGATTGGTTAAAACCCCTAATTTGATTAGAATAAGCCTAGGGTGGACGAAAATGACCTAAATGTTCAACCATTGACACAAACGCACTTATTGGATGCACATGATTGGTTAAAAACCCTAATTGGATTAGAAAAAGCTTATGGTGGACGAAAATGACTTAAATGTTCAACCGATGACACAAACGCACTTATTGGATGCACAAGATTTGTTAAAAACCCTAATTGGATTAGAACAAGCCTAGGGAGGACGAAAATGACCTAAAAATTATTTGAATGACACAAACGCACTTATTGGATGCACAAGATTGGTTAAAAACCCTAATTGGATAAGAATAAGCCTAGGGAGGACGAAAATAATATAAATGTTCTACTAATGACATAAACGCACTTATTGGATGCACAAGATTGGTTTAAATCCCTAATTAGATTAGAATAAGCCTAGGGAGGACGAAAATGACCTAAATGTTCAACGAATGACACAAACGCACTTATTAAATGCACAAGATTGGTTAAAAACCCTAATTGGATTGGAATAAGCCTATTGGATTAGAATAAGCCTAGGGTGGACGAAAATGACCTAAATGTTCAACCATTGACACAAACGTACTTATTAGATGCACATGATTGGTTAAAAAGCCTAATTGGATTAGAATAAGCCTACGGTGGACGAAAATGACCTAAATGTTAATTGAATGACACAAACGCACTTATTGGATGCACAAGATTGGTTAAAAACCCTAATTGAAATAGAAAAAGCCTATGCTGGACGAAAATGACCTAAATGTTCAACCAATGACGCAAACGCACTTATTGGATGCACAAGATTGGTTAAAAACCCAAATTGAATGATAATAAGCTTAGGGAGGACGAAAATGACCTTAATGTTCAACCAATGACACAAACGCACATATTGGATGCACAAGATTGGTTAAAAACTCTAATAGGATTAGAATATGCCTAGGGTGGACAAAAATGACCTAAATGTTCAACCAATGACACAATCGCACTTTTTGGATGCACAAGATTGATTAAAAACCCTAATTGGATTAGAACAAGCCTAGGGAGGACGAAAATCACCTAAATGTTCAACCAATGACACAAACGCACTTAATGGATGCAAAAGATTGGTTAGAAACCCTTATTGGATTAGAATAAGCCTACGGTGGACGAAAATGACCTAAATGTTCAACCATTGACACAAACGCACTTATTGGATGCACATGATTGGTTAAAAACCCTAATTGGATTGGAATAAGCCTAGGGTGGGCTTAAATGACCTAAATGTTCAACCATTGACACAAACGCACTTATTAGATGCACATGATTGGTTAAAAACCCTAATTGAATTAGACTAAGCCTAGGGAGGACGAAAATGACCTAAATGTTCAACAAGTGACACAAATGCACTTATTAGATGATAAGATTGATTGAAAACCCTAGTTGGATTAGAATAAGCCTAGGGAGGACGAAAATGACCTAAATGTTCAACCAATGACGCAAACGCACTTATTGGATGCACAAGATTGGTTAAAAACCCAAATTGAATGATAATAAGCTTTGGGAGGACGAAAATGACCTTAATGTTCAATCAATGACACAAACGCACTTATTGGATGCACATGATTGGTTAAAAACCCTAATTGGATTAGAAAAAGCTTATGGTGGACGAAAATGACTTAAATGTTCAACCAATGACACAAACGCACTTATTGGATGCACAAGATTTGTTAAAAACCCTAATTGGATTAGAACAAACCTAGGGAGGACGAAAATGACCTAAAAATTATTTGAATGACACAAACGCACTTATTGGATGCACAAGATTGGTTAAAAACCCTAATTGGATAAGAATAAGCCTAGGGAGGACGAAAATGACCTAAATGTTCAACGAATGACACAAATGCACTTATTAAATGCACAAGATTGGTTAAAAACCCTAATTGGATTGGAATAAGCCTATTGGATTAGAATAAGCCTAGGGATGACGAAAATGACCAAAATGTTTAACCAATGACATAAACGCACTGATTGGATGCACAAGATTGGTTAAAAACCCTAAATAAATTAGAACAAGCCTAGGGAGGGCCAAAAGTACCTAAATGTTAATCGAATAACACAAACGCACTAATTTCATGCACACGATTATTTAAAAACCCTAATTGGATTAGAATAAGCCTAGGGTGGACAAAAATGACCTAAATGTTCAACCAATGACACAAACGCACTTTTTGGATGCACAAGATTGGTTAAAAACCCTAATTCGATTAGAATAAGCCTATGGAGAATGAAAATGACCTAAATGTTCAACCAATGACACAAACGCACTTATTGGATGCACAAGATTGGTTAAAAACTCTAATAGGATTAGAATAAGCCTAGGGTGGACAAAAATGACCTAAATGTTCAACCAATGACACAAACGCACTTTTTGGATGCACAAGATTGATTAAAAACCCTAATTGGATTAGAACAAGCCTAGGGAGGACGAAAATCACCTAAATGTTTAACCAATGACACAAACGCACTTAATGGATGCAAAAGATTGGTTAGAAAACCTTATTGGATTAGAATAAGCCTTCGGTGGACGAAAATGACCTAAATGTTCAACCATTGACACAAACGCACTTATTGGATGCACAAGATTGGTTAAAACCCCTAATTTGATTAGAATAAGCCTAGGGTCGACGAAAATGACCTAAATGTTCAACCATTGACACAAACGCACTTATTAGATGCACATGATTGGTTAAAAACCCTAATTGGATTAGAAAAAGCTTATGGTGGACGAAAATGACTTAAATGTTCAACCAATGACACAAACACACTTATTGGATGCACAAGATTTGTTAAAAACCCTAATTGGATTAGAACAAGCCTAGGGAGGACGAAAATCACCTAAATGTTCAACCAATGACACAAACGCACTTAATGGATGCAAAAGATTGGTTAGAAACCCTTATTGGATTAGAATAAGCCTACGGTGGACGAAAATGACCTAAATGTTCAACCATTGACACAAACGCACTTATTGGATGCACATGATTGGTTAAAAACCCTAATTGGATTGGAATAAGCCTAGGGTGGGCTTAAATGACCTAAATGTTCAACCATTGACACAAACGCACTTATTAGATGCACATGATTGGTTAAAAACCCTAATTGAATTAGACTAAGCCTAGGGAGGATGAAAATGACCTAAATGTTCAACAAGTGACACAAATGCACTTATTAGATGATAAGATTGATTGAAAACCCTAGTTGGATTAGAATAAGCATAGGGAAGACGAAAATGACCTAAATGATCAACCAATGACACAAACGCACTTATTGGATGCACAAGATTGGTTGAAACCCCTAATTTGATTAGAATAAGCCTAGGGTGGACGAAAATGACCTAAATGTTCAACCATTGACACAAACGTACTTATTGGATGCACATGATTGGTTAAAAAGCCTAATTGGATTAGAATAAGCCTTTGGTGGACGAAAATGACCTAAATGTTAATTGAATGACACAAACGCACTTATTGGATGCACAATATTGGTTAAAAACCCTAATTGAAATACAAAAAACCTATGCTGGACGAAAATGACCTAAATGTTCAACCAATGACGCAAACGCACTTATTGGATGCACAAGATTGGTTAAAAACCCAAATTGAATGATAATAAGCTTTGGGAGGACGAAAATGACCTTAATGTTCAATCAATGACACAAACACACTTATTGGATGCACAAGATTGGTTAAAAACCCTAACTGGATTAGAATAAGCCTTTAGAGGACGAAAACGACCTAAATGTTCAACCAATGACACAAATGCACTTATTGGATGCACCAGATTGGTTATAAACCCTAATTAGATTAGAACAAGCCTACGCAGGATGAAAATGACATAAATATTAATTGAATGACACAAACGCACTTATTGGATGCACAAGATTGGTTAAAAACCCTAATTGGATTAGACTAAGCCTAGGGTGGACAATAATTACCTAAATGTTCAACCATTGACACAAACGCACTAAACACGCTTATTAGATGCACAAGATTGATTGAAAACCCTAGTTGGATTAGAATAAGCCTAGGGAAGACAAAAATGACCAAAATGATCAACCAATGACACAAACGCACTTATTGGATGCACAAGATTGGTTAAAACCCCTAATTTGATTAGAATAAGCCTAGGGTGGACGAAAATGACCTAAATGTTCAACCATTGACACAAACGCACTTATTGGATGCACATGATTGGTTAAAAACCCTAAATGGATTAGAAAAAGCTTATGGTGGACGAAAATGACTTAAATGTTCAACCAATGACACAAACGCACTTATTGGATGCACAAGATTTGTTAAAAACCCTAATTGGATTAGAACAAGCCTAGGGAGGACGAAAATGACCTAAAAATTATTTGAATGACACAAACGCACTTATTGGATGCACAAGATTGGTTAAAAACCCTAATTGGATAAGAATAAGCCTAGGGAGGACGAAAATGATATAAATGTTCTACTAATGACATAAACGCACTTATTGGTAATTAGATTAGAATAAGCCTAGGGAGGACGAAAATGACCTAAATGTTCAACGAATGACACAAACGCACTTATTAAATGCACAAGATTGGTTAAAAACCCTAATTGGATTGGAATAAGCCTATTGGATTAGAATAAGCCTAGGGATGACGAAAATGACCAAAATGTTTAACCAATGACATAAACGCACTGATTGGATGCACAAGATTGGTTAAAAACCCTAAATAAATTAGAACAAGCCTTAGGAGGACCAAAAGTACCTAAATGTTAATCGAATAACACAAACGCACTAATTTCATGCACACGATTATTTAAAAACCCTAATTGGATTAGAATAAGCCTAGGGTGGACAAAAATGACCTAAATGTTCAACCAATGACACAAACGCACTTTTTGGATGCACAAGATTGGTTAAAAACCCTAATTCGATTAGAATAAGCCTATGGAGAACGAAAATGACCTAAATGTTCAACCAATGACACAAACGCACATATTGGATGCACAAGATTGGTTAAAAACTCTAATAGGATTAGAATAAGCCTAGGGTCGACAAAAATGACCTAAATGTTCAACCAATGACACAAACACACTTTTTGGATGCAGAAGATTGATTAAAAACCCTAATTGGATTAGAACAAGCCTAGGGAGGACGAAAATCACCTAAATGTTCAACCAATGACACAAACGCACTTAATGGATGCAAAAGATTGGTTAGAAACCCTTATTGGATTAGAATAAGCCTACGGTGGACGAAAATGACCTAAATGTTCAACCATTGACACAAACGCACTTATTGGATGCACAAGATTGGTTAAAACCCCTAATTTGATTAGAATAAGCCTAGGGTGGACGAAAATGACCTAAATGTTCAACCATTGACACAAACGCACTTATTGGATGCACATGATTGGTTAAAAACCCTAATTGGATTAGAAAAAGCTTATGGTGGACGAAAATGACTTAAATGTTCAACCAATGACACAAACACACTTATTGGATGCACAAGATTTGTTAAAAACCCTAATTGGATTAGAACAAGCCTAGGGAGGACGAAAATGACCTAAATGATCAACCAATGACACAAACGCACTTATTGGATGCACAAGATTGGTTAAAACCCCTAATTTGATTAGAATAAGCCTAGGGTGGACGAAAATGACCTAAATGTTCAACCATTGACACAAACGTACTTATTGGATGCACATGATTGGTTAAAAAGCCTAATTGGATTAGAATAAGCCTACGGTGGACGAAAATGACCTAAATGTTAATTGAATGACACAAACGCACTTATTGGATGCACAAGATTGGTTAAAAACCCTAATTGAAATAGAAAAAGCCTATGCTGGACGAAAATGACCTAAATGTTCAACCAATGACGCAAACGCACTTATTGGATGCACAAGATTGGTTAAAAACCCAAATTGAATGATAGTAAGCTTAGGGAGGACGAAAATGACCTTAATGTTCAACCAATGACACAAACGCACATATTGGATGCACAAGATTGGTTAAAAACTCTAATAGGATTAGAATAAGCCTAGGGTGGACAAAAATGACCTAAATGTTCAACCAATGACACAATCACACTTTTTGGATGCACAAGATTGATTAAAAACCCTAATTGGATTAGAACAAGCCTTGGGAGGTCGAAAATCACCTAAATGTTCAACCAAAGACCCAAACGCACTTAATGGATGCAAAAGATTGGTTAGAAACCCTTATTGGATTAGAATAAGCCTACGGTGGACGAAAATGACCTAAATGTTCAACCATTGACACAAACGCACTTATTGGATGCACATGATTGGTTAAAAACCCTAATTGGATTGGAATAAGCCTAGGGTGGGCTTAAATGACCTAAATGTTCAACCATTGACACAAACGCACTTATTAGATGCACATGATTGGTTAAAAACCCTAATTGAATTAGACTAAGCCTAGGGAGGACGAAAATGACCTAAATGTTCAACAAGTGACACAAACGCACTTATTAGATGATAAGATTGATTGAAAACCCTAGTTGGATTAGAATAAGCCTATGGAAGACGAAAATGACCTAAATGATCAACCAATGACACAAACGCACTTATTGGATGCACAAGATTGGTTAAAACCCCTAATTTGATTAGAATAAGCCTAGGGTGGACGAAAATGACCTAAATGTTCAACCATTGACACAAACGTACTTATTGGATGCACATGATTGGTTAAAAAGCCTAATTGGATTAGAATAAGCCTACGGTGGACGAAAATGACCTAAATGTTAATTGAATGACACAAACGCACTTATTGGATGCACAAGATTGGTTAAAAACCCTAATTGAAATAGAAAAAGCCTATGCTGGACGAAAATGACCTAAATGTTCAACCAATGACGCAAACGCACTTATTGGATGCACAAGATTGGTTAAAACCCAAATTGAATGATAATAAGATTAGGGAGGACGAAAATGACCTTAATGTTCAATCAATGACAGAAACACACTTATTGGATGCACAAGATTGGTTAAAAACCCTAACTGGATTAGAATAAGCCTTTAGAGGACGAAAACGACCTAAATGTTCAACCAATGACACAAATGCACTTATTGGATGCACCAGATTGGTTATAAACCCTAATTGGATTAGAACAAGCCTACGCAGGATGAAAATGACATAAATATTAATTGAATGACACAAACGCACTTATTGGATGCACAAGATTGGTTAAAAACCCTAATTGGATTAGACTAAGCCTAGGGTGGACAATAATGACCTAAATGTTCAACCATTGACACAAACGCACTAAACGCAGTTATTAGATGCACAAGATTGATTGAAAACCCTAGTTGGATTAGAATAAGCCTAGGGAAGACGAAAATGACCAAAATGATCAACCAATGACACAAACGCACTTATTGGATGCACAAGATTGGTTAAAACCCCTAATTTGATTAGAATAAGCCTAGGGTGGACGAAAATGACCTAAATGTTCAACCATTGACACAAACGCACTTATTGGATGCACATGATTGGTTAAAAAACCTAATTGGATTAGAAAAAGCTTATGGTGGACTAAAATGACCTAAATGTTCAACCAATGACACAAACGCACTTATTGGATGCACAAGATTTGTTAAAAACCCTAATTGGATTAGAACAAGCCTAGGGAGGACGAAAATGACCTAAAAATTATTTGAATGACACAAACACACTTATTGGATGCACAAGATTGGTTAAAAACCCTAATTGGATAAGAATAAGCTTAGGGAGGATGAAAATGATATAAATGTTCTAACAATGACATAAACGCACTTATTGGATGCACAAGATTGGTTTAAAACCCTAATTAGATTAGAATAAGCCTAGGGAGGACGAAAATGACCTAAATGTTCAACGAATGACACAAACGCACTTATTAAATGCACAAGATTGGTTAAAAACCCTAATTGGATTGGAATAAGCCTATTGGATTAGAATAAGCCTAGGGATGACGAAAAATACCAAAATGTTCAACCAATGACATAAACGCACTGATTGGATGCATAAGATTGGTTAAAAACCCTAATTAAATTAGAACAAGCCTAGGGAGGACCAAAAGTACCTAAATGTTAATCGAATGACACAAACTCACTAATTTCATGCACACGATTATTTAAAAACCCTAATTGGATGCACATGATTGGTTAAAAACCCTAATTGGATTGGAATAAGCCTAGGGTGGGCTTAAATGACCTAAATGTTCTACCATTGACACAAACGCACTTATTAGATGCACATGATTGTTGAAAAACCCTAATTGAATTAGACTAAACCTAGGGAGGACGAAAATGACCTAAATGTTCAACCAGTGATACAAATGCACTTATTAGATGCACAAGATTGATTGAAACCCCTAGTTGGATTAGAATAAGCCTAGGGAAGACGAAAATGACCTAAATGATCAACCAATGACACAAACGCACTTATTGGATGCACAAGATTGGTTAAACAACCCTAATTGGATTAGAATAAGCCTACGGTGGACGAAAATTACCTAAATGTTAATTGAATGACACAAACGCACTTATTGGATGCACAAGATTGGTTAAAATCCCTAATTAAAATAGAAAAAGCCTATGGTGGACGAAAATGACCTAAATGTTCAACCAATGACGCAAACGCACTTATTGGATGCACAAGATTAGTTAAAAACCCAAATGGAATTATAATAAGCTTAGGGAGGACGAAAATGACCTTAATGTTCAATCAATGACACAAACGCACTTATTGGATGCACAAGATTGGTTAAAAACCCTAACTGGATTAGAATAAGCCTATAGAGGACGAAAACGACCTAAATGTTCAACCAATGACACAAACGCACTTATTGGATGTACTAGATTGGCTATAAACCCTAATTGGATTAGAACAAGCCTACGCAGGATGAAAATGACAAAAATATTAATTGAATGACACAAACGCACTTATTGGATGCACAAGATTGGTTAAAACCCCTAATTGGATTAGACTAAGCCTAGGGTGGACAAAAATGACCTAAATGTTAAACCAATGACACAAACGCACTTATTAAATGCACAAGATTGGTTAAATAAACCCTAATTGGATTAGAATAAGCCTAGGGAGGACGTAAGTGACCTAAATGTTTAACCAATGACATAAACGCATTTATTGGATGCACAAGATAGGTTAAAAACTTAAATTGGATTAGAATAAGCCTATGGAGAAGGAAAATGACCTAAATGTTCAACCAATGACACAAACGCAAATATTGGATGCACAAGATTGGTTAAAAACTCTAATAGGATTAGAATAAGTCTAGGGTGGACAAAAATTACCTAAACCTTCAACCAATGACACAAACGCACTTTTTGGATGCACAAGATTGGTTAAAAACCATAATTGGAATAGAACAAGCCTAGAGAGGACGAAAATAATCTAAATGTTCAACCAATGACACAAACGCACTTAATGGATGCACAAGATTGGTTTAAAACCCTGATCGGATTAGAATAATCCTACGGTGGACGAAAATGACCTAAATGTTCAACCATTGACACAAACGCACTTATTGGATGCACAAGATTGGTTAAAAACCCTAATTGGATTAGACTAAGCCTAGGGACGACGAAAATGACATAAATGTTGAATAAGTGACACGAATGCACTTATTAGATGCACAAGATTGTTTGAAAACCCTAGTTGGATTTGAATAAGCCTATGGAGAAGGAAAACGACCTAAATGTTCAACCAATGACACAAACGCAAATATTGGATGCACAAGATTGGTTAAAAACTCTAATAGGATTAGAATAAGCCTAGGGTGGACAAAAATTACCTAAACGTTCAACAAATGACACAAACGCACTTTTTGGATGCACAAGAATGGTTAAAAACCCTAAATGGATTAAAACAAGCCTAGAGAGGACGAAAATCACCTAAATGTTCAACCAATGACACAAACGCACTTAATGGATGCACAAGATTGGTTAAAAACCCTAATTGGATTAGAATAATCCTAAGATGGATGAAAATGACCTAAATGTTCAACCAATGACACAAACGCACTTATTGGATGCACAAGATTGGTTAAAAGCCCTAATTGGATAAGAATAAGCCTAGGGAGGACGAAAATGATATAAATGTTATACCAATGACACAAACGCATTTATTGGATGCACAAGATTGGTTTAAAACCCTAATTAGATTAGAATAAGCCTAGGGATGACAAAAATGACTTAAATGTTCAACCAATGACACAAACGCACTTATTGGATGCACCAGATAGGTTATAAACCCTAATTGGATTAGAACAAGCCTAGGGAGGACGAAAATGACCTAAATGTTAATTGAATGACACACACGCACTTATTGGATGCAAAAGATTGGTTAAAAACCCTAATTGGATAAGAATAAGCCTACGGAGGACGAAAATGATCTAAATGTTCAACCAATGACACAAATGCACTTTTTGGATGCACAAGATTGGTTAAAAACCCTAATTGGATTAGAATAAGCCTAGGGAGGACGAATATGATCTAAATGTTCAACCAATGACACAAACGCACTAATTGGATGCACCAGATTGGTTATATACCCTAATCTGATTAGAACAAGCCTACGCAGGACGAAAATGACCTAAATGTTAATTGTATGACACAAACGCACTAATTGGATGCACAAGATAGGTTAAAAACTCTAATATGATTGGACTAAGCCTAGGGTGGACAAAAATGACCTAAATGTTCAACGAATGATACAAACGCACTTCTTGGATGCACATGATTGGTTAAAAACCCTAATTGAATTAGACTAAGCCTAGGGAGGACGAAAATGACCTAAATGCTCAACGAGTGACACAAACGCACTTATTAGATGCACAAGATTGATTAAAAACCCTAGTTGAATTAGAATAAGCCTAGGGAAGACCAATATGGCCTAAATCATCAACCAATGACACAAACGCACGTATTGGATGCCCAAGATTGGTTAAAACCGCTAATTTGATTAGAATAGACCTAGGTTGGACGAAAATGACGTAAATGTTCAACGATTGAGACAAACGCACTTATTGAATACACATGATTGGTTAAAAACCCTAATTGAAATAGAAAACGCCTATGGTCGACGAAAATGACCTAAATATTCAACGAATGACACAAACGCACTTATTGGATGCACAAGGTTGGTTAAAAACCTTAATTAGAATAGAATAAGCCTAGGGAGGACGAAAATGATATAAATGTTTAACCAATGACACAAACGCACTTATTGGATGCACAAGATTGGTTTAAAATCCTAATTGGATCAGAATAAGCCTAGGGAGGACGAAAATGACCTAAATGTTCAACCAGTGACACAAATGCACTTATTAGATGCACAAGATTGATTAAAAACCCTAATTTGGATTAGAATAAACCTAGGGAAGACGAAAATGATATAAATGTTCAACCAATGACACAAACGCACTTATTGGATGCACAAGATTGGTTAAAAACCCTAATTGGATTATAATAAGCCTAGGGAGGACGAAAATGACCTAAATGTTCAACCAGTGACACAAACGCACTTATTAGATGCACAAGATTGATTAAAAACCCTAATTTGGATTAGAATAAACCTAGGGAAGACGAAAATGACCTAAATGATCAATCAATGACAAAAACACACTTATTGGATGCACAAGATTGGTGAAAAACCCTAATTGGATTACACTATGCCTATGGTGGACAAAAATGACCTAACTGTTCAACCAGTGACACAAACGCACTTATTAGATGCACAAGATTTGTTAAAAATCCTAATTGGATTAGAATAAGCCTAGGGAGGACGAAAATGATCTAAATGTTCAACCAATGACACAAACGCACTTATTGGATGCACCGGATTGGTTATAAACCCTAATTGGATTAGAACAAGCCTAGGGAGGACGAAAATGACCTAAATGTTAATTGAATGACACACACGTACTTATTGGATGCACAAGATTGGTTAAAAACCTTAATTGGATAAGAATAAGCCTAGGGAGGACGAAAATTATATAAATGTTCTACCATCGACACAAACGCACTTATTGAATGCACAAGATTGGTTAAAAACCCTAGTTGGATTTGAATAAGCCTAAGGAAGACGAAAATGACCCAAATATTCAACGAATGACACAAACACACTTATTAAATGCACAAGATTGGTTAAAAACCCTAATTGGATTGGAATAAGCCTATTGGATTAGAATAAGCCTAGGGATGACGAAAATGACTAAAATGTTCAACCAATGACATAAACGCACTGATTGGATGCACAAGATTGGTTAAAAACCCTAATTAAATTAGAACAAGCCTATGGAGGATCAAAAGTACCTAAATGTTAATTGAATGACATTATTTAAAAACCCTAATTGGATTGCAATAAGCCTAGGGTGGACGAAAATGACCTAAATGTTCAACCAATGACACAAACGCACTTATTGGATGCACAAGATTGGTTAAAAACCCTAATTGGATTAGAACAAGCCTAGGGAGGACGAAAATCACCTAAATGTTCAACCAATGACACAAACAAACTTAATGGATGCAAAAGATTTGTTAAAAACCCTAATTGAATTAGACTAAGCCTAGGGACGACGAATTTGACATAAATGTTCAACCAGTGACACGAATGCACTTATTAGATGCACAAGATTGATTAAAAACCCTAGTTGGATTAGAATAAGCCTAGGGTGGACGAAATTGATCTAAATGTTTAACCATTGACACAAACGCACTTATTGGATGCACATGATTGGTTAAAATCCCTAATTGAAATAGAAAAATAGAAAAAGCTTATGGTGGACGAAAATGAGATAATGTTCAACCAATGACAGAAACGCACTTATTGGATGCACAAGATTTGTTAAAAACCCAAATTGGATTAGAACAAGCCTAGGGAGGACGAAAATGACCTAAATATTAATTGAATGACACAAACGTACTTATTGGATGCACAAGATTGGTTAAAAACCCTAATTGGATAAGAATAAGCCTAGGGAGGACGAAAATGATATAAATGTTCTACCAATGACACAAACGCATTTATTGTATGCACAAGATTGGTTTAAAACCCTAATTAGATTAGAATAAGCCTAGGGAGGACAAAAATGACCTAAATGTTCAACGAATGACACAAACGCACTTACTAAATGCACAAGATTGGTTAAAAACCCTAATTGGATTGGAATAAGCCTATGGCATTAGAATAAGCCTAGGGATGACGAAAATGACCAAAATGTTCAAGATTGGTTAAAAACCCTAATTAAATTAGATCAAGCCTAGGGAGGACCAAAAGTACCTAAATGTTAATCGAATGACACAAACTCACTAATTTCATGCACACGATTATTTAAAAACCCTAATTGGATTCCAATAAGCCTAGGGTGGACGAAAATGACCAAAATGTTCAACCAATGACACAAAAGCACTTATTGGATGCACAAGATTGGTTAAAAACCCTAATTGGAAAAGAATAAGCCTATGGAGAACGAAAATGACCTAAATGATCAACCAATGACACAAACGCACTTATTGGATGCACAAGATTGGTTGAAACCCCTAATTGGATTAGAATAAGCCTAGGGAGGACGAAAATGATCTAAATGTTCAACAAATGACACAAACGCACTTATTGGATGCACCAGATTGGTTATAAACCCTAATTGGATTAGAACAAGCCTAGGGAGGACAAAAATGACCTAAATGTTCAACCAATTACACAAACGCACTTATTGGATGCACAAGATTTGTTAAAAATCCTAATTGGATTAGAATAAGGTTAGGATGGACGAAAATGACCTAAATGTTCAACCAATTACACAAAAGCACTTATTGGATGCACAAGATTGGTTAAAAACCATAATTGGATTAGAATAAGCCTATGGAGAACGAAAATGACCTAAATGTTCAACCAATGACACAAACGCACTTATTGAATGCACAAGATTGGTTAAAAACCCTAGTTGGATTTGAATAAGCCTAAGGAGGACGAAAATGACCTAAATATTCAACGAATGACACAAACGCACTTATTAAATGCACAAGATTGGTTAAAAACCCTAATTGGATTGGAATAAGCCTATTGGATTAGAATAAGCCTATTGGATTAGAATAAGCCTAGGGATTACGAAAATGACCAAAATGTTCAACCAATGACAGAAACGCACTGATTGGATGCACAAGATTGGTTAAAAACCCTAATTAAATTAGAACAAGCCTATGGAGGACCAAAAGTACCTAAATGTTAATCGAATGACACAAACGCACTAAATTCATGCACACGATTATTTAAAAACCCTAATTGGATTGCAATGAGCCTAGGGTGGACGAAAATGACCTAAATGTTCAACCAATGACACAAACGCACACATTGGATGCACAAGATTGGTTAAAAACTCTAACAGGATTAAAAAAAGCCTTGGGTGGACAAAAATGACCTAAATGTTCAACCAATGACACAAACGCACTTATTGGATGCACAAGATTGGTTAAAAACCCTAATTGGACTAGAACAAGCCTAGGGAGGACGAAAAAATCACCTAAATGTTCAACCAATGACACAAACACACTTAATAGATGCAAAAGATTTGTTAAAAACCCTAATTGAATTAGACTAAGCCTAGGGACGACGAATATGACATAAATGTTCAACAAGTGACACGAATGCACTTATTAGATGCACAAGATTGATTGAAAACCCTAGTTGGATTAGAATAAGCCTAGGGAAGACAAAAATGACCTAAATGATCAACCAATGACAGAAACGCACTTATTGGATGCACAAGATTGATTAAAACCCCTAATTTGATTAGAATAAGCCTAGGGTGGACGAAAATGATCTAAATGTTTAACCATTGACACAAACGCACTTATTGGATGCACATGATTGGTTAAAAACCCTAATTGAAATAGAAAAAGCTTATGGTGGACGAAAATGACCTAAATGTTCAACCAATGACACAAACGCACTTATTGGATGCACAAGATTTGTTAAAAACCCTAATTGGATTAGAACAAGGCTAGGGAGGACGAAAATGACCTAAATATTAATTGAATGACACAAACGCACTTATTGGATGCACAAGATTGGTTAAAAACCCTAATTAGATAAGAATAAGCCTAGGGAGGACGAAAATGATATAAATGTTCTACCAATGACACAAACGCATTTATTGTATGCACAAGATTGGCTTAAAACCCTAATTAGATTAGAATAAGCCTAGGGAGGACAAAAATGACCTAAATGTTCAACGAATGACACAAACGCACTTATTAAATGCACAAGATTGGTTAAAAACCCTAATTGGATTGGAATAAGCCTATTGCATTAGAATAAGCCTAGGGATGACGAAAATGACCAAAATGTTCAACCAATGACATAAACGCACTGATTGGATGCACAAGATTGGTTAAAAACCCTAATTAAATTAGATCAAGCCTAGGGAGGACCAAAAGTACCTAAATGTTAATCGAATGACACAAACTCACTAATTTCATGCACACGATTATTTAAAAACCCTAATTGGATTCCAATAAGCCTAGGGTGGGCGAAAATGACCTAAATGTTCAACCAATGACACAAAAGCACTTATTGGATGCACAAGATTGGTTAAAAACCCTAATTGGAAAAGAATAAGCCTATGGAGAACGAAAATGACCTAAATGATCAACCAATGACACAAACGCACTTATTGGATGCACAAGATTGGTTGAAACCCCTAATTTGATTTGAATAAGCCTAGGGTGGACGAAAATGACCTAAATGTTCAACCAATGACACAAACGCACTTATTGGATGCACAAGATTTGTTAAAAATCCTAATTGGATTAGAATAAGCCTAGGGAGGACGAAAATGATCTAAATGTTCAACCAATGACACAAACGCACTTATTGGATGCACCAGATTGGTTATAAACCCTTATTGGATTAGAACAAGCCTAGGGAGGACAAAAATGACCTAAATGTTCAACCAATTACACAAACGCACTTATTGGATGCACAAGATTTGTTAAAAATCCTAATTGGATTAGAATAAGGTGTGGGTGGACGAAAATGACCTAAATATTAAACCAATTACACAAAAGCACTTATTGGATGCACAATATTGGTTAAAAACCATCATTGGATTAGAATAAGCCTATGGAGAACGACAATGACCTAAATGTTCAACCAATGACACAAACGCACATGTTGGATGCACAAGATTTGTTAAAAACTCTAACAGGATTATAATAAGCCTAGGGTGGACAAAAATGACCTAAATGTTCAACCAATGACACAAACGCACTTATTGGATGCACAAGATTGGTTAAAAACCCTAATTGGATTAGAACAAGCCTAGGGAGGACGAAAATCACCTAAATGTTCAACCAATGACACAAACGCACATAATGGATGCAAAAGATTTGTTAAAAACCCTAATTGGATTGGAATAAGCCTAGGGTGGACGAAAATGACATAAATGTTAAACCAGTGACACAAATGCACTTATTACATGTACAAGATTGGTTAAAAACTCTAATTGGATTAGAATAAGCCAAGGGAGGACGAAAATGACCTAAATGTTCAACCAGTGACACAAACGCACTTATTAGATGCACAAGATTGATTAAAAACCCTATTTGGATTAGAACAAGTCTAGGGAGGACGAAAATCACCTAAATGTTTAACCAATGACACAAACGCACTTAATGGATGCAAAAGATTGGTTAAAAACCCTAATTGGATTAGAATAAGCCTACGGTGGACGAAAATGACCTAAATGTTCAACCATTTACACAAACGCACTTATTGGATGCCCATGATTGGTTAAAAACCCTAATTGGATTGGAATAAGCCTAGGGTGGACGAAAATGACCTAAATGTTCAACCAATGACACAAACGCACTTATTGAATGCACAAGATTTGTTAAAAATCCTAATTGGATTAGAATAAGCCTAGAGAGGACGAAAAAGATCTAAATGTTCAACCAATGACACAAACGCACTTATTGGATGCACCAGATTGGTTATAAACCCTAATTGGATTAGAACAAGCCTAGGGAGGACGAAAATGACCTAAATGTTAATTGAATGACACACACGTACTTATTGGATGCACAAGATTGGTTAAAAACCCTTATTGGATAAGAATAAGCCTAAGGAGGACGAAAATTATATAAATGTTCTACCAATGACACAAATGCACTTATTGGATGCACAAGATTGGTTAAAAACCCTAGTTGGATTAGAATAAGCCTAAGGAGGACGAAAATGACCTAAATGTTCAACGAATGACACAAATGCACTTATTAAATGCACAAGATTGGTTAAAAATCCAAATTGGATTGGAATAAGCCTATTGGATGAGAATAAGCCTAGGGATGACAAAAATGACCAAAATGTTCAACCAATGACATAAACGCACTGATTGGATGCACAAGATTGGTTAAAAACCCTTATTAAATTAGAACAAGCCTAGGGAGGACCAAAAGTACCCAAATGTTAATCGAATGACACAAACGCACTAATTTCGTGCACACGATTATTTAAAAACCCTAATTGGATTGCAATAAGCCTAGGGTGGACGAAAATGACCTAAATGTTCAACCAATGATAGAAAAGCACTTATTGAATGCACAAGATTGATTAAAAACCCAAATTTGGATTATAATAAACCTAGGGAAGAAAAAAATGACCTAAATGATCAACCAATGACACAAACGCACTTATTGGATGCACAAGATTGGTTAAAACCCCTAATTTGATTAGAATAAGCCTAGGGAGGACGAAAATGATCTAAATGTTCAACCAATGACACAAACACACTTATTGGATGCACCAGATTGGTTATAAACCCTAATTGGATTAGAACAAGCCTACATAGGACGAAAATGACCTAAATGTTAATTGAATGACACAAACGCACTTATTGGATGCACAAGATAGGTTAAAAACCCTAATTGGATTAGACTAAGCCTAGGGTGGACAAAAATGACCTAAATGTTCAACCAAGGATACAAACGCACTTCTTTGATGCACATGATTGGTTAAAAACCCTAATTGAATTAGACTAAGCCTATGGAGGACGAAAATGACCTAAATTTTCAACCAATAACACAAACGCACTTATTAGATGCACAAGATTGATTAAAAACCCTAGTTGGATTAGAATAAGCCTTGGGAAGACCAAAATGACCTAAATGATCAACCAATGACACAAACGCACAAATTGGATGCACAAGATTTGTTAAAACCCCTAATTTGATTTGAATAAGCCTAGGGTGGACGAAAATGACCTAAATGTTCAACCATTGACACAAACGCACTTATTGGATGCACATGATTGGTTAAAAACCCTAATTGAAATAGAAAAATTCTATGGTGAACGAAAATGACCTAAATGTTCAACCAATGACACAAACGCACTTATTGGATGCAAAAGATTGGTTAAAAACGCTAATTGGATTAGAATAAGCCTAGGGAGGAGGAATATGATCTAAATGTTCAACCAATGACACAAACGCACTTATTGGATGCCCCAGATTGGTTATATACCCTAATTGGATTAGAACAAGCCTACACAGGACGAAAATGACCTAAATGTTAATTGAATGACACAAACGCACTTATTGGATGCACAAGATAAGTTAAAAACCCTAATTGGATTAGACTAAGCCTAGGGTGGACAAAAATGACCTAAATGTTCAACCAAGGATACAAACGCACTTCTTTGATGCACAAGATTGGTTAAAAACCCTAATTGGTTAAGAATAAGCCTAAGGAGGACGAAAATTATATAAATGTTCTACCAATGACACAAACGCACTTATTGGATGCACAAGATTGGTTAAAAGCCCTAGTTGGATTAGAATAAGCCTAAGGAGGACGAAAATGACCTAAATGTTCAACGAATGACACAAATGCACTTATTAAATGCACAAGATTGGTTAAAAATCCAAATTGGATTGGAATAAGCCTATTGGATGAGAATAAGCCTAGGGATGACAAAAATGACCAAAATGTTCAACCAATGACATAAACGCACTGATTGGATGCACAAGATTGGTTAAAAACCCTTATTAAATTAGAACAAGCCTAGGGAGGACCAAAAGTACCCAAATGTTAATCGAATGACACAAACGCACTAATTTCGTGCACACGATTATTTAAAAACCCTAATTGGATTGCAATAAGCCTAGGGTGGACGAAAATGACCTAAATGTTCAACCAATGATAGAAAAGCACTTATTGGATGCCCAAGATTGATTAAAAACCCAAATTTGGATTATAATAAACCTAGGGAAGAAAAAAATGACCTAAATGATCAACCAATGACACAAACGCACTTATTGGATGCACAAGATTGGTTAAAACCCCTAATTTGATTAGAATAAGCCTAGGGAGGACGAAAATGATCTAAATGTTCAACCAATGACACAAACACACTTATTGGATGCACCAGATTGGTTATAAACCCTAATTGGATTAGAACAAGCCTACACAGGACGAAAATGACCTAAATGTTAATTGAATGACACAAACGCACTTATTGGATGCACAAGATAGGTTAAAAACCCTAATTGGATTAGACTAAGCCTAGGGTGGACAAAAATGACCTAAATGTTCAACCAAGGATACAAACGCACTTCTTTGATGCACATGATTGGTTAAAAACCCTAATTGAATTAGACTAAGCCTATGGAGGACGAAAATGACCTAAATTTTCAACCAATAACACAAACGCACTTATTAGATGCACAAGATTGATTAAAAACCCTAGTTGGATTAGAATAAGCCTTGGGAAGACCAAAATGACCTAAATGATCAACCAATGACACAAACGGACAAATTGGATGCACAAGATTGGTTAAAACCCCTAATTTGATTTGAATAAGCCTAGGGTGGACGAAAATGACCTAAATGTTCAACCATTGACACAAACGCACTTATTGGATGCACATGATTGGTTAAAAACCCTAATTGAAATAGAAAAATTCTATGGTGGACGAAAATGACCTAAATGTTCAACCAATGACACAAACGCACTTATTGGATGCAAAAGATTGGTTAAAAACGCTAATTGGATTAGAATAAGCCTAGGGAGGAGGAATATGATCTAAATGTTCAACCAATGACACAAACGCACTTATTGGATGCCCCAGATTGGTTATATACCCTAATTGGATTAGAACAAGCCTACACAGGACGAAAATGACCTAAATGTTAATTGAATGACACAAACGCACTTATTGGATGCACAAGATAAGTTAAAAACCCTAATTGGATTAGACTAAGCCTAGGGTGGACAAAAATGACCTAAATGTTCAACCAAGGATACAAACGCACTTCTTTGATGCACATGATTGGTTAAAAACCCTAATTGGATAAGAATAAGCCTAAGGAGGACGAAAATTATATAAATGTTCTACCTATGACACAAACGCACTTATTGGATGCACAAGATTGGTTAAAAGCCCTAGTTGGATTAGAATAAGCCTAAGGAGGACGAAAATGACCTAAATGTTCAACGAATGACACAAATGCACTTATTAAATGCACAAGATTGATTAAAAACCCAAATTTGGATTATAATAAACCTAGGGAAGAAAAAAATGACCTAAATGATCAACCAATGACACAAACGCACTTATTGGATGCACAAGATTGGTTAAAACCCCTAATTTGATTAGAATAAGCCTAGGGAGGACGAAAATGATCTAAATGTTCAACCAATGACACAAACACACTTATTGGATGCATCAGATTGGTTATAAACCCTAATTGGATTAGAACAAGCCTACACAGGACGAAAATGACCTAAATGTTAATTGAATGACACAAACGCACTTATTGGATGCACAAGATAGGTTAAAAACCCTAATTGGATTAGACTAAGCCTAGGGTGGACAAAAATGACCTAAATGTTCAACCAAGGATACAAACGCACTTCTTTGATGCACATGATTGGTTAAAAACCCTAAATGAATTAGACTAAGCCTATGGAGGACGAAAATGACCTAAATTTTCAACCAATAACACAAACGCACTTATTAGATGCACAAGATTGATTAAAAACCCTAGTTGGATTAGAATAAGCCTTGGGAAGACAAAAATGACCTAAATGATCAACCAATGACAAAAACGGACAAATTGGATGCACAAGATTGGTTAAAACCCCTAATTTGATTTGAATAAGCCTAGGGTGGACGAAAATGACCTAAATGTTCAACCATTGACACAAACGCACTTATTGGATGCACATGATTGGTTAAAAACCCTAATTGAAATAGAAAAATTCTATGGTGGACGAAAATGACCTAAATGTTCAACCAATGACACAAACGCACTTATTGGATGCAAAAGATTGGTTAAAAACGCTAATTGGATTAGAATAAGCCTAGGGAGGAGGAATATGATCTAAATGTTCAACCAATGACACAAACGCACTTATTGGATGCCCCAGATTGGTTATATACCCTAATTGGATTAGAACAAGCCTACACAGGACGAAAATGACCTAAATGTTAATTGAATGACACAAACGCACTTATTGGATGCACAAGATAAGATAAAAACCCTAATTGGATTAGACTAAGCCTAGGGTGGACAAAAATGACCTAAATGTTCAACCAAGGATACAAACGCACTTCTTTGATGCACAAGATTGGTTAAAAACCCTAATTGGATAAGAATAAGCCAAAGGAGGACGAAAATTATATAAATGTTCTACCAATGACACAAACGCACTTATTGGATGCACAAGATTGGTTAAAAGCCCTAGTTGGATTAGAATAAGCCTAAGGAGGACGAAAATGACCTAAATGTTCAACGAATGACACAAATGCACTTATTAAATGCACAAGATTGGTTAAAAATCCAAATTGGATTGGAATAAGCCTATTGGATGAGAATAAGCCTAGGGATGACAAAAATGACCAAAATGTTCAACCAATGACATAAACGCACTGATTGGATGCACAAGATTGGTTAAAAACCCTTATTAAATTAGAACAAGCCTAGGGAGGACCAAAAGTACCCAAATGTTAATCGAATGACACAAACGCACTAATTTCGTGCACACGATTATTTAAAAACCCTAATTGGATTGCAATAAGCCTAGGGTGGACGAAAATGACCTAAATGTTCAACCAATGATAGAAAAGCACTTATTGGATGCACAAGATTGGTTAAAAAC
The DNA here is from genome assembly GCA_037974735.1 of Cicer chorassanicum. NCBI lineage: Eukaryota > Viridiplantae > Streptophyta > Magnoliopsida > Fabales > Fabaceae > Cicer > Cicer chorassanicum. Next base: position 47,020,315 of record JBBPBP010000004.1, on the reverse strand, counting down.
CATAATTGGATTAGAATAAGCCTATGGAGAACGAAAATGACCTAAATGTTCAACCAATGACACAAACGCACATACTGGATGCACAAGATTGGTTAAAAACTCTAACATGATTAAAATAAACCTAGGGTGGACAAAAATGACCTAAATGTTCAACCAATGACACAAACGCACTTATTGGATGCACAAGATTGGTTAAAAACCCTAATTGGGTTAGAACAAGCCTAGGGAGGACGAAAATCATCTAAATGTTCAACCAATGACACACACGCACTTAATGGATGCAAAAGATTTGTTAAAAACCCTAATTGGATTGGAATAAGCCTAGGGTGGACAAAAATGACCTAAATGTCCAACCATTGACACAAACGCACTTATTGGATGTACAAGATTCATTTAAAACCCTAGGTTGATAAGAATAAGCCTAGGGAAGAAAAAAATGACCTAAATGATCAACCATTGACACAAACGCACTTATTGGATGCACAAGATTCGTTAAAAACCCTATTTGGATTAGAATAAGCCTAGGGTGGACAAAAATGACCTAAATGTTCAACCATTGACACAAACGCACTTATTGGATGCACATGATTGGTTAAAAACCCTAATTGGATTAGAATATGCCTACGGTGGACCAAAATGACCTAAATGTTCAACCAATGACACAAACGCACTTATTGGATGCACAAGATTGGTTAAAACCTTTAATTTGATTAGAATAGGCCAAGGGTGGACGAAAATAACCTAAATGTTAAACCATTGAGACAAACACACTTATTGAATACACATGATTGGTTAAAAACCCTAATTGAAATAGAAAAAGCCTATGGTGGACCAAAATGACAAAAATGTTCAATCAATGACACAAAAGCACTTATTGGATTCACAAGGTAGGGTAAAAACCTTAATTGGATTAGAATAAGCCTAGGGAGGACGAAAATGATATAAATGTTTAACCAATGACACAAACGCACTTATTGGATGCAGAAGATTGGTTAAAAACCCTAATTAGATTAGAATAAGCCTAGGGAGGACGAAAATGACCTAAATGTTCAACCAGTGACACAAACGCACTTATTAGATGCACAAGATTGATTAAAAACCCAAATTTGGATTATAATAAACCTACGGAAGAAAAAAATGACCTAAATGATCAACCAATGACACAAACGCACTTATTGGATGCACAAGATTGGTTAAAACCCCTAATTTGATTAGAATAAGCATAGGGAGGACGAAAATGATCTAAATGTTCAACCAATGACACAAACACACTTATTGGATGCACCAGATTGGTTATAAACCCTAATTGGATTAGAATAAGCCTACACAGGACGAAAATGACCTAAATGTTAATTGAATGACACAAACGAACTTATTGGATGCACAAGATAGGTTAAAAACCCTAATTGGATTAGACTAAGCCTAGGGTGGACAAAAATGACCTAAATGTTCAACCAAGGATACAAACGCACTTCTTTGATGCACATGATTGGTTAAAAACCCTAATTGAATTCGACTAAGCCTTTGGAGGACGAAAATGACCTAAATTTTCAACCAATAACACAAACGCACTTATTAGATGCACAAGATTGATTAAAAACCCTAGTTGGATTAGAATAAGCCTTGGGAAGACCAAAATGACCTAAATGATCAACCAATGACACAAACGCACAAATTGGATGCACAAGATTGGTTAAAACCCCTAATTTGATTTGAATAAGCCTAGGGTGGACGAAAATGACCTAAATGTTCAACCATTGAAACAAACGCACTTATTGGATGCACATGATTGGTTAAAAACCCTAATTGAAATAGAAAAATTCTATGGTGGACGAAAATGACCTAAATGTTCAACCAATGACACAAACGCACTTATTGGATGCAAAAGATTGGTTAAAAACGCTAATTGGATTAGAATAAGCCTAGGGAGGAGGAATATGATCTAAATGTTCAACCAATGACACAAACGCACTTATTGGATGCCCCAGATTGGTTATATACCCTAATTGGATTAGAACAAGCCTACACAGGACGAAAATGACCTAAATGTTAATTGAATGACACAAACGCACTTATTGGATGCACAAGATAGGTTAAAAACCCTAATTGGATTAGACTAAGCCTAGGGTGGACAAAAATGACCTAAATGTTCAACCAAGGATACAAACGCACTTCTTTGATGCACATGATTGGTTAAAAACCCTAATTGAATTAGACTAAGCCTAGGGAGGACAAAAATGACCTAAATTTTCAACCAGTGACACAAACGCATTTATTAGATGCACAAGATTGATTAAAAACCCTAGTTGGATTAGAATAAGCCTAGGGAAGACCAAAACGACCTAAATGATCAACAAATGGCACAAACGCACGAATTGGATGCACAAGATTGGTTAAAACCCCTAATTTGATTTGAATATACCTAGGGTGGACGAAAATGACCTAAATGTTCAACCATTGACACAAAAGCACTTATTGGATGCACATGATTGGTTAAAAACCCTAATTGAAATAGAAAAAAGCTATGGTGGACGAAAATGACCGAAATGTTCAACCAATGACACAAACGCACTTATTGGATGCAAAAGATTGGTTAAAAACCCTAATTGGATTAGAATAAGCCTAGGGAGGACGAATATGATCTAAATGTTCAACCAATGATACAAACGCACTTATTGGATGCAGCAGATTGGTTATATACCCTAATTGGATTAGAACAAGCCTACACAGGACGAAAATGACCTAAATGTTAATTGAATGACACAAACGCACTTATTGGATGCACAAGATAGGTTAAAAACCCTAATTGGATTAGACTAAGCCTAGGGTGGACAAAAATGACCTAAATGTTAAACCAAGGATACAAACGCACTTCTTTGATGCACATGATTGGTTAAAAACCCTAATTGAATTAGACTAAGCTTAGGGAGGACAAAAATGACCTAAATTTTCTACCAGTGACACAAACGCATTTATTAGATGCACAAGATTGATTAAAAACCCTAGTTGGATTAGAATAAGCCTATGGAAGACCAAAACGACCTAAATGATCAACAAATGACACAAACGCACGAATTGGATGCACAAGATTGGTTAAAACCCCTAATTTGATTTGAATATACATAGGGTGGACGAAAATGACCTAAATGTTCAACCATTGACACAAAAGCACTTATTGGATGCACATGATTGGTTAAAAACCCTAATTGAAATAGAAAAATGCAATGGTGGACGAAAATGACCGAAATGTTCAACCAATGACACAAACGCACTTATTGGATGCAAAAGATTGGTTAAAAACCCTAATTGGATTAGAATAAGCCTAGGGAGGACGAATATGATCTAAATGTTCAACCAATGACACAAACGCACTTATTGGATGCACCAGATTGGTTATATACCCTAATTGGATTAGAACAAGCCTACACAGGACGAAAATTACCTAAATGTTAATTGAATGACACAAACGCACTTATTGGATGCACAAGATAGGTTAAAAACCCTAATTGGATTAGACTAAGCGTAGGTTGGACAAAAATGACCTAAATGTTCAACCAAGGATACAAACGCACTTCTTTGATGCACATGATTGGTTAAAAACCCTAATTGAATTAGACTATGCCTAGGGAGGACGAAAATGACCTAAATTTTCAACCAGTGACACAAACGCATTTATTAGATGCACAAGATTGATTAAAAACCCTAGTTGGATTAGAATAAGCCTAGGGAAGACCAAAACGACCTAAATGATCAACAAATGACACAAACGCACGAATTGGATGCACAAGATTGGTTAAAACCCCTAATTTGATTTGAATATACCTAGGGTGGACGAAAATGACCTAAATGTTCAACCATTGAAACAAACGCACTTATTGGATGCACATGATTGGTTAAAAACCCTAATTGAAATAGAAAAATACTATGGTGGACGAAAATGACCTAAATGTTCAACCAATGACACAAATGCACTTATTGGATGCAAAAGATTGGTTAAAAACGCTAATTGGACTAGAATAAGCCTAGGGAGGAGGAATATGATCTAAATGTTCAACCAATGACACAAACGCACTTATTGGATGCCCCAGATTGGTTATATACCCTAATTGGATTAGAACAAGCCTACGTAAGACAAAATGACCTAAATGTTAATTGAATGACACAAACGCACTTATTGGATGCACAAGATAGGTTAAAAACCCTAATTGGATTAGACTAAGCCTAGGGTGGACAAAAATGACCTAAATGTTAAACCAAGGATACAAACGCACTTCTTTGATGCACATGATTGGTTAAAAACCCTAATTGAATTAGACTAAGCCTAGGGAGGACGAAAATGACCTAAATTTTCAACCAGTGACACAAACGCACTTATTAGATGCACAAGATTGATTAAAAACCCTAGTTGGATTAGAATAAGCCTAGGGAAGACCAAAACGACCTAAATGATCAACAAATGACACAAACGCACGAATTGGATGCACAAGATTGGTTAAAACCCCTAATTTGATTTGAATATACCTAGGGTGGACGAAAATGACCTAAATGTTCAACCATTGACACAAAAGCACTTATTGGATGCACATGATTGGTTAAAAACCCTAATTGAAATAGAAAAAAGCTATGGTGGACGAAAATGACCGAAATGTTCAACCAATGACACAAACGCACTTATTGGATGCAAAAGATTGGTTAAAAACCCTAATTGGATTAGAATAAGCCTAGGGAGGACGAATATGATCTAAATGTTCAACCAATGATACAAACGCACTTATTGGATGCACCAGATTGGTTATATACCCTAATTGGATTAGAACAAGCCTACGCAGGACGAAAATGACCTAAATGTTAATTGAATGACACAAACGCACTTATTGGATGCACAAGATAGGTTAAAAACCCTAATTGGATTAGACTAAGCCTAGGGTGGACAAAAATGACCTAAATGTTAAACCAAGGATACAAACGCACTTCTTTGATGCACATGATTGGTTAAAAACCCTAATTGAATTAGACTAAGCCTAGGGAGGACGAAAATGACCTAAATTTTCAACCAAGGATACAAACGCACTTCTTTGATGCACATGATTGGTTAAAAACCCTAATTGAATTAGACTAAGCCTAGGGAGGACGAAAATGACCTAAATTTTCAACCAGTGACACAAACGCACTTATTAGATGCACAAGATTGATTAAAAACCCTAGTTGGATTAGAATAAGCCTAGGGAAGACCAAAATGACCTAAATGATCAACCAATGACACAAACGCACGAATTGGATGCACAAGATTGGTTAAAACCCCTAATTTGATTGGAATATACCTAGGGCGGACGAAAATGACCTAAATGTTCAACCATTGACACAAACGCACTTATTGGATGCACATGATTGGTTAAAAACTCTAATTGAAATAGAAAAATTCTATGGTGGACGAAAATGACCTAAATGTTCAACCAATGACACAAACGCACTTATTGGATGCAAAAGATTGGTTAAAAACCCTAATTGGATTTGAATAAGCCTAGGGAGGACGAATATGATCTAAATGTTCAACCAATGACACAAACGCACTTATTGGATGCACCAGATTGGTTATATACCCTAATTGGATTAGAACAAGCCTACGCAAGACGAAAATGACCTAAATGTTAATTGAATGACACAAACGCACATATTGGATGCACAAGATAGGTTAAAAACCCTAATTGGATTAGACTAAGCCTAGGGTGGACAAAAATGACTAAATGTTCAACCAAGGATACAAACGCACTTCTTTGATGCACATGATTGGTTAAAAACCCTAATTGAATTAGACTAAGCCTAGGGAGGACGAAAATGACCTAAATTTTCAACCAGTGACACAAACGCACTTATTAGATGCACAAGATTGATTAAAAACCCTAGTTGGATTAGAATAAGCCTAGGGAAGACCAAAATGACCTAAATGATCAACCAATGACACAAACGCACGAATTGGATGCACAAGATTGGTTAAAACCCCTAATTTGATTTGAATAAGCCTAGGGTGGACGAAAATGACCTAAATGTTCAACCATTGACACAAACGCACTTATTGGATGCACATGATTGGTTAAAAACCCTAATTGAAATAGAAAAATTCTATGGTGGATGAAAATGACCTAAATGTTCAACCAATGACACAAACACACTTATTGGATGCAAAAGATTGGTTAAAAACGCTAATTGGATTAGAATAAGCCTAGGGAGGAGGAATATGATCTAAATGTTCAACCAATGACACAAACGCACTTATTGGATGCCCCAGATTGGTTATATACCCTAATTGGATTAGAACAAGCCTACACAGGACGAAAATGACCTAAATGTTAATTGAATGACACAAACGCACTTATTGGATGCACAAGATAAGTTAAAAACCCTAATTGGATTAGACTAAGCCTAGGGTGGACAAAAATGACCTAAATGTTCAACCAAGGATACAAACGCACTTCTTTGATGCACAAGATTGGTTAAAAACCCTAATTGGTTAAGAATAAGCCTAAGGAGGACGAAAATTATATAAATGTTCTACCAATGACACAAACGCACTTATTGGATGCACAAGATTGGTTAAAAGCCCTAGTTGGATTAGAATAAGCCTAAGGAGGACGAAAATGACCTAAATGTTCAACGAATGACACAAATGCACTTATTAAATGCACAAGATTGGTTAAAAATCCAAATTGGATTGGAATAAGCCTATTGGATGAGAATAAGCCTAGGGATGACAAAAATGACCAAAATGTTCAACCAATGACATAAACGCACTGATTGGATGCACAAGATTGGTTAAAAACCCTTATTAAATTAGAACAAGCCTAGGGAGGACCAAAAGTACCCAAATGTTAATCGAATGACACAAACGCACTAATTTCGTGCACACGATTATTTAAAAACCCTAATTGGATTGCAATAAGCCTAGGGTGGACGAAAATGACCTAAATGTTCAACCAATGATAGAAAAGCACTTATTGGATGCACAAGATTGGTTAAAAACCATAATTGGATTAGAATAAGCCTATGGAGAACGAAAATGACCTAAATGATCAACCAATGACACAAACGCACATACTGGATGCACAAGATTGGTTAAAAACTCTAACATGATTAAAATAAACCTAGGGTGGACAAAAATGACCTAAATGTTCAACCAATGACACAAACGCACTTATTGGATGCACAAGATTGGTTAAAAACCCTAATTGGATTAGAACAAGCCTAGGGAGAACGAAAATCATCTAAATGTTCAACCAATGACACACACGCACTTAATGGATGCAAAAGATTTGTTAAAAACCCTAATTGGATTGGAATAAGCCTAGGGTGGACAAAAATGACCTAAATGTCCAACCATTGACACAAACGCACTTATTGGATGTACAAGATTCATTTAAAACCCTAGGTTGATAAGAATAAGCCTAGGGAAGAAAAAAATGACCTAAATGATCAACCATTGACACAAACGCACTTATTGGATGCACAAGATTCGTTAAAAACCCTATTTGGATTAGAATAAGCCTAGGGTAAACAAAAATGACCTAAATGTTCAACCATTGACACAAACGCACTTATTGGATGCACATGATTGGTTAAAAACCCTAATTGGATTAGAATAAGCCTACGTTGGACCAAAATGACCTAAATGTTCAACCAATGACACAAACGCACTTATTGGATGCACAAGATTGGTTAAAACCTTTAATTTGATTAGAATAGGCCAAGGGTGGACGAAAATAACCTAAATGTTAAACCATTGAGACAAACACACTTATTGAATACACATGATTGGTTAAAAACCCTAATTGAAATAGAAAAAGCCTATGGTGGACCAAAATGACAAAAATGTTCAATCAATGACACAAACGCACTTATTGGATGCACAAGGTAGGGTAAAAACTCTAATTGGATTAGAATAAGCCTAGGGAGGACGAAAATGATATAAATGTTTAACCAATGACACAAACGCACTTATTGGATGCAGAAGATTGGTTAAAAACCTTAATTAGATTAGAATAAGCCTAGGGAGGACGAAAATGACCTAAATGTTCAACCAGTGACACAAACGCACTTATTAGATGCACAAGATTGATTAAAAACCCAAATTTGGATTATAATAAACCTAGGGAAGAGAAAAATGACCTAAATGATCAACCAATGACACAAACGCACTTATTGGATGCACAAGATTGGTTAAAACCCCTAATTTGATTAGAATAAGCCTAGGGAGGACGAAAATGATCTAAATGTTCAACCAATGACACAAACACACTTATTGGATGCACCAGATTGGTTATAAACCCTAATTGGATTAGAACAAGCCTACACAGGACGAAAATGACCTAAATGTTAATTGAATGACACAAACGCACTTATTGGATGCACAAGATAGGTTAAAAACCCTAATTGGATTAGACTAAGCCTAGGGTGGACAAAAATGACCTAAATGTTCAACCAAGGATACAAACGCACTTCTTTGATGCACATGATTGGTTAAAAACCCTAAATGAATTAGACTAAGCCTATGGAGGACGAAAATGACCTAAATTTTCAACCAATAACACAAACGCACTTATTAGATGCACAAGATTGATTAAAAACCCTAGTTGGATTAGAATAAGCCTTGGGAAGACCAAAATGACCTAAATGATCAACCAATGACAAAAACGGACAAATTGGATGCACAAGATTGGTTAAAACCCCTAATTTGATTTGAATAAGCCTAGGGTGGACGAAAATGACCTAAATGTTCAACCATTGACACAAACGCACTTATTGGATGCACATGATTGGTTAAAAACCCTAATTGAAATAGAAAAATTCTATGGTGGACGAAAATGACCTAAATGTTCAACCAATGACACAAACGCACTTATTGGATGCAAAAGATTGGTTAAAAACGCTAATTGGATTAGAATAAGCCTAGGGAGGAGGAATATGATCTAAATGTTCAACCAATGACACAAACGGACTTATTGGATGCCCCAGATTGGTTATATACCCTAATTGGATTAGAACAAGCCTACACAGGACGAAAATGACCTAAATGTTAATTGAATGACACAAACGCACTTATTGGATGCACAAGATAAGATAAAAACCCTAATTGGATTAGACTAAGCCTAGGGTGGACAAAAATGACCTAAATGTTCAACCAAGGATACAAACGCACTTCTTTGATGCACAAGATTGGTTAAAAACCCTAATTGGATAAGAATAAGCCTAAGGAGGACGAAAATTATATAAATGTTCTACCAATGACACAAACGCACTTATTGGATGCACAAGATTGGTTAAAAGCCCTAGTTGGATTAGAATAAGCCTAAGGAGGACGAAAATGACCTAAATGTTCAACGAATGACACAAATGCACTTATTAAATGCACAAGATTGGTTAAAAATCCAAATTGGATTGGAATAAGCCTATTGGATGAGAATAAGCCTAGGGATGACAAAAATGACCAAA
>JBBPBP010000004.1:46981223-47000926 GCA_037974735.1 Cicer chorassanicum | reverse complement strand
AAACGCATTTATTAGATGCACAAGATTGATTAAAAACCCTAGTTGGATTAGAATAAGCCTAGGGAAGACCAAAACGACCTAAATGATCAACAAATGACACAAACGCACGAATTGGATGCACAAGATTGGTTAAAACCCCTAATTTGATTTGAATATACATAGGGTGAACGAAAATGACCTAAATGTTCAACCATTGACACAAAAGCACTTATTGGATGCACATGATTGGTTAAAAACCCTAATTGAAATAGAAAAATGCAATGGTGGACGAAAATGACCGAAATGTTCAACCAATGACACAAACGCACTTATTGGATGCAAAAGATTGGTTAAAAACCCTAATTGGATTAGAATAAGCCTAGGGAGGACGAATATGATCTAAATGTTCAACCAATGACACAAACGCACTTATTGGATGCACCAGATTGGTTATATACCCTAATTGGATTAGAACAAGCCTACACAGGACGAAAATTACCTAAATGTTAATTGAATGACACAAACGCACTTATTGGATGCACAAGATAGGTTAAAAACCCTAATTGGATTAGACTAAGCCTAGGGTGGACAAAAATGACCTAAATGTTCAACCAAGGATACAAACGCACTTCTTTGATGCACATGATTGGTTAAAAACCCTAATTGAATTAGACTATGCCTAGGGAGGACGAAAATGACCTAAATTTTCAACCAGTGACACAAACGCATTTATTAGATGCACAAGATTGATTAAAAACCCTAGTTGGATTAGAATAAGCCTAGGGAAGACCAAAACGACCTAAATGATCAACAAATGACACAAACGCACGAATTGGATGCACAAGATTGGTTAAAACCCCTAATTTGATTTGAATATACCTAGGGTGGACGAAAATGACCTAAATGTTCAACCATTGAAACAAACGCACTTATTGGATGCACATGATTGGTTAAAAACCCTAATTGAAATAGAAAAATACTATGGTGGACGAAAATGACCTAAATGTTCAACCAATGACACAAACGCACTTATTGGATGCAAAAGATTGGTTAAAAACGCTAATTGGATTAGAATAAGCCTAGGGAGGAGGAATATGATCTAAATGTTCAACCAATGACACAAACGCACTTATTGGATGCCCCAGATTGGTTATATACCCTAATTGGATTAGAACAAGCCTACGTAAGACAAAATGACCTAAATGTTAATTGAATGACACAAACGCACTTATTGGATGCACAAGATAGGTTAAAAACCCTAATTGGATTAGACTAAGCCTAGGGTGGACAAAAATGACCTAAATGTTCAACCAAGGATACAAACGCACTTCTTTGATGCACATGATTGGTTAAAAACCCTAATTGAATTAGACTAAGCCTAGGGAGGACAAAAATGACCAAAATTTTCAACCAGTGACACAAACGCATTTATTAGATGCACAAGATTGATTAAAAACCCTAGTTGGATTAGAATAAGCCTAGGGAAGACCAAAACGACCTAAATGATCAACAAATGACACAAACGCACGAATTGGATGCACAAGATTGGTTAAAACCCCTAATTTGATTTGAATATACCTAGGGTGGACGAAAATGACCTAAATGTTCAACCATTGACACAAAAGCACTTATTGGATGCACATGACTGGTTAAAAACCCTAATTGAAATAGAAAAAAGCTATGGTGGACGAAAATGACCGAAATGTTCAACCAATGAAACAAACGCACTTATTGGATGCAAAAGATTGGTTAAAAACCCTAATTGGATTAGAATAAGCCTAGGGAGGACGAATATGATCTAAATGTTCAACCAATGATACAAACGCACTTATTGGATGCACCAGATTGGTTATATACCCTAATTGGATTAGAACAAGCCTACGCAGGACGAAAATGACCTAAATGTTAATTGAATGACACAAACGCACTTATTGGATGCACAAGATAGGTTAAAAACCCTAATTGGATTAGACTAAGCCTAGGGTGGACAAAAATGACCTAAATGTTAAACCAAGGATACAAACGCACTTCTTTGATGCACATGATTGGTTAAAAACCCTAATTGAATTAGACTAAGCCTAGGGAGGACGAAAATGACCTAAATTTTCAACCAGTGACACAAACGCACTTATTAGATGCACAAGATTGATTAAAAACCCTAGTTGGATTAGAATAAGCCTAGGGAAGACCAAAATGACCTAAATGATCAACCAATGACACAAACGCACGAATTGGATGCACAAGATTGGTTAAAACCCCTAATTTGATTTGAATAAGCCTAGGGTGGACGAAAATGACCTAAATGTTCAACCATTGACACAAACGCACTTATTGGATGCACATGATTGGTTAAAAACCCTAATTGAAATAGAAAAATTCTATGGTGGACGAAAATGACCTAAATGTTCAACCAATGACACAAACGCACTTATTGGATGCAAAAGATTGGTTAAAAATCCTAATTGGATTAGAATAAGCCTAGGGAGGACGAATATGATCTAAATGTTCAACCAATGACACAATCGCACTTATTGGATGCACCAAATTGGTTATATACCCTAATTGGATTAGAACAAGCCTACGCAGGACGAAAATGACCTAAATGTTAATTGAATGACACAAACGCACTTATTGGATGAACAAGATAGGTTAAAAACCCTAATTGGATTAGACTAAGCCTAGGGTGGACCAAAATGACCTAAATGTTCAACCAAGGATACAAACGCACTTCTTTGATGCACATGATTGGTTAAAAACCCTAATTGAATTAGACTAAGCCTAGGGAGGACGAAAATGACCTAAATTTTCAACCAGTGACACAAACGCATTTATTAGATGCACAAGATTGATTAAAAACCCTAGTTGGATTAGAATAAGCCTAGGGAAGACCAAAATGACCTAAATGATCAACCAATGACACAAACGCACAAATTGGATGCACAAGAATTGTTAAAACCCCTAATTTGATTTGAATAAACCTAGGGCGGACAAAATGACCTAAATGTTCAACCATTGACACAAACGCACTTATTGGATCCACATGATTGGTTAAAAACCCTAATTGAAATAGAAAAATTCTATGGTGGACGAAAATGACCTATATGTTCAACCAATGACACAAACGCACTTATTGGATGCAAAAGATTGGTTAAAAACCCTAATTGGATTAGAATAAGCCTTGGGAGCACGAATATGATCTAAATGTTCAACCAATGACACAAACGCACTTATTGGATGCACCAGATTGGTTATATACCCTAATTGGATTAGAACAAGCCTACGCAGGACGAAAATGACCTAAATATTAATTGAATGACACAAACGCACTTATTGGATGCACAAGATAGGTTAAAAACCCTAATTGGATTAGACTAAGCCTAGGGTTGACAAAAATGACCTAAATGTTCAACCAATGATACAAACGCACTTCTTTGATGCACATGATTTGTTAAAAACCATAACTGAATTAGACTAAGCCTAGGGAGGACGAAAATGACCTAAATTTTCAACCAGTGACACAAACGCACTTATTAGATGCACAAGATTGATTAAAAACCCTAGTTGGATTCGAATAAGCCTAGGGAAGACCAAAATGACCTAAATGATGAACCAATGACACAAACGCACAAATTGGATGCACAAGATTGGTTAAAATCCCTAATTTGATTAGAATAAGCCTAGGGTGGACAAAAATGACCTAAATGATCAACCATTGACACAAACGAACTTATTGGATGCACATGATTGGTTAAAAACTCTAATTGAAATGGAAAAACTCTATCCTGGACGAAATTGACCTAAATGTTCAACCAATGACACAAACGCACTTATTGGATGCACAAGATTGGTTAAAAACCCTTATTGGTTTAGAATAAGCCTCGGGAGGACGAATATGATCTAAATGTTCAACCAATGACACAAACGCACTTATTGGATGCACAAGATTTGTTAAAAATCCTAATTGGATTAGAATAACCCTAGGGAGGACGAAAATAATCGAAATCTTCAACCAATGACACAAACGCACTTATTGGATGCACCATATTGGTTATAAACCCTAATTGGATTAGAACAAGCCTAGGGAGGACGAAAGTGACCTAAATGTTAATTGAATGACACACACGTACTTATTGGATGCAGTAGATTGGTTAAAAACCCTAATTGGATAAGAATAAGCCTAGGGAGGACGAAAATTATATAAATGTTCTACCAATGACACAAACGCACTTATTGGATGCAAAAGATTGGTTAAAAACCCTAATTGGATTAGAATAAGCCTAGGGAGGACGAATATGATCTAAATGTTAAACCAATGACACAAACGAACTTATTGGATGCACCAGATTGGTTATATACCCTAATTGGATTAGAACAAGCCTACGCAGGACGAAAATGACCTAAATTTTAATTGAATGACACAAGTGCACTTATTGGATGCACAAGATAGGTTAAAAACCCTAATTGGATTAGACTAAGCCTAGGGTGGACAAAAATGACCTAAATGTTCAACCAAGGATACAAACGCACTTCTTTGATGCACATGATTGGTTAAAAACCCTAATTGAATTAGACTAAGCCTAGGGAGGACGAAAAAGACCTAAATGTTAATTGAATGACACACAGTTACTTATTGGATGCACAAGATTGGTTAAAAACCCTAATTGGTTTAGAATAAGCCTAGGGAGGACGAATATGATCTAAATGTTCAACCAATGACTCAAACGCACTTATTGGATGCACAAGATTTGTTAAAAATCCTAATTGGATTAGAATAACCCTAGGGAGGACGAAAATGATCTAAATTTTCAACCAATGACACAAACGCACTTATTGGATGCACCATATTGGTTATAAACCCTAATTGGATTAGAACAAGCCTAGGGAGGACGAAAATGACCTAAATGTTCAACGAATGACACAAACACACTTATGAAATGCACAAGATTGGTTGAAAACCCTAATTGGATTGGAATAAGCCTATTGGATTAGAATAAGCCTATTGCATTAGAAAAGCCTAGGGATGACGAAAATGACCTAAATGTTCAACCAATGACACTAACGCACTTATTAGATGTACAAGATTCATTAAAAACCCTAGGTTGATTAGAATAAGCCTAGGGAAGAAAAAAATGAATTAAATGATCAACCAATGACACAAACGCACTTATTGGATGCACAAGATTGGTTAAAACTCCTAATTTGATTAGAATAAGCCTTGGGTGGACGAAAATGACCTAAATGTTCAACCATTGACACAAACGCACAAATTGGATGCTTATGATTGGTTAAAAACCCTAATTGAAATAGAAAAAGCCTATGGTGGACGAAAATGTTCAACCAATGACACAAACGCACTTATTGGATGCATTAGATTTTGTAAAAACACTAATTGGATTAGAGTAAGCCTACGGAGGATGAAAATGATATAAATGTTTAACCAATGACACAAACGCACTTATTGGATGCACAAGATTGGTTAAAAATCCTAATTGGATTAGAATAAGCCTATTGGATTAGAATAAGTCTAGGGATGACGAAAATGACCAAAATGTTCAACCAACGACATAAACGCACTAATTGGATGCACAAGATTGGGTAAAAAGCCAAATTAAATTAGAACAAGCCTAAGGAGGCTCAAAAGTACCTAAATGTTAATCGAATGACACAAACGCACTAATTTCATGCACACGATTATTTTAAAATCCTAATTTAATTGCAATAATCCTAGGGTGGACGAAAATGACCTAAATGTTCAACCAATGACACAAAAGCACTTATTGGATGCACAAGACTGGTTAAAAACCCTAATTGGATTAGAATAAGCCTATGGAGAACGAAAATGACCTAAATGTTCAACCATTGACACAAACGCACTTATTGGATGCACATGATTGGTTAAAAACCCTAATTGGATTGGAATAACTCTAGGGTGGATGAAAATGACCTAAATGTTCAACCATTGACACAAACGCACCTATTGGATGCACATGATTGGTCAAAAACCCTAGTTGGATTAGAATAAGCTTAGGGAAGACAAAAATGACCTACATGATAACCCAATGACACAAACGCACTTATTGGATTAACAAGATTGGTTAAAACCCCTAATTTGATTAGAATAGGCCTAGGGTGGATGCAAATGACCTAAATGTTCAACCATTGACACAAACGCACTTATTGGATGCACAAGATTGGTTAAAAACCCTAATTGGATTAGAATAAGCCTAGGGAGGACGAATATGATCTAAATGTTAACCCAATGACACAAACGCACTTATTGGATGCACCAGATTGGTTATATACCCTAATTGGATTAGACTAAGCCTAGGGTGGACAAAAATGACCTAAATGTTCAACCAATGATACAAACGCACTTATTGGATGCACATGATTGGTTAAAAACCCTAATTGGATTAGAATAAGCCTAGGGAGGACGAAAATGACTTAAATGTTCAACCAGTGACACAAACGCACTTATTAGATGCACATGATTGATTAAAAACCCTAATTGGATTAGACTAAGCCTAGGGTGGACAAAAATGACCTAAATGTTCAACCATTGACACAAACGCACTTATTGGATGCACATGATTGGTTAAAAACCCTAATTGAATTAGAGTAAGCCTAGGGAGGACGAAAATGACCTAAATGTTCAACCAGTGACACAAACGCACTTATTAGATGCACAAGATTGATTAAAAACCCTAGTTGGATTAGAATAAGCCAATGGAAGACGAAAATTACCTAAATGATAAACGAATGACACAAACGCACGTATTGGATGCACAAGATTGGTTAAAACCCCTAATTTGATTATATTAAGCCTAGGGTGGACGAAAATGACCTAAATATTCAACCATTGACACAAACGCACAAATTGGATGCACATGATTGGTTAAAAACAATAATTGAAATAGAAAAAGCCTATGGTGGACGAAAATGACCTAAATGTTCAATCAATGACACAAACGCACTTATTGGATGCACAAGATTTGTTAAAAATCCTAATTGGATTAGAATAAGCCTAAGGAGGACGAAAATGATCTAAATGTTCAACCAATCACACAAACGCACTTATTGGATGAACCAGATTGGTTATAAACCCTAATTAGATTAGAAAAAGCCTAGGGAGGACGAAAATGACCTAAATAATAATTGAATGACACACACGTACTTATTGGATGCACAAGATTGGTTAAAAACCAAATTGGATTGGAATAAGCCTATTGGATTAGAATAAGCCTAGGGATCACGAAATGACCAAAATGTTCAACCAACGACATCAACACACTGATTAGATGCATATGATTGGTTAAAAACCCTAATTAAATTAGAACAAGCCTAAAGAGGACCAAAAGTACATAAATGTTAATCGAATGACACAAACGCACTATTTGGATGCACAAGATTGGTTAAAAACCCTAATAGGATTAGAATAAGCCTAGGGTGGACAAAAATGACCTAAATGTTCAACCAATGACACAAACGCACTTAATAGATGCACAAGATTGGTTAAAAACCCTAATTAGAATAGAACAAGCCTAAGGAGGACGAAAATCACCTAAATGTTCAACCAATGACACAAACGCACTTAATGGATGCAAAAGATTGGTTAAAAACCCTAATTGGATTAGAATAAGCCTACGGTGGACGAAAATGACCTAAATGTTCAACCATTGACACAAACGCACTTATTGGATGCACATGATTGGTTAAAAACCCTAATTGGATTGGAGTAAGCCTAGGGTGGACGAAAATGACCTAAATGTTCAACCATTGAAACTAACGCACTTATTGGATGCACATGATTGGTTAAAAACCCTATTTGAATTAGAATAAGCTTAGGGAAGACAAAAATGACCTAAATGATCAACTAATGAGACAAACGCACTTGTTGGATGCACAAGATTGATTAAAAACCCTAATTTGGATTAGAATAAACCTAGGGAAGACGAAAATGACCTAAATGATCAACCAATGACATAAACGCAATTATTGGATGCACAAAATTGGTTAAAACCCCTAATTGGATTAGAATAAGCCTAGGGTGGACGATAATGACCTAAATGTTAAACCAATGACACAAACGCACTTATTGGATGCACACGATTATTTAAAAACCCTAATTGGATTGCAATAAGCCTAGGGAGGACGAAAATGACCGAAATGTTCAACTAGTGACACAAATGCACTTATTAGATGCACAAGATTGATTAAAAACCCTAATTGGATTAGACTAAGCCTAGGGTGGACAAAAATGACCTAAATGTTCAACCAAGGATACAAACTAACTTATTGGATGCACATGATTGGTTAAAAATCCTAATTGGATTAGAATAAGCCTATGGAGGACGAATATGATCTAAATGTTCAACCAATGACACAAACGCACTTATTGGATGCACCAGATTGGTTATATATCCTAATTGGATTAGAACAAGTCTACGCAGGACGAAAATGACCTAAATGTTAATTGAATGACATAAACGCACTTATTGGATGCACAAGATAGGTTAAAAACCCTAATTGGATTAGACTAAGCCTAGGGTGGACAAAAATGACCTAAATGTTCAACCAATGATACAAACGCACTTATTGGATGCACATAATTTGTTAAAAACCCTAATTGAATTAGATTAAGCCTAGGGAGGACGAAAATGACCTAAATGTTAGACCAGTGACACAAACGCACTTATTAGATGCACAAGATTGATAAATAAAACCTAGTTGGATTAGAATAAGCCTAGGGAAGACGAAAATGACCTGAATGATTAACCAATGACACAAACGCACTTATTGATGCACAAGATTGGTTAAAATCCCTAATTTGATTAGAATAAGCCTAGGGTGGACGAAAATGACATAAATATTCAACCATTGACACAAAAGCACTTATTGGATGCACATGATTGGATAAAAACCCTAACTGAAATAGAAAAAGCCTATGGTGGACTAAAATAACCTAAATGTTAAACCAATGATACAAACGCACTTATTGGATGCACAAGACTGGTTAAAAACCCTAATTGGATTAGAATAAGACTAGGGAGGACAAATATGATCTAAATGTTCAACCAATGACACAAACGCACTTATTGGATGCACCAGATTGGTTAAAAACCCTAATTGGATTAGAATAAGCCTAGGGAGTTCGAAAATGACTTAAATGTTCAACTAATGACACAAACGCACTTATTGGATGCACAAGATTGGTTAAAATCCCTAATTGAATTAGAATAAGCCTAGGGAGGACGAAAATGACCTAAATGTTCAACCAATGACACAAACGCACTTATTGCATGCACAAGAATGGTTAAAAACCCTGATTGGATTAGAACAAGCCTAGGGACGACGAAAATCACCTATATGTTCAACCAATGACATAAACACACTTAATGGATGCACAAGATTGGTTAAAAACCCTAATTGGATTTGAATACGCCTAAGGAGGACGAAAATGACCTAAAGGTTCAACCAATAACACAAACGCATTTATTAAATGTACAAGATTGGTTAAAAACC
Organism: Cicer chorassanicum; assembly: GCA_037974735.1. NCBI lineage: Eukaryota > Viridiplantae > Streptophyta > Magnoliopsida > Fabales > Fabaceae > Cicer > Cicer chorassanicum. Next base: position 46,991,425 of record JBBPBP010000004.1, on the reverse strand, counting down.
CTAATTGGATTGGAATAAGCCTAGGGAGGACGAAAATGACCTAAATATTCAACCAATTACACAAACGCACTTATTGGATGCACAAGAATGGTTAAAAACCCTAATTGGATTAGAATAAGCCTAGGGAGGACGAAAATCACCTAAATGTTAAACCAATGACACAAACACACTTAATGGATGCACAAGATTGGTTAAAAATCCTAATTAGATTAGAATAAGCCTAGGGTGGACGAAAATGACCTAAATGTTCAACCATTGACACAAACGCACTTATTGGATACATATGATATGTTAAAAACCCTAATTGAAATAGAATAACCCTATGGTGGACGAAAATGACCTAAATGTTCAACTAATGACACAAACGCACTTATTGGATGCACAAGATTGGCTAAAACCCTAATTGATTTACAATAAGCCTAAGGAGGACGAAAACGACCTAAATGTTCAACCAACGACACAAAAGCACTTATTGGATGCACAAGATTGGTTAAAAACCCTAATTGGATTAGAATAAGCCTAGGGAGGACGAAAATGACCTAAATGTTCAATCAATGACACAAACGCAATTATTGGATGCACCCGATTGGTTAAAAACCCTAATTGGATTAGAATAAGCCTACGGTGGACGAAAAATGACCTAAATGTTCAACCATTGACACAAACGCACTTAATGGATGCACATGATTGGTTAAAAACCCTAATTGGATTGGAATAAGCCTAGGGTGGACGAAAATGACCTAAATGTTCAACCATTGACTCAAACACACTTATTGGATGCACATGATTGGTTTCAAACCCTATTTGAATTAGAATAAGCCTAGGGAGGACGAAAATGACCTAAATGTTCAAGCAATGACACAAACGCACTTAATGGATGCAAAAGATTGGTTAAAAACCCTAATTGGATTAGAATAAGCCTACGGTGGACGAAAATGATCTAAATGTTCAACCATTGACACAAACGCACTTATTGGATGCACATGATTGGTTAAAAACCCTAATTGGATTGGAGTAAGCCTAGGGTGGACGAAAATGACCTAAATGTTCAACCATTGAAACTAACGCACTTATTGGATGCACATGATTGGTTAAAAACCCTATTTGAATTAGAATAAGCTTAGGGAAGACAAAAATGACCTAAATGATCAACTAGTGACACAAACGCACTTATTAGATGCACAAGATTGATTAAAAACCCTAATTGGATTAGACTAAGCCTAGGGTGGACAAAAATGACCTAAATGTTCAACCAAGGATACAAACTAACTTATTGGATGCACATGATTGGTTAAAAATCCTAATTGGATTAGAATAAGCCTATGGAAGACGAATATGATCTAAATGTTCAACCAATGACACAAACGCACTTATTGGATGCACATGATTGGTTTCAAACCCTATTTGAATTAGAATAAGCCTAGGGAGGACGAAAATGACCTAAATGTTCAACCAATGACACAAACGCATTTAATAGATAGACAAGATTGATTAAAACTCTAGTTGGATTAGAATAAGCGTAGCGAAGATGAAAATGACCTAAATGATCAACCAATGACACAAACGCACTTATTGGATGCACAAGATTGGATAAAACCCCTAATTGGATTAGAATAAGCTTAGGGTGGACGAAAATGACCTAAATGTTCAACCATTGGCACAAACGCACTTAACGGATGCACATGATTGGTTAAAAACCCTAATTGAAATCGAATAAGTTTATGGTGGACGAAAATGACGTAAATGTTCAACCAGTGACACAAACGCACTTATTGGATGGACAAGATTGGCTAAAACCTTAATTGAATTAGAATAATCCTAGGGAGGACGAGAATGACCTAAATGTTCAACAAATGAAACAAACGCACTTATTGGTTGCACCTGATTGGTTAAAAACCCTAATTGAATTAGAACAAGCCTAAGGAGGACAAAAATGACCAAAACGTTATTCGAATGACAAAAACGCATTTATTGGATGTATAAGATTGGTTAAAAATCCTAATTGGATTAGAACAAGCCTAGGGAGGACGAAAATGACCTAAATGTTCAACCATTGACACAAACGCACTTAATGGATGCACATGATTGGTTAAAAACCCTAATTGGATTGGAATAAGCCTAAGGTGGACAAAAAATGACCTAAATGTTCAACCATTGACTCAAACACACTTATTGGATGCACATGATTGGTTTCAAACCCTAATTGAATTAGAATAAGCCTAGGGAGGACGAAAATGACCTAAATGTTCAACCAATTACACAAACGCACTTATTGGATGCACAAGAATGGTTAAAAACCCTAATTGGATTAGAATAAGCCTAGGGAGGACGAAAATCACCTAAATGTTAAACCAATGACACAAACACACTTAATGGATGCACAAGATTGGTTAAAAATTCTAATTAGATTAGAATAAGCCTAGGGTGGACGAAAATGACCTAAATGTTCAACCATTGACACAAACGCACTTATTGGATACATATGATATGTTAAAAACCCTAATTGAAATAGAATAACCCTATGGTGGACGAAAATGACCTAAATGTTCAACTAATGACACAAACGCACTTATTGGATGCACAAGATTGGCTAAAACCCTAATTGATTTACAATAAGCCTAAGGAGGACGAAAACGACCTAAATGTTCAACCAACGACACAAAAGCACTTATTGGATGCACAAGATTGGTTAAAAACCCTAATTGGATTAGAATAAGCCTAGGGAGGACGAAAATGACCCAAATGTTCAATCAATGACACAAAAGCAGTTATTGGATGCACCCGATTGGTTAAAAACTCTAATTGGATTAGAATAAGCCTACGGTGGACGAAAAATGACCTAAATGTTCAACCATTGACACAAACGCACTTAATGGATGCACATGATTGGTTAAAAACCCTAATTGGATTGGAATAAGCCTAGGGTGGACGAAAATGACCTAAATGTTCAACCATTGACTCAAACACACTTATTGGATGCACATGATTGGTTTCAAACCCTATTTGAATTAGAATAAGCCTAGGGAGGACGAAAATGACCTAAATGTTCAACCAATGACACAAACGCATTTAATAGATAGACAAGATTGATTAAAAACTCTAGTTGGATTAGAATAAGCGTAGGGAAGATGAAAATGACCTAAATGATCAACCAATGACACAAACGCACTTATTGGATGCACAAGATTGGATAAAACCCCTAATTGGATTAGAATAAGCTTAGGGTGGACGAAAATGACCTAAATGTTCAACCATTGGCACAAACGCACTTAACGGATGCACATGATTGGTTAAAAACCCTAATTGAAATCGAATAAGTTTATGGTGGACGAAAATGACGTAAATGTTCAACCAGTGACACAAACGCACTTATTGGATGGACAAGATTGGCTAAAACCCTAATTGAATTAGAATAATCCTAGGGAGGACGAAAATGACCTAAATGTTCAACAAATGAAACAAACGCACTTATTGGTTGCACATGATTGGTTAAAAACCCTAATTGAATAAGAACAAGCCTAGGGAGGACAAAAATGACCAAAATGTTAATCGAATGACACAAACGCATTTATTGGATGTACAAGATTGGTTAAAAATCCTAATTGGATTAGAACAAACCTAGGGAGGACGAAAATGACCTAAATGTTCAACCATTGACACAAACGCACTTAATGGATGCACATGATTGGTTAAAAGCCCTAATTAGATTGGAATAAGCCTAAGGTGGACGAAAATGACCTAAATGTTCAACCATTGACTCAAACACACTTATTGGATGCACATGATTGGTTTCAAACCCTAATTGAATTAGAATAAGCCTAGGGAGAACGAAAATGACCTAAATGTTCAACCAATTACACAAACGCACTTATTGGATGCACAAGAATGGTTAAAAACCCTAATTGGATTAGAATAAGCCTAGGGAGGACGAAAATCACCTAAATGTTAAACCAATGACACAAACACACTTAATGGATGCACAAGATTGGTTAAAAATCCTAATTAGATTAGAATGAGCCTAGGGTGGACGAAAATGACCTAAATGTTCAACCATTGACACAAACGCACTTACTGGATACATATGATATGTTAAAAACCCTAATTGAAATAGAATAACCCTATGGTGGACGAAAATGACCTAAATGTTCAACTAACGACACAAACGCACTTATTGGATGCACAAGATTGGCTAAAACCCTAATGGATTTACAATAAGCCTAAGGAGGACGAAAACGACCTAAATGTTCAACCAACGACACAAAAGCACTTATTGGATGCACAAGATTGGTTAAAAACCCTAATTGGATTAGAATAAGCCTAGAGAGGACGAAAATGACCTAAATGTTCAATCAATGACACAAACGCAGTTATTGGATGCACCCGATTGGTTAAACACCCTAATTGGATTAGAATAAGCCTACGGTGGATGAAAAATGACCTAAATGTTCAACCATTGACACAAATGCACTTAATGGATGCACATGATTGGTTAAAAACCCTAATTGGATTGGAATAAGCCTAGGGTGGACGAAAATGACCTAAATGTTCAACCATTGACTCAAACACACTTATTGGATGCACATGATTGGTTTCAAACCCTATTTGAATTAGAATAAGCCTAGGGAGGACGAAAATGACCTAAATGTTCAACCAATGACACAAACGCATTTAATAGATAGACAAGATTGATTAAAAACTCTAGTTGGATTAGAATAAGCGTAGGGAAGATGAAAATGACCTAAATGATCAACCAATGACACAAACGCACTTATTGGATGCACAAGATTGGATAAAACCCCTAATTGGATTAGAATAAGTTTAGGGTGGACGAAAATGACCTAAATGTTCAACCATTGGCACAAACGCACTTAACGGATGCACATGATTGGTTAAAAACCCTAATTGAAATCGAATAAGTTTATGGTGGACGAAAATGACGTAAATGTTCAACCAGTGACACAAACGCACTTATTGGATGCACAAGATTGATTAAAAACCCTAATGGGATTAGAATAAGCCTATGGAGGATGAAAATGACCTAAATGTTCAACCAATGACACAAACGCACTTATTGGATGCACAAGATTGGTCAAAAACCCTTATTGGATTAGAATAAGCCTAGGGTGGACAAAAATGACCTAAATAATCAACCGTTGATACAAACGCAATTATTGGATGCACAAGATTGGTTAAAAACCCTAAAATGATTTGGATAAGCCTACGGTGGACGAAATGGACCTAAATGTTCCACCAATGACATAAACGCATTTATCGGATGCACAAGATTGGTTAAGCACGCAAATTGGATTAGAATAAGCCTAGGTTAGACAAAAATGATCTAAATGTTAAACCAATAAGTCAAACGCACTTATTGGATGCACAAGAATGGTTTAAAACCCTAATTGGATTAGAATAAGCCTAGGGAAGACAAAAATGACCTAAATGATCAACCAATGAGACAAACGCACTTGTTGGATGCACAAGATTGATTAAAAACCCTAATTTGGATTAGAATAAACCTAGGGAAGACGAAAATGACCTAAATGATCAACCAATGACACAAACGCAATTATTGGATGCACAAAATTGGTTAAAACCCCTAAAATTGGATTAGAATAAGCCTACGGTGGACGAAAACGACCTAAATGTTCAACCAACGACACAAAAGCACTTATTGGATGCACAAGATTGGTTAAAAACCCTAATTGGATTCGAATAAGCCTAGGGAGGACGAATATGATCTAAATGTTAACCCTATGACACAAACGCAGTTATTGGATACACCAGATTGGTTATATACCCTAATTGGATTAGACTAAGCCTAGGGTGGACAAAAATGACCTAAATGTTCAACCAATGATACAAACGCACTTATTGGATGTACATGATTGGTTAAAAACCCTAATTGGATTAGAATAAGCCTAGGGAGGACGAAAATGACCTAAATGTTCAACTAGTGACACAAACGCACTTATTAGATGCACAAGAATGATTAAAAACCCTAATTGGATTAGACTAAGCCTAGGGTGGACAAAAATGACCTAAATGTTCAACCAAGGATACAAACTAACTTATTGGATGCACATGATTGGTTAAAAACCCTAATTGGATTAGAATAAGCCTAGGGAGGACGAATATGATCTAAATGTTCAACCAATGACACAAACGCACTTATTGGATGCACCAGATTGGTTATATATCCTAATTGGATTAGAACAAGTCTACGCAGGACGAAAATAACCTAAATGATAATTGAATTACATAAACGCACTTATTGGATGCACAAGATAGGTTAAAAACCCTAATTGGATTAGACTAAGCCTAGGGTGGACAAAAATGACCTAAATGTTCAACCAATGATACAAACGCACTTATTGGATGCACATAATTTGTTAAAAACCCTAATTGAAATAGATTAAGCCTAGGGAGGACGAAAATGACCTAAATGTTAGACCAGTGACACAAACGCACTTATTAGATGCACAAGATTGATAAATAAAACCTAGTTGGATTAGAATAAGCCTAGGGAAGACGAAAATGACATGAATGATTAACCAATGACACAAACGCACTTATTGATGCACAAGATTGGTTAAAATCCCTAATTTGATTAGAATAAGCCTAGGGTGGACGAAAATGACATAAATATTCAACCATTGACACAAAAGCACTTATTGGATGCACATGATTGGATAAAAAACCTAACTGAAATAGAAAAAGCCTATGGTGGACTAAAATAACCTAAATGTTAAACCAATGATACAAACGCACTTATTGGATGCACAAGATTGGTTAAAAACCCTAATTGGATTAGAATAAGACTAGGGAGGACAAATATGATCTCAATGTTCAACCAATGACACAAACGCACTTATTGGATGCACCAGATTGGTTAAAAACCCTAATTGGGTTAGAATAAGCCTAGGGTGTTCGAAAATGACTTAAATGTTCAACCAATGACACAAACGCACTTATTGGATGCACAAGATTGGTTAAAATCCCTAATTGAATTAGAATAAGCCTAGGGAGGACGAAAATGACCTAAATGTTCAACCAATGACACAAACGCACTTATTGCATGCACAAGAATGGTTAAAAACCTTGATTGGATTAGAACAAGTCTAGGGACGACGAAAATCACCTATATGTTCAACCAATGACACAAACACACTTAATGGATGCACAAGATTGGTTAAAAACCCTAATTGGATTTGAATACGCCTAAGGAGGACGAAAATGACCTAAAGGTTCAACCAATAACACAAACGCATTTATTAAATGTACAAGATTGGTTAAAAACCCTAATTGGATTGGAATAAGCCTATTGGATAAAAATAAGCCTAGGGATGACGAATATGACCAAAATGTTCAACCAATGACACAAACGCATTTATTGGATGTACAAGATTGGTTAAAAATCCTAATTGGATTAGAACAAGCCTAGGGAGGATGAAAATGACCTAAATGTTCAACCATTGACACAAACGCACTTAATGGATGCACATGATTGGTTAAAAACCCTAATTGGATTGGAATAAGCCTAAGGTGGACGAAAATGACCTAAATGTTCAACCATTGACTCAAACACACTTATTGGATGCACATGATTGGTTTCAAACCCTAATTGAATTAGAATAAGCCTAGGGAGGACGAAAATGACCTAAATGTTCAACCAATTACACAAACGCACTTATTGGATGCACAAGAATGGTTAAAAACCCTAATTGGATTAGAATAAGCCTAGGGAGGACGAAAATCACCTAAATGTTAAACCAATGACACAAACACACTTAATGGATGCACAAGATTGGTTAAAAATCCTAATTAGATTCGAATAAGCCTAGGGTGGACGAAAATGACCTAAATGTTCAACCATTGACACAAACGCACTTATTGGATACATATGATATGTTAAAAACCCTAATTGAAATAGAATAACCCTATGGTGGACGAAAATTGTAACATCCTCTAAATTTATTATTTAAAAATAATTAGAACCTATCAATATTATTCAATATTAAATTATGTGTGATAATTACTTGCTTTGTTAGTTTTTTTTGTAGTTGATAAAGTTATTAATAAGAATTATTTAAATATATGGGGAGTTCAAATATATACATGTATATAAGTAGAGATATATTATATGTAGATGTGTTTTCTAGTCTAAGAAGAAATTGGACTAATGGTTTGTGGCTTGGTCTTTATGATCAAGGTTAACAAAAATAATAATAATAATAATAATAATAATAATAATAATAATAATAATAATAATAATAAAAAATAGTGACAATTTATCCCTCTTATTCTTCATTTAGGCCCAACATTTTCTAACCCACAATTTCCACCTTAAATTTCCCTAAGTCCACAATTTCTGTATACTCACTAATAAGAAACAAAAAGAATTCCGAAACCCTAGCCACCATCACCTTCACACCTCATTTTCTCCGTGTATCCAAAGCTTGGAACTTCTTTTCCTTGTGAACAACTCCGTGGGGCTTAAAGCTTTGTACTAGGAAGAAAAGCGGCCAAGGTAAGGGCTTTTCCCCACACAAATTAGAGTTAGGCCGTTGGTTGGATGACATGAAATAAATAATCGTGATTTCTTCTTTTTTAAAATGAATAAATGTAGACTAATGGAGTAAAATGATAAAACCCCAATTTTTATTGAGATTGAATTGTAATATATGATTTCTATAGAGTAAAGTATGAAATTTTATGCTATGTGTGATAAAATTGTAGTGTTATGATGAATATGAAATAAAGTTTGAATTTTTACCTTATATGTGATAAAGTTTTAACTTTTATTATGTATATGAATTGGAGTTTGAATTTTCTTGTCATATATGTTAAAGTGTTAATTTTTATGTCCTATATGATATAAAGTTTCTATTTTTATGTGTATGTGGTGAAAGTCATAATTTTTATGATTATTTGTCTATGATTATGTGATACTCATGATAAGGATGTGTTGTATGTGTTCTTAGTGATATGTGAATAAGAGATGATTTTGAAAAGTAATTTTGAATGCATATGACATGATCTTTAGTGGGCTGTGTGGGAGTATATATATGTTTGATACTATATCATCATGTCATGACATATGCATCTTTGTGGGAGTTGCCTTAGTGGCAGGTTTGATTTCCCCATTGGTCTGGGTGACCTTTCTGTGTGGAAGTTGCCTTAGTGGCAGGTTGATATCCGGATCATATAGTTTTAGGTGCATGCACTATGCATATGTTTGATATACATTTTACCGGTTTGCGCATTTTTTCTTTTAAATTAGAAGTTTTTACTTTTATATGTTTTGTGTTATTCTTTCATATGTTTAGCTTTGGTTTGATGTGGATGATGGAATAAAACTGACCCTTACAACAACATTTTAGGTACTAATGAGTCCGAGGAGATTCAAGAGTAGTTAATGAGTATTGATGTGCGGCGAACGTGGGGTAAAAAATGAGTTTTTTCGAGACAATTTTGTAATAATAGAGTTGTCGCAATGTTTCTAAGTCCTTTTAATCTTTTGTCACAAACTTTTAAAATGTATTGGAATTTTAGAAATACGGAAGTGTTTCCCTTCCGTTAGGAATAATTGCCTTTACTTGCTTTAAATTTTGAATAAATATTTTCTTAATGATATTAAATAACGTGTTTCATACTAATTATTTAAATGAATAAATGCTAAGTATTTAAAAAAAAAATTAGTAAACTTTCTAAACAATAAGTATTTTTTTTTAAGTAACGTTTTGGATTAAAAATCCGGGGCGTTACATTATGGTATCAGAGCAATGATTCTCGGACTTTTGGGGATGGGACGCTTCGTGTATGTCGAATGTATTGTAACGTTGCTTTGTTAATTGTTTGTTTTTTCTAATTATTGGATGTTGCTGATTTTTTTTTTTTAAATTCCTATTATGTGTCACTAATTATGTTAATTGTTTGGTTTCCTTTCCTATTATGTATCATTAATTATGTTAATTGTTTGGTTTTCTTTCCTATTAAGTACATAAATTCCTATTGTGCATCATTAATTGTGTAACCTCCTTTAATTTTCTGATTAAATATATGCCTTAAATTCCTACGAATTGAAAATGGTTTTAATTGAATTCAATGCAATAATTGCTTTTTATTTTAATAATGTTTTGAATTTAATATTATGACGTTACAAATTTATTACTCATGATTGAATATTTTTTTTTGTCCAT